>CAXAKS010000052.1:0-80000 GCA_963969495.1 Ceratothoa steindachneri | reverse complement strand
CATACATTTAATTCCTGTCGATCAAGTGAAAAATGTCTAATATGTAGCAATGACCACTCAGCTAAAGACTGCCCTAGAGAAACTTTAAAATGTGCAAATTGCAACTTAAATCATGTATCAACCTTTAAAGGATGCAAAGTATACCAGGAAGCTAAGAAAGTTGAAATCGTAGCAAAAAAGTTAAATATTAGTTATGAAAGTGCTAAAACACAAATAAAAGAAAACAATAATAAACCTTATAATATAAACTCATCCATCCTCTACTTCTAAGGAAACTGCTGCAATTATTCAAAACCCCCAAGAAGTTATCAAGCTAGCTATGCGCATATCTTAAAAACTAACCTACAAGATAGAACCATCAATAATAATACAGCAAATGGCAAATCAATTCACCACCAAACCTTGATTAATAACCCCATTGTTTATGATAAGACAAGCAATCCAAATTTTCTTACTAATTCAAATACATCCTCTACTGACCCCCTCAAAATTAGTAATCATCAAAATAATGCAAACGATACACATATTTACAACTTTCTCTTAATTGCTTTGTTTAAAAGACTTAGGACAGAAGGAATTCAAAGAAGCATTAGTTGAAGCAAAACAAATGCAACAAGAAGCTATACACTCTCAATCTGCTGATATAACGCTTAATAATGAAACTCAACTAATATTAGGTGAAAAAGGGAATAAAAATCAGGAAATGCTCACTGAAGCTGATAATCAGGGCAAAACTGTCAGGCAAGACACAAGTATTCCAAAACCTAAAGAAAATAAACTAAACATCACTATATCTCATAAAAATGTAGCCCCAGATAAAAGTAGACAAAAACCTCCCATTGTTGAAACAAATGATGCAGTTAATCTCAAAGGTAAAAATAAAACCCCCCTAAATTCTGAACCTGAAAAAATAAAAGAAACGGCAACACTAATAATCCAAACATAATCAAATCAAATAAAAGACCCGTTTGTAGTGCACCTGAACCTATAAATAAAAAAGCCAAGTAAAATGGATAATAAAACAAACAAGATAAAAATTTTGCAATGGAATTGCCAGAGCTTATTTTCTCATCTATCGGAATTCAAAGTTTACTTATATGCTAACAAACCCCACTTGTGTTGTATATGTGAAACATGATTGGGCATCAAATCAAATGTTAATTTTATTAACTATGCAATTATTAGAAGAGACAGAGATAGAAAGGGTGGAGGTATAATGATCTTAATTTGCAAAGACATTAACTATAAAATAATAAATCTAAATGACTATATTAACAAAGCCCTTGAAGCTCAGGCTATCAGAATTTATCTAAAAAATAATAATGCTGTAGATATACTCAATTTATATAATCCCCATGCAAATAATTCTATTGAACAAGAACTAGAATTCTATACATCTCAACTAGGTAATAAATTAATTATTTGTAGTGATCTAAATCAAAGACACCCTGCATGGGATAATCATCTCAAGCGTGAACCTCTGCAACAAGCAACTGCTTTCAATAATTATATTGCCCAATCAGATCTAACTATAGCAACTCCTCTAGGTCTTAAAACAAGATATGACCTAAGAAATAACTTTACTCAACTATTGACCTTACTTTAGTATCAGCAATTCTTTTGGATAAAACTGAAATAAACTTGGGTAGAGATCTCGGCTCAGATTATATCCCAATCCTTATCCATTTATCTGAACTAATAACTGTATCTAACATAGGAAAAAGACCAGATTGGAAGATAAAAAATAATAAATGGTCAGAATGGATAACTAATTTTAATCCAATTCAAGCTGACATATCTCAAAATCCACTTGAAGAATTAGATGAAATAATAGAAAATATAATAGAAGCCAGCAAATTAACTTTCAAACTTAGTATTAAACCTAAAAGCACTAAATATAATAAACCATGGTGGACAGAAGAATGCAGCAAACAGGTGGCTCTGAGGCGGAAGGCTAAATGTACTAATGAAAGAAACTTCACTCCACAGAACACCATAGCCTTTAATAGACAAAAAGCTATAGCACAAAGGACAATTAGAAGAGCATAAAGATATCTTTACAAAAATTTATATCTAATGTAAACTTTAGAACCCCAATTCAAGATATCTGGTTCTTTTTTAAAAAGTTCAGAGGCATTTATAGAGAACAAACATTTCCTCTTATTCAAAATGGTAATCCAGTGCTAGGTGAAAAAGAAAAGGCAAATATTTTGGGACAGAATTTTGAAGATATTCTTAAAGATGGAGATCCAGTTATTTTAAATGAACAACAAAATAAACTGATCAGTGATGCTACAAAAGACTTATCAGAAGATTTTAACAAGGAATTCACTTGGGAAGAATACATTGATAGCTTAATCAGTATCTCAGAAAAAGGAGGAAAAGCCATGGGATCTAACTTAACATAACATAACATAATTTCACGGATGACAAAAGCCACAAGGGCCTATCAAAGGTCATCCGCATCCGTCAAATCCCACCCACATAAGCATCCATAGGATTTTGTCATCATGCATCTACAATATACAATTTAACAATCCATAGGAATGTCCAACCATGCATCTACAATATATAATTTAAAGCCTCCATAGGAGTCTGTCAAAAACAAAATCAAAGTCCCCCAAAATATACAATAAAAAGAAACTGCATCCACAGGAATGAGTCAAAAAACATATCCACATACCGAAAGTAAGAAATTAACCCTCCATCCCCATATAATCATCCAATCTGCGCTTGAAAACATTCAAGTTTGGGTTGTCTACAGTCTCAGGTAGCAAACTATTCCAATAATCCACCACTCTGTAAGTGAAAAAATATTTTCTAACATCCAGTCTGCACCTCTGTTTTTTAATCTTTAAGTGGTGGCCTCTAGTTCTATTACTACCTTCTAACTCAAATAACTTGCTGAAATCCAATTTATCCATCCCAGAAAAGCTTTTAAAAAGCTCAATCATATCTCCCCTCACACACCTTTCAAATCAAAACATATTTAATACCCTCAGTCTATCTTCATATTCAAGGTGCTTCAGGGATGGTATTATTTTTGTTGCCCTCCTTTGTACCGACTCTAATAAGTTTATATCATGTCTAAAATGTGGTGACCATGCCTGTATACAGTACTCTAAATGTGGCCTGACATAAGAGTTGTATAGTTTAAGGATGACCTCCTTACTCTTGTAGCTAACATTTCTTTTAATGTAACCTAGCACCCTATTTGCTCTATTTTTTGCCTCAATACACTGCTTTGAAAATTTCAGTGACCTATCTACTACTACTCCTAAGTCCTTCTCATCTTCAATTAAATTAAGCCAATACCCATCCATCTCATAGCTAAATTCCCTATTATCTCTCCCCATGTTAATAACTTTGCATTTATTAAGGTTAAAAGTCATCTGCCACTTCTGAGCCCAAGCTAACAACTTATTTAAGTCACCCTGCACTTTAAAGCTACCCTCAACCTCTTTGACTACAGCTGCCAATTTTAGTGTCATCAGCAAAAATTGATACTTTGCTATTCACACCTTGCCCAAGATCATTTACATAGATTATAAATAATAAAGGGCCTAAAACTGATCCCTGAGGTACGCCACTAACAACATTCCTCCACTCTGACCTCACTCCATTCAGTACAACACTCTGTTTCCTATTTTTCAGCCATTCAGTTATCCAATTTAAAACTTTCCCACATATCCCATGCAGCTTTAATTTATGAAGTAGTCTTTTATGTGGAACCTTATCAAAAGCTTTGCTGAAATCTAAGTAGATCACATCAACTTTCTCACCCCTATCTAATTCTTTAGTTACATAATCCATAAAATCCAGTAAATTAGTTAAACACGATCTACCTTTTCTAAAACCATGCTGAGCATAATTAATTAACCTGCTACTCTCTAGATGATCAGAAATTCCCTTCTTAACCATCTTCTCAATAATTTTACAGACTATTGAAGTTAAGCTTATTTGAGTCCTCTTTGCTTCCCTTTTTAAAAATTGGCACTACATTTGCCAATTTCCAATCATTTGGTATTTCTGCACACTCTAGTGATCTAATAAATATCTTCTCAAGAGCTACTGCAATACTTTCTACACCTTCTTTGAGTATCCTAGAATGAATGTTGTCAGGGCCAGATGCCTTACTAGTATTTAACTGCATTATAAGCCCTTTAATTTCTTCTCTGTCTATATTAATACAATTTATCACTACTTCCCTTGACCTAGAATTATCATCAATTAATCTAACTGGTTTCTCTTCTGTGAATACTGAAGCAAAATGATCATTAAGGACCTCTACTATTTCCTCATCAGATTCTTTCAAAACCCCTTCATATTTAATAGGCCCTATTTTATCACTGTTAGATTTATTATTGATTCTATAATAGCTAAAGAATTTTTTAGGATCTTTATTATTATTTTTAGCTAAATTAATTTCTGCTGTCCTTTTGGTCTTCTTAATAATCTTATTTAGTTCATTTCTGGTTGACCTATAATGGTTTAAATTATCTAAACTACTCTCACTTTGTAATCTCTGGTATGCCCTTTTTTTCTCTGAAACTTTATTAGCTATTTCTTGATTCCACCATAATGGTTTCCTACATTTCTTCCTAATTGACTTCATCGGAATACACTGTTCCTGAACCATGTTTAATATAGTCTTAAAAATATTCCACATCTCAAAGTATTCTTTCCATGGAATTCTATATCCCACCTAATCTGATTTAGCATGCTGCATAATTTATTGTAATCTTCCCTATAAAAATTTGGAATTCTTGTGGAGTTTGTCGCTGTTCTACCCTTAACTATTCGCAAATTAAACCCAACCATCTGATGATCACTGTTTCCCAATGATTCCTCTACACTCAATCCTTGAACTAAGTGATCATCATTTGAAAGAATTAGATCTAATATATTGGCACCCCTTGTTGGCTTATTAACAAATTGGGTCAAAAAGTTATCCTCAAAACACTCCATAAACTTACAACTTGCTCTATCTCTTCCTATCATATTTTCCCAGTCTACAGAAGTTAAATTAAAGTCACCAAGAATAACTGTATCTTCTTTGCATCCTTTACTTATTTCCCTAATCATTAACTCATTGATGCAATCAGTCTGTCCTGGTGGTCTATAAAAAGCTCCCAAGTGTATTTTTTTCTATTTTTACCAACCTTAATATCTATCCATAATGATTCACCTTCTCCTTGCTTTATAGAGTTATTTAGATTTGAAGAAATGCTATTTCTGATATAAATAATCAACCCACCACCAGTCCTATCTCTCCTTTGACTAATGTACATAGTATAACCTTCTAGTTCAAATTCACTGACATTATCATTAAATATATTTTCATTAACCCATGATTCAACTATACATATTATATCTATATCTTCATGAATGATATAACTAAATAATTCATCCCTCTTATTTCTAAGACTACGAGCATTTGTGTAAAGACAACTCAGCCCACCTATCCCTGAAGCATCTGAGGGCCTATCTCCTCTGCATCTCCTTTCTCTCCTTCCCCGACCCTGTACTCTTGTATTTTCCTGACCACTATCACTACTCAAGTAATTTAACCCTAAAGCACTTCCATTAGCCTGCCTACCTTCTACAAATCTGTGTTTGCTTCCTATCCCTGCCTCACTTTGAGCCATTAAATTTCCCTGACCACTATCAAAACTTAGTTTCCCGCCTCTAAAGACCTAATAACACTATGTAATTTCCGCCACAAAACCTCAACCCCATCTTGGCGCAGATGGAGTCCATCCATCACATACAAACCCTTATTCCCATAAAACCCACTCCAAACATCTACAAACACCAATCCTGACTCCTCGCACAAACCTTTCACATATTCATTTAACCCCATTGCACGAGACAACCATTCCATCCCCACATCCATTCTCGGAAGCACACCTGAAACAACGCCTTTTACTCTACTTTCACACATCCTTTCAATCAGCCTTTTATATCGCTGTCGTAACTCACAAGTACCCACCTTCTTTACATTGTTTACTCCGACATGTGTAATCACAACTGCTTCCCTCTCACACCCAGATACCAACCTATCATACCTCTCACACACATCATTTACACCAGCACCCGGAAGACAAACTCTCACTCCCTTCCATTTACTTTCACTCAACTTCCTATCTAAATACCTAATCTGAGAGTCACCCATCACAATCACCTCAGTCATTCTCCTATTCTCTCTAGGCCTAGTATTACCCTCCCTCCTGCTCTCACTCACTCAACCTCCTATTCTTCTTTCAGGCACGGCCACACCAGACAAATCTCTTTCAAATTCTTCCTCTCTCAGGGCATCAAATCTGTTAGTTAGCCTAACAGGTTCCATGTCCCTCTCATTCACACACCTAACCTGTCCTAACTTATCTATTCTGTTCACTTTCACCCACCACTCATCATCGCTAATAAAGTTTCAGAGAAAAAAAGGGCATACCAGAGATTACAAAGTGAGAGTAGTTTAGATAATTTAAACCATTATAGGTCAACCAGAAATGAACTAAATAAGATTATTAAGAAGACCAAAAGGACAGCAGAAATTAATTTAGCTAAAAATAATAATAAAGATCCTAAAAAATTCTTTAGCTATTATAGAATCAATAATAAATCTAACAGTGATAAAATAGGGCCTATTAAATATGAAGGGGTTTTGAAAGAATCTGATGAGGAAATAGTAGAGGTCCTTAATGATCATTTTGCTTCAGTATTCACAGAAGAGAAACCAGTTAGATTAATTGATGATAATTCTAGGTCAAGGGAAGTAGTGATAAATTGTATTAATATAGACAGAGAAGAAATTAAAGGGCTTATAATGCAGTTAAATACTAGTAAGGCATCTGGCCCTGACAACATTCATTCTAGGATACTCAAAGAAGGTGTAGAAAGTATTGCAGTAGCTCTTGAGAAGATATTTATTAGATCACTAGAGTGTGCAGAAATACCAAATGATTGGAAATTGGCAAATGTAGTGCCAATTTTTAAAAAGGGAAGCAAAGAGGATCCAAATATCTTTAGACCGGTAAGCTTAACTTCTATAGTCTGTAAAATTATTGAGAAGATGGTTAAGAAGGGAATTTCTGATCATCTAGAGAGTAGCAGGTTAATTAATGATGCTCAGCATGGTTTTAGAAAAGGTAGATCATGTTTAACTAATTTACTGGATTTTATGGATTATGTAACTAAAGAATTAGATAGGGGTGAGAAAGTTGATGTGATCTACTTAGATTTCAGCAAAGCTTTTGATAAGGTTCCACATAAAAGACTACTTCATAAATTAAAGCTGCATGGGATATGTGGGAACGTTTTAAATTGGATAACTGAATGGCTGAAAAATAGGAAACAGAGAGTTGTACTGAATGGAGTGAGGTCAGAGTGGAGGAATGTTATTAGTGGCGTACCTCAGGGATCAGTTTTAGGCCCTTTATTGTTTATAATCTATGTAAATGATCTTGGGCAAGGTGTAAATAGCAAAGTGTCAATTTTTGCTGATGACACTAAATTGGCAGCTGTAGTCAAAGAGGTTGAGGGTAGCTTTAAAGTGCAGGGTGACTTAAATAAGTTGTTAGCTTGGGCTCAGAAGTGGCAGATGACTTTTAACCTTAATAAATGCAAAGTTATTAACATGGGGAGAGATAATAGGGAATTTAGCTATGAGATGGATGGGTATTGGCTTAATTCAGTTGAAGATGAGAAGGACTTAGGAGTAGTAGTAGATAGGTCACTGAAATTTTCAAAGCAGTGTATTGAGGTAAAAAATAGAGCAAATAGGGTGCTAGTTTACATTAAAAGAAATGTTAGCTACAAGAGTAAGGAGGTCATCCTTAAACTATACAACTCTTATGTCAGGCCACATTTAGAGTACTGTATACAGGCATGGTCACCACATTTTAGACATGATATAAACTTATTAGAGTCAGTACAAAGGAGGGCCACAAAAATAATACCATCCCTGAAGCACCTTGAATATGAAGATAGACTGAGGGTATTAAATATGTTTTCATTTGAAAGAAGTTGTGTGAGGGGAGATATGATTGAGCTTTTTAATAGCTTTTCTGGGATGGATAAATTGGATTTCAGCAAGTTATTTGAGTTAGAAGGTAGTAATAGAACTAGAGGCCACCACTTAAAGATTAAAAAACAGAGGTGCAGACTAGATGTTAGAAAATATTTTTTCACTAACAGAGTTGTGGAATATTGGAATAGTTTGCCACCTGAGACTGTAGACAGCCCAAACTTGAATGTTTTCAAGTGCAGGTTGGATGATTATATGGGGATGGAGGGTTAATTTCTTACTTTTTAGTATGTGGATATGTTTCTTGACTCATTCCTGTGGATGCAGTTTCTTTTTATTGTATATTTTGGGGGACTTTGATTTTTTTTTGACAGACTCCTATGGAGGCTTTAAATTATATATTGTAGATGCATGGTTGGACATTCCTATGGATTGTTAAATTGTATATTGTAGATGCATGATCTGACAAAATCCTATGGATACATTATGTGGGTGGGATTTGACGGATGCGGATGACCTTTGATAGGCCCTTGTGGCTTTTGTCATCCGTGAAATTATGTTATGTTATCACTTACTGCTTTCTCTCCAGTCCCTGTTCTAGGCCTAACTTCCTCCCTCCTGGTCCCAATCTGACTCTTCAAACGTACACTTGCATCTCTTCTCACTTCACACACTAAATCATTCAGTCTCAAGCATTCCGCACGTAATCGACTCACCTCCTCAGTCAAAGCACATACACGGCACTCAGACACATTCACTCTCCTCTCTACACCACAGACATTGCACACTACATACACACTACTTTCAAAAGGGATACTCTCTACATCCAAACAGTCAGCGATACTTAAACAAGAACAATAATAGAAACAAAAACTTACAAACAACAAGAATTTGACCTGAATTTGTGCACGCAAGTTTAAAACCTGCTAATCAAGATGGCTACCGAAGTAAACAAAAGTCACTTGCTCTCCAAAACAAAATAACCACAATTTAACTTGGTTATATTAACCAAATATATGATCTAATAACTTAATATTTATGTTTATGTCACACACCAAAGTATATCAAATAAACAAAATATTCTGAGAGCTCTACGAAACACGTGCTACCTGTTTGAAGGTCAGTCGACATAAAGCATTCCTAACAAATCTTCCACCAGAATACAAAAAGAAAATCTTAAAAATATTTAATAGCTGCTGGTCACTAGGTAAATTCCCATCCACATGGAAAGAAACATTATTGATACTCATAAAAAAACCTGATCAAGATCCTGCAAATCCAGGATCATATAGACTAATTTCCTTACTCTCTATTTTGAGAAAATGATTTACAATAGACTTTATTGGTTTCTTGAAAAAAATAACATAATAAAATCCTTCCAATGTGGTTTCCGTAAGAAACATAGCTCAATTGACCAACTAGTGAAATTAGAAATTTTTATTAGGATAAATGTAAAACAAACAAAGCATATTATAGCGCTATTCCTTGATATCAAAAAAGCATTTGATCTGGTCCCACATCTGGCCCTAACATACAAACTCTCAAAATCTGGTGTAACAGGAAGACTATTAACTATTCTAGTCAATTATCTTAAAAATCACTCATTTAAAATCTCCATTGGAGAATTCTTATCAGACAGCTTTAAATTTGATAGAGGAATACCACAAGGTTCAATACTGTCACCTATTCTATACACTATTTTCAACAATGACATGCCTCAATTAATAAACTGCAATATATCCTGTTTTGCAGATGATCAGGCAATATACACCAGTGGGAACACACTACAGGAAGCTGAAGAAAATCTTCAAACAGCCATTAATAAAATAAAAGATTTCTGTGACACATGGGGAACTACAATTAACATTAATAAAACTAAACTAATGTATTTTACAAATCAAAGAATACTTAGAACACCATTTATATCAATAAATAACCAAAGAATAAAAGATGTTAAAGAAAATAAATTTCTAGGTCTCTTTTTTGATGCACCTTACTTGACCTGGAAATGTCATATAAATTACCTTGTATTAAATTGCCCAAAATGCCTGAATATACTGAAATCTTTCAGTAAATTATCATCCGGAGCTAACCGAATGTCATTACTTATATTTCTCAAGGCATATATTATCAGCAAGATACAATATCGATATGAAGTTTGTGATTCCGCCTGTCAATCTGTAAAAAAGAAACTAGATGTTATTGTTAATGCAGGAATTAGCATTGGAGCAATAAGGTCTTCTCCCATTGCCTCTCTTTATGGTGAAACTTGTATGCTACCACTTCAGTATCATAGAGATTTTGTTAACATGAAGTACTTTTTAAAAATACTCTCATCACCAAATAACCATATTTTGAAAGAAAACTTCAATATTCACAAAAAAGCTGTCACAGAAGTTATGTGGACTACCCAAAACAAACCGCCTTATTACTATAGAGCTATCAATCTATGTAATAAACTTGGCATAGACCACTTCATATATAGGGAATCCTATATCAGTAATATACCACCTTGGGAAAACATGAAATTACCGATACAATCGAATTTACCAATAACTTACCCGAAATCAATGTCAAATATTAGCAAAACACTAATAGAAGATTACATCAACAACAATTTTACTGGAATCCAAAAAATATTTACCGATGGATCAAAAGTACTCCTAAACGATAAATACTCATGTTCAGCTGCTATCTTTATTCAAGACTGGCCAGTGTTACTCTTGGAAATTGAATGGAGATCATACCGTACTTTTCACTGAACTATTTGCCATTAAAAAGGCACTTAGTCATTGCAAAAACTACTCTGCCACATCTGCTGTTATACTTACTGATTCACAATCTAGCCTCTATATATTAGAAGACCACAGGACAAGCCAAACATACTCAAACCTAGTTAATGAAATAATATCATTGTGGTATTGCCTTCAGAGCAACAATCATAAAATATATTTCCAATGGATACCCTCTCACATAGGTATAGTGGGAAATGAAAAAGCAGACCTATTACCTAAAGCCTCCCACAATTTTAATAACATTGAAACCACTCCATTCTTTAAAAGCGAAATTGTAAACTTATTAAGAGAAAAGATACAAAAAGAATATTCCTCTATTTGGGAAAGATCTGTAATTTCTACTCAATTTGGTGAAATAAAAAACAAATTCAATCATTGGCCATGGTCATTTGATAAACATAGGAGACTTGAAACTGCACTTGTCAGACTGAGATAAGGGCATATAGGCTTAAATTGCTACCTAAAAAAATTAAGTTAAAAAAAATCACCCAATTGTGATCACTGCAATTTACCTGAGACAGTAAAACATTTTCTATTAGAATGTCCTGCTTATAATATAAAAAGACAAAAAATGATAAGCAATCTAAGCTTACTGAATATACAAAATATAACTCTCCAAACCCTTTTGGGAGGAGGTGGTTTCAGCCCACATACCCAAGAAAAGATAAAAAAATACTTCTTAAATTTCTTGCTTCTACTAGAAAATTATCAAAATTATAAAACTAAAACTGCTTAAAAATAATGAATATATTACTATTATAGGTACCTAGTATACTCCAACTTGATTATCACAATAACTATAAATAACTCAATATCTATAAACTAAGTCTACTTGATCAGTCACTATTTTACCTTAATTACCCGATTAACAAATCTAACTTGTCTATAAATACCTACGTAAATGTTACCTTTGACCAAATCCAGTCAAGAACATATTCTGGTTCAAATATTAAGGATACTAACAAGGTTCCACTTCTTTCCTGAAGCCCTATGGAGAGGAGCCCCATAGGTGAAGATTGGTGTGGGTTTCTATTCTATTAACTATAACTATCACTTTCAATTATCTCAGGAATCAGATGTAGCTCAAAATTAATAAATATCTTTAAACTTATTTATAAAGGTATTCACCTTTAAAAGAGAAACCAATAAGATTTTACATATTAAAATAAATTAATAAGATAAAAAAAAAGGAAAGAAAAGAGAGAATCAATAGCTCACCTAATTATAATATAAACTCATAATTATACCAATTATACAGTGCAGCAAACTGTGTAGTGTCTAACTCTCTTAGACCCACTATCATTAACACACCTCCAAAAAAACCTGCAAATTAATGAAGAACAAATTAAAAATACTGGTCTGGTGGGAAGACATACTCCATCCAAGAGGAGTGAACCCCTCCACGAAAGGAAAGAAAAAAGCTTTATTTATTGGTCTCACACCAGTGATGTAATTTCGATCGGTCTTCTTTGACGGATCTGTAATTAGCTCTGGATAACTAACATTATTCCGCTAATTAATTAATTTTTTTATATATTAATAGTAATTAAGGTTTCCTGCACTTACTTTATAAACAGAAGGATATACAGAACTACTGGTCACCAGTAGGTCCCCCTCAAAAATGGATGATGACCCGGGTGGGTTCCCACTTCATAATATAGACCTGGAATTTAAATATCTAATATCTCCTGTAAATGAAGAGAATAAATTCAATGACAAACCCCTCCAATTTAGTATTGCTCTTTGAAATAGTAATCTACTTAATTATATTCAACATCATGATGTAACTTTTACCCTCCATACAAAAAATTGCATTATCAGTACTAATACTAAGATTAAAGATATCTTCTTGGACAGTGCAGGTTTTCCACTAGGTGAATGGAAAGTAACATGTAAATTATTGTCAGATATTCCAAAATCCTATGGGGTTATTGGCCCAATTGCTTTAAATGAAAATGTAGTTGAAATAAAAAATGAATTAATTTCTAAAGGCTATCCTATATTATTAATGTCTCGTATTAATAAGAGAATCAAAAAAGACAACTCTCCAACACGATTCATTAAAATTGACTTTTCTGTTGAAAACAAACCAACAATAATCAAAATATTGTACACTAACTTCTTTGTAAATGATTACATTCCACAACCAATACAATGTTTTAAATGCCAGAAATATGGACATACTCTAAATTCCTGTAGATCAAAAGTAAAATGCTTCATATGTAGCAATAACCACTCAGCTAAAGACTGCCCAAGAGAAACAAAATCGGTAAATTGCAATTTAAATCGTGTCTCAACCTTTAAAGGATACAGAGTATACAGGAAAGCCAGGAAAATTGAAACAATAGCAAAAAGGTGAAATATTACTTATGAGAGAGCTAAAACATAAATAAAACAAAACAATAGTAAATCTTATAGTATAAATTCTCATCTTTCTACTTGTGCTAAGGTAACTGTTGCGGATATACCAAATTCTCAATAAGTGAATCATTCAAGCTATGCATCTATCTTAAAATCTAACTTACAAAATCCAATTAGAAATAATAATATAATCAATGACATTTCAATTAATTCCCAAACATGAATTAATTAGAACCCCAAATCAATTACTCATGACAGGACAATTAATCCTAACTCTCACATTAATTTAAATGCTTTCCTTATTGGCCTGCCCCAAACCAGTAACTATCAAAATACTGCAAATGATACTGCTATTTATAAACTTTCTTCTGATTACTTTGCTCAAAAGACTATTGTGATAGGAGGAATTTGAAGAAGCAATGGCTGATGCAAAAAAAAAAATGCAACAAGAAGCTATATATTCTCAATCTGTCAATATAACACCTAATAAAGAAACCCAATCAATACCAGGTAAAAAGGGAAATAAAAACAGGAAACACCTATAATGTTGATAATCAGGATAAAGGTGCCAAATAAGACACAAGTAACACACTATCTAAAGAAAATTAACAACTTTACTATACTTCCTAAAAATGCAAGTATTGATAAAAAAAGACAAAAATATTCTGTTGTTGAAGCAAATGATGTCGGTAATCCTCAAGGTAAAAACAATAAAAAACTTTAAATTCTGACCCTGAGAATTTTTTGAAAAATTAATAAAACTAATAATCCAAATTTAATTAAATCTTCTAATAAAAGACCTGTTACTAATGAAACTGAATCTATAAATGAAATGGATAATAGAACGAATAACCTAAAAATTCTACAATGGAACTGCCAGAGCTTATTCTCCCACTTATCAGAATTAAAAGTTTATTTATACGCTAACAAACTCCACTTGTGTTGTATATGTGAGACACGGTTGAGTACCGAATCAAATGTTAATTTCAGTAACTATACAATTTTTAGAATAGATTAAGTTCATTGAGGATTGGCCTGGTAACAGTCCAGATTTAAACCCGATTGAGGACCTTTGGCAGGTGGTTAAACACAGGTTACAAGGAAAGGACGTCAATACTCTCCCCAAGCTGGAGAAGGAAATTAGGGCTTGTTGGGATGCTATACCTACCCAGAAGCTACATGATCTTGTTATGTCCATGCCATGGCACCTGAGGGATGTCAAGAAATGCAAAGGATGCCCAACAAAGTATTAAGGATAAGATTAATATTTTTTATGACACTTTTATCATGCTGCAACCTGTCTGACATGCACCCAGCATAAACTTTTATCGAGCACTGTAGAAGGGGGGTATATAATGACTTTAATTCGCAAAGATATAAACTATAAAATTATAAAACTAAATAACTATATTAACAAAATCTTTGAAGCTCAAGCTACCAGAATTTATCTAAAAAATAATAAGGCTGTTGTACTCAATTTATATAATCCCCATGCAAAAACTTTATTGATCAAGAATTAGAATTTTATATCTCTCAACTGGGTAACAAATTCATTATTTGTGGTGACCTAAATCAAAGACACCCAATATGGGATAATCATCTTTTATGTGAACCATTGCAACAAGCAATCACTTTCAATAACTATATCATCCAATCAAAACAAGATACAACTTAAATAATAAATCTTATTCAACTATTGATCTCACTTTAGTATTATCCGGTGCTCTTTGAAACAAAAGTGAAATTAACTTTGGTAGAGATCTTGGCTCAGATCATACCCTGATCTTTATCTCCATATCTAAACAAATAATTATATCCAAAACAAGAAAAATACCAAATTGGAAGATAAAAGATAACAAATGGTCAGATTGGACAACTAACCTCGCTCCAACACAAGCAGATATATCCCAAAGTCCAGTTGAAGAAATAAAGGAAATAACAGAAAATATAATAGATGTTAGCAAAATAACTTTCAAACTTAGTACTAAACCTAAAAGCACTAATTATAAAAAACCATAGTGGACAGAGGAATGCAGCAAGCAAGGTGGCACTGAGACAGAAAGCTAAACAAATCAATGATATCAATGATAGAAATTTTACATTACAGAATACCATAGCTTTTAATAAACAAAAAGCTATAGCACAAAGGATAATTAGAAGAGCTAAAAAAATATAAACTTTAGAACACCAATTCAAGATATTTGGTTCTATTTTAAAAAATTCAGAGGCACCTAATTTTATCAGCATTTCAGAAAAAGGAGGAAAAGCCATGGGATCTGACTTAATCTATAAATCTTTTCTAATAAACCTGCCACTGGAATATAAAAAGAAAATCTTAAAAATACTTAATGCTTGCTGGTTACAAGGCAAATTTCCATCCTCATGGAAAGAAACATTATTGATACCCATAAAAAAAACCTGATCAAGATCCTGCAAATTCAGGTTTATATAGACTAATCTCTTTACTCTTTATTCTGGGAAAATGCTTTGAGAAAATGATTTATAATAGATTTTATTGGTATCTTGAAAAAAATAATATAAAACCCTTCCAATGTGGTTTTTGTAAGAAACATAGCTCAATTGACCAACTACTGAAATTCGAAAATTTTATTCGGATAAACCTAAAACAAAAAAAAAGAAGCATATTATTGCACTATTTCTTGATATCAAAAAAGAGTTTGATCTGGTGCCACACCAGGCTTTAATGTACAAACTTGCAGAATCTGGTATATCAGGAAGATTATTAGGTATTTTATTCAATTATCTAGAAAACCGCTCATTAAAAATTTCCATTGGGGAATTCTTATCTGATAGCTTTAATTTTGTTAGAGGAATACCACAAGGTTCAGTATTGTCACCTATTCTATATACAATCTTCAATAATGACATGCCTCAATTAGTAAATTGCAATATATCTTGTTTTGCAGATGATCAGGCAATATATACCAGTGGGAATACCCTACAGGAAGCTGAAGAAAATCTTCAGAGGGCAGTTAATAAAATAAAAGACTTTTGTGATACATGGGGAACTACAATTAATATTGAGAAAACTAAACTAATGTATTTTGCAAATAAAAGAATATTCAGAAAACCAACTATATTAATTAATAACCAAAGAATAAACGATGTTAAAGAAAATATATTCTTAGGTCTCTTCTTTGATTATCCTCTTATCCTCACTTAATCTGGAAATATCATAAATGACCTTGTCTTAAACTGCCAAAAATGCCTGAATATACTTAAATCCTTCAGTAAATTATCCTGTGGAGCTGATCGAAAGTTACTATTTATATTTCTTAAGGGGGTCATTCTGCCTAAAATCGCAAAATTTTCAAAAATTGTTTTTTTGCTTTAAAATATGTGTAGAGAACATCTTATTAAAGTTTTACATCGTAATTTGCAAAGATGAATCTGCTAAGCTTCCTTTAGTGTGACGCATTCAAGGCCCTCTTAGTACATGTTGCTTTCTCTGTTCTGCGCCACAGTTAAGCTATTATTTCTGGTATTCATTTGCATCTTTCTACTGCAGAGGCAGATTCACTCAACGCATCAACATGCCACACTGCAAAGCTGTGATTGCAAAACACCTCAAAAAATTTTCATCGCACCAACCAGCTTCAGCCACACCATCGACTGCAGATAGAATTGAAGTGCCCCCCCCCCGCACCTTTGAGCAGACTACAGAAGAGACTGCAGGTTTTACCGACTGAGGTCACCCAAGCCAGTCCCTATTCCCAGCCAAACAGACTCTCCTCACTAACTATGTTTGAGGCTGCGCCAAAATATCTTACTCTACCTTGGACACGTTGTGGTGGAGTGAATGTGAGTGTGTATGTGAAGGGCCATTCTCCCACCCCTTTCTCAATACCCTCTCCCTCCCTCTGTGTGAGCATTGTGTGAATAACTGGCATTTAAATTTTGTTTTGTTTTTATTTTTATTGATGTTTGTTTTCTCTTTTCAGAGAAAAGTTAGATGTAAAAATAGATTGAAAGCATAATATTTATATACATTTCAAAAGAACGCTAGCGAGGAAGAGTATTGTCTGATTAAAGAAGATTTACTGAGTTCGAGCATAGAGTGGAGACTGTGTGGATGCAGCCGTGGGACAACAGACTTCTAGCAGAAGTTGGAAAGAGGCCTAGAGGGTTTCTACCCTGACCCGGATAGGAGGGTTTACACGACCTCTCATTGGAAACCACAACCGCACCTGGTTTTGCCAGCCCTAATCATGAACCAAGAAATATACAGCCTTGCCCTAACTCGCGAGTGATACCCCTGCACCCCCGTTTTGTTTTAAAAAGCATCGTATGGTGTTGATTGAACTATCTTTTACCGTTCAGTTTTTCTTTTAATTTTTTTTTTGCGATTGGTGTTATTGTATAATTTTTTTTTTCACCTTTGTCCGTCGTAGTTTTTTATCTTGTTTTTTGATTGGAGAATTTTGGCCTTGTTTGTGGTGTGCACACATTTTTTTCCTTGTTCTTATAAGAAAATTTAATTTTCTTTTGTAATTATTGTATTTTTTGTTAGTAAAGGACTGTACAGTGGCGGCAATAAAAAAAGTGACATGTGACAATTCGGGGAAAATGAAACAGAAAAATGTAACTTACATATTTTATTATGAATATTTCATGAAAGTTAATACTTGGTCATGTTGCCCTTGCACTTGATGACCATTCTGAGTCGATTGGGCATTGATTCAGCGAGGTTTGCGAAGTAGGTGGGGTCGATCGTAACCCAGATCTTCTTCAGTGATTCTATCAGGTCCTTGATGCTGCCTCTTGAACTTTGGATTTCATCAGATTCCAAGCATTCTCAATAGGATTTAGGTCCGGGGAATTACCAGGCCACTCCAAAACACTAATATTATTATCATTGAAGAACCTTTTTACTAACTGGGACCTGTGAGCAGGGGCACCATCATGCATGAAAAATTCACACCGATGAATTTCCCAAAATGGCAGCATGTGCTGCTTCAAAACTTCGAGATAGTTAGTCCCCCTCATGGTTACATTCTTGGGAAGGAAGTACAGACCTCCTCTGCCCTTGTTTCCACTAAAGGCACCCCACACCATCACACTATCAGGGTGCTTCACAGTTTTCACGGTATATTTTGGGTCATACCGAGACACATTGCTGGGACGACGCACAATCTTTGACTCTCCTCTGACCAGCCTAAAGGTGCTCTCATCACTGAACATCACCTTCTTCCAATGGGCAGCTGTCCAATGTTTATAGGTCTTGCAAAAATTGAGCCTTTTCATCTTCATAGCCTTGGTAAGAAGTGGCTTCTTGGCAGCGCAGCGAGCCGGTAGGCCTAAGTCCTTCTGTAAGCGATGACGGATGGTCCTGAGGGCGACGTTCTGGAGAAGGTCTGGGTGTTTTTTCTTGATTGAAGCGGAGGTTACAGAAGGGTCTGACATCACTTCACGCCTTAGGATATTATCAGTCCTTGGAGATGTCTTCCTAGCTGCACCAGTGCCCTCCTTCCTCTTTGGTATGGTACCTGGTGGCAATAACTCAGCTGCCCGTTTTAGGCGATAAATCGTATTTCTTGAGGTTCCTAAATCTGCTGCTACATCAATAAAAGACTTTCCCTGCTCTAATAGGGTCAAGGCACGGCTTTTCTCTGTCATAGAAAGCTTTTTCCGCCCCATTGTATCCACTTGCACAGAAGTTATAGCACGTCAAATGTAGGCACGAATGCAGGAAATCAGCACGCTGGAGCGTTGTACACCAAAACCTCACTGTACGAGCTCAAACGAGACAGTGAGTTCCAATAAAGCGCAGTTCTGTTGTCTTAGCTCAGGAGAGTCATCCACTCGTGGCATAAGCCCCGCCCCTTTTCATTGGCTTGTTGGCAAGTAAAATCGTCAAAGTGATTTTATGTATCGATTTCTATTGCCAATATTCAATGTCACTTTTTTTGTTGCCGCCACTGTACATACAATCCATTTCATTCTCCTTTGATTTCTCACGTCCTGATTAGTGTAGGAAGCGGGTTAGATCGATTGGGGTTAGTCTAAATTTTTCGGCCCGCTACAACGTTACTGATGGTGATTTGTAATTCTTCTGGGCTTATTCAGTTCTGTCATGGACCACAATACCCCGTTAGGGGCGCAGCGATTTGCCTTCTTGGACGCCATGCTGACGGGAATCAGCGCCCCAGCTTAGCCTCTTCTCCTTTCAGCCAGCCTGTGTTTCTCCTCTACAACCTCGCCCACAACTTTCTCTGGTCGGGCCTCTATTTTCACAGGGTAGCTAACTATCCCAGATCGGGGCTGAGAGGGAGGGGACAATGTTCCCTGACCCCTGAGCTCCGGTTTGGGATGGTAGGTTTTTAACAACCTGCTTCATCACCACCCTTACCTTCTCACTTCACTATCTATCTTTTTACACTGTGCCCAAGGTGGAGTCATTATGCCAAAGGGCTGCCGGGTCACCAGGTGGGAGGGGTGGTCTAAAATGGCAGCACCTGGCTCTGCCAGCCCCTTATGCACCTCTTGCAGAGTGGGCTACTGCGAGGGGTGATTAGCGTAATCATCCAGCAGAACCAATTGGGTCACCATGCCCAATGATGAAAAACCTCAAATCTCCCCATAATTTTCCCTCATCCACCGTAGGAGCCATCCTCGGGCAGCTCCACTGAAAAATAATGGAGCCCCTTCCCCTTGTGCTTTCACAGGGTAACCTCCAAAACTCTTTGACTGGAGAGGAGGCTTACTCTCTATTGCAGGGGCCTTCCCCTCACCTCCTTGTCTAAGGGCAACATGATCCATCAGAAGAGAGCTTTAGCTAGTGTGATTGGTAGAGAGCCAAGGATGACCCGTTTCTCAAACAACAAATTCCTTAGTATACCTTTTAAAATCACTCAAACACTCAGGCCATTCATTCAAATCAACACGCATCATCACATACCTCTTTAACTCACTGACAGAAGGACGCATCTCTAGAATATCATCATCACTTAAAATCTCATTCTCATCATCCATGACCAATTCGATCATACCGCAAAATTTGACAACATTCTTCGCACACTCATTCAACCTCATCACCTCACATTGACCTTTCATAACACAATCCTTATCAGCATCCAAAACAAATCATTCAATCTCATAAAGTCCACACCAAGCAAGAAACAACACAACATTTGCTCATCTTTCAGAATCCTACCACTGCCCAAACTCACTCTCAGACTAACCTGTTCCCATGCCATTATCATTCCATTCTCCAATCCACTTATCCATAATTTCACAGGCTTACATTCACAACATCTAAAACTCATCATACTCACTCAAAATCCTCTCGTTCACTAACGACACTTGCGCTCCAGTATCAATCAAACCACAGAAGAACCTTTCACCAACTTTCACTCTCGCTTCCATCATATCAGGTCCTCCATGTTCGCAATACACAGAAGGAACAACCACACCAAAAAGAGCACTGACATCCACACTGTCAACTCTCACATTTTCATTCATCACACACTCATCTTCATCCAGACAATCATTCTTCTCCCTCATATATGAACACTTTTCAATCACTCAATTGTATTGCACACCGCTCAAACACTAAGATGCACCACATTAGCATTTAAACCCTTCACTTTCTCATCCATGTACACAATTAATAATAATAATAAGTCTTTTGTAATGCGCTCTTCAAGGCCTGAGGCCTTCCCAGAGCGCATGTTGTGTTGAGATGAGAATGGAAATTCAAGAGGGGGGAGAAGGCAATACTGAAAAGATGCGTTTTCAGGAGACGCTTAAATGTGGTAAGAGAGGGAGAAGACCTGATTTCAGCAGGAAGAGCATTCCACAACTTAGGGGCGCAGATAGAGAAGGAGCAGTCCCCCATTGAGCAGAGGGATGAACGAGGAATATTCAAAAGAGGTGCATGTGATGACCGAAGGGCCCGAGGGACATGGCATGGCGAGAGGGCAGAAGAGAGGTAAGATGGGGCCTTGTTGTTTAGGGCCTTAAATGTGAAGAGAAGTATCTTGAAGTGAGTACGGGATCTGACAGGGAGCCAGTGCAGTTCATGCAGCAATGGTTTTGAGGGAGAGAAGCGAGGGCGATGGAGGAGAAGCCGGGCGGCATAGTTCTGTACAAGTTGAAGGGGGTCGGAGAGAGGAGGATGGCACATTCACAAGCAGAGAGTTACAGTAGTCAAGGCGTGAGGTGATGAAGGCATGAACAGCAGTCTCAAGACTTTGGCGATCAAAGTGAGAGCGAATGCGAGAGAAGTTACAAAGGAAACATAGAGAGGATTTGCTGACATTGCGGATATGAGGCTTAAAGGAGAGATGCTCATCAAAAACAACACCCAGATTCCTAAGGCAGTCAGAGAAAATGATAGTATTACCGCCCAGAGTAAGCGAGGGAAAGAGAGATTTAGATTTTTTGACAAGAGCAGGGGTGCCTACGAGGAGGACCTCAGTTTTGGAGTGATTAAGCCTGAGGAAGTTGGTAGAGAGCCAGTCAGAAATGAAGGAGTAGGCAGCCAGGAGGTCAGTGATAGAGTAGGCAAGAGACGTGGGGGATGAGGAACGAAAATTTGAGTGTCATCAGCATATAGGTGGAAGGATAGACCGAGATTATGGAGAAGGGAACTAAGAGCGAGAAGGTAGATACAAAATAGTAGAGGACTAAGGACAGAGCCTTGTGGCACTCCAAAGCGAATGGGGGTAGAGTCGGATGAAACGTCATCAATCACCGGATTGGGTACGAGACGAGAGGTAAGAGCGGAACCAGTCAAGCACAGTGCCTGATATGCCGAGGAAAGAGTGGAGACGATCAAGTAGGACGGTATGGTCAATAGTATCAAAGGCAGAGGAGAGGTCGATGGCGGGACCCCTGGCATACACATCACTCTCAATTCTTTCATAAAGTTCTGCACCCTCACCATACCAATACTCTAAGGCTTCCTACATACTTCACTCATTACCTCCTTCCTTAAGTCATCCACACTATCGGCCACTCTCACATCTACTCCATCACTCTTCAAATCTTGCAAACCATTTCATACATTCTCAAACAAGGAATCACCACTACTCTTACTCTCCTTTCCATTCATAATCCCTTTCAGCAAATACAGGACAGCAATTCCTTGATTAGCGTGGTTAATAAATCCCCGAGTTTTACTGTATAAAGTAAAACCGTGCTAATCAAACTTAAGAACCAATGGGAATAATTTTAATGAATCCTCAAAAATATTTAAATTACATATAGGTTTTTTTTTCACTAAAAACTCATTTTATATTTTTCAAATAATAAAGAGATATAAATAAAAGAAATAAAGTAAGACTTAAAGTTTATTTTTTACCAAAACATATTCAACTTCAATTGAACAGTATTAGATTTCTTCCTTTCCTCCATAATCTTGCAATAGCAATCAACTTGCTTAACGATTCCACGACGAACGTTCATACTTCTCTCTTCGTTTGGATCAATTTCTCTTATGATTTCTTTTGCTTTTTCAATTGCATTGAATAGTTCTTCAAGCTTTTTATTTGAGATTTCTTTAGGAGCCATTTTCCTTTTCTTCTGTTCCCTTTAAATCTTCTTCCTCGTAAGCATATTCATGGTCAATTGCGAGAAGATCGTTGTCAGTCAAGTCTTTTGAGTGAGATTCCAACAATTCCCTAACGTTTTCTGAATCTGCTTCAAAGCCAAGTTCTATTCCAACTGTAGCGATTTCATCAATAACTTCGTTGACACCATCATTGAAACCTCAAAAATCATTTGCACACTCTGGCAAATGATTCTGCCAGACAGCTGCTTCTTTCTTTGCTAAAAATGTTCCGTCAACATTGAAAATTTGACGAAGTTGATATCCATTTTCTTCAATTATTTTCTTCAATTCATTGAGATATTTGGCTGCTGCATCTTTATCTGCACTGGCTGTTTCCCCTGATAATTTAATATTTTTTATGCCTGATTGAGCCTTGAAATTTTCGAGCCAGCCTTTACTAGCAGAAAATGTTGAAGCATCCTCTTGATATTTTTCTTTTTTTCAATGAAGAGAAAAGGCTCGAAGCTTTAATCTTGATGTTGTTCCCATTAATAGGAATGCGCTTCTGATTGCAGTCTTCCAACCAAATGAAAAGCAAATCCTCCATTTCAATCATCAAACGACACCTATTTCTAGTGCATTGCATGCTTGAGGACGTAGATGCAATTTTGCCTTTATCTTGATACTCGCTTTATTTAAAATCGTGCATATTGTTGACTCGCTAAAACCTAGCCTCCTACCTATCTGTGCTTTGGTTTCACCATTATCAAATCATTTGATTATATTAATTTTAGTCTCCAAAGTGATGTGTTTACGTTTAAGAGTTTCTTTTTTGTCCATAATTATAAAGGTAATTTATTAAACAAAAATATATAAAATCAAATTATGTACGTAGTCTGATGGAAACGAGCAATAAGTATGGCAGAGGTCTTTCCTAGCTGAAGGTTGGTGAGTGACTGGCGTCTGCCTGACTGCCCGTTTCAACTCTCCCTTGCTAAAGGCTCTGCCATGGATTGCCAATGCTTACTGGAGGGAAAAAATCGCGCAGGAAAAAAAAGGCGCGCTAATCAAAATTGGCACTGCATATATTGATGAAGGGTCTCAAATTTTGGGGGGGTACTAATTAAAACCACGTTTTTCAAATCTGCGCTAATCAAGGGATATATGTACTCAGTATCACTCATTCCACACACATTTTCATCATTCGTACCAAGATACCTTGACATCAAATCAACCACTCCATCCCATTCAACAGGCACATAGTCAAAATCACTCAAATCTTCCAAAGTCCTTGCAATCCTACTATCAGCCCATTTCATATGTTGCAAATCACAAGAGGTTGGTGATCTGTTTTAATCATGAACCTCACACCATACAAAAATGGACGCAACACTTTCAAACAATACCTTATCTCAGCCAACTCTCGCTCCACAATCAAATACTTTCACATACCCAATTATTCATCTGACATTCTCGCATCCAAACCCCGTAAGGGGCGCGGCGATTTGCCATCCTGGCCGCCGTGCTGACGGGATCCAGCGCTCCGTCCGGCCCCAGCTTAGCCTCTCTTCCTTCCTTCAGATAGCCCGATTTCTCCCCTACCTTGTCGCTTTTCATACAACCTCTCCCACAACTTTCTCTGGTCAGCCTCTAATTTCAAAGGGTAGAATGCTGACCTTCTTCTCAAGCCAACCACCCCGGATCGGGGCTGAGGGGGGAGGGGACATTGTCCCCTAACCCCTGAGCTCCGGTTCGGGATGGGTTTTTTTTAACAACCTGCTTCATCCCCACCCATACCTTCCTCACATCCCTTTTCCTCTCCTCTTCACAACCTATATTTTTTACGCCGTGTCCAAGGTGGAGCCGCCATGCCAATGGACTGCCAGGCCACCAGGCGGGAGGGGTGGTCCCGAATGGCGGCGCCTGGCTCTGCCGGGCTTGTAAGCACCTCTCGCAGTGCGGGCTACTGCGAGGGGTGATGAGCTATTGCGTCCCGTGGCAAAAATAGGGTCACCATGCCCATAGATGAACAACAAAAAAAAAAACCCCAAACCCCTTTAACTCCCCCTTGCTCATCGACGGAGCCGCCCTTGGGCAGCTCCACCGAAAAAATGGAGGTCCCCCATCCTGTGCTTGCACAGGGGACCCTCCATATTTCTCTAACCGGAGAGGAGGCTTACTCCTCTCCTTCGCCTACGGGTGCAGGGGACTCCCCCTCCTCTGGAGGTGCTTTCGGGCACCTCCCTTTTCCCAGCGGCAGTCCCATCTTTTCTTTTCAAGGGGACTGCCAAGAAAGCCAGCAGGCAGCCCTTAGCCAGCCGCTTCCCATCAAAGCGGCTCGGTAGGGCAAACCCCCTTAGGGGGGAGAGGGAAGCCAGGCCCCTTCGGTCGCTTCCCTCAAAAGACCTGCTGGCAAGAATTTTAAACCTTGCCGGGGTCAAGGCCTGTGCCTCCCCATACAAGACTGGCGACACTGCCAAGGGGACCTGCGATGTCCTGGGAGGGGATGGCCAATTGGAGGCCCCTCCTGTGATAGACATGGTCCTTGAGGAGACCCAGCCCCAGACGGTAGGGCCTTCCATGGGGGGGAATTCGGGCTCGGCGCCAAGCACCGAACCCGAATCCGCCCCTATGCAAGGTCCTCCTCAAATGGCTGAGGGCTCCGAGGCAGTAGAAGGAGGGGAGGGATATCCTCCGACAGGTGCCCCTACGACAACCAGGACCTTCTCCATTTCGGAGAGGGACCTGGCTGAGGCTGGTCCATCTGGCCTGGGGACTTCTGCCGGCGGAGGTGAAAAGCGGGTTCATTCCCCGCCCTCCTCTCCGAAAAAGAAAAAGACCAAAAAGACTCGGGGCTCCTCTCCATCCGCGGGGGCTGCGGGGACGGATGGGTCTGCTGCCACTCTGGCAAGCGACCAAGCCAAGATCGGCACATCCGCCCCCTCTGCCCCCCCGGTTGCGGAGCCCCTGACAAAGAAGACTACTACCAAGAGTGCACAGGGCGGAGCCTCGATGACATCGGGGCCCCTGATTCAGAGGTTACCTGGCGTTTTCGAGCCCGCTGGCTTCAAACGCTTCCTCGTTATTCGCTCCACTGATGGCACCATGTTGTCCAAGGGCAACATGATCCATCAGCGGAGAGGATTAGCTAGTGCAATTGGTAGAGAGCCGAAGGTAACCCGTTTCTCGGACGGGAGCCTTCTGGCGAATGCGGCGAATCCCGCCGAGGCGGCCAGGATTAGTGCTCTTCGGACACTTCATGGCACCCCGGTGAGTGTGACGCCGCACTCTACCATGAACTTTGTGAAAGGAGTAGTTTATGCGAGGGAACTCGTTGACTACTCCATTGAAGACATCACCTTAGAGCTGGCCCACCATGGGGCGGTCAAGGTCGAACGTGTGATGAGAAAACAGGGAGGGGCCTCGAGACCCACCCCTACACTCTTCGTCACGTTCGACTGTGACAAGCTCCCTGAGTCGGTGCGTGCCGGTTGGTACCGCTACCGCGTGAAGGCATTCGTGCCACTGCCGCGGCGGTGCTATTACTGTCACCGCTTCGGCCATACGAATCGCTCATGTAGACGTGCAAAGTCGGGGTCACCCGAAGTCTGTGTAAATTGCTCCAAGGTCGCACACGATAAGTCCAAATCGTGTGTGGCCAAGTGTGTCAATTGCGGAGAGCCGCACCCTGCTTCTTCGAAGCAATGTGGTGCATATCTCCTTGAGAAAGAAATCCTGGCCGTTCAGGCCCAGGATCGACTCTCATTCCGCGAGGCAAAGGACTTGGTCCTGGCGCGCCCGGCTCTGCCTGGGACGTCATATGCCTCAATAGTTAGAAAGGCACCCTCTGCTCCCGGCCCATCCAGGCCAACGAGCACGGTTGTTTCCGCGCCCATTCGGAGCCCTTCTGCGGGCTCTACCCAACCCGGGCGCTCCCCTGGTAAAGCTGGCGACAAAAAGGGCTCATACCCTGCCCCGGCTAAAACCAGGGCTCCCCCCTCTTCCCCCAGCGTGACCGTTTCCCGTAAGGCGAAACGGCCACGCGCCTCCACCGAGTCGTTAGACTCACAGGAGGCAACACCCCTGAAGATGGTCGCTAGGCCATCTTCCGGGGTTCCTAAAGCTGTCCCCCGAAAGGAGGACAGCAACAAAGGAGCTTCGGCTCCTTCGCCCACGTCCCGAGGTGGAGCGAGTGGCTCGGAGACGGTGGTTCCTCGAAAAGAGGGCCCCCCGCCTCCGAAGCCGCAACGCCCGCCTAAGGTTTCGAGGCGGAGGGAGGAAAAGACTCGCATGGCGAGCCCAACCTCCCCCAATAAGTCCTCGAAGGCGACAGCGCCTTCAGCGCTTTGTCCGGCCAACAGCGCCCGGGGTTCTGCCCCCGGGAAGCGTACGGCCATTCCCGTGAGGGTCTTCAATTCGAGGAGGGCCCCCGCGTCTCCTCCGAGCTAGGCCTGGAGGGCATATTCCTTCAATGGAATTGCCGTGGACTCCGGGCCAACTGGGAGGAGCTGCGGAGGCTCGTCTCGTCCCGTTCCCCGTTAGCTATTTTTTTGCAGGAGACCATGCTAGGTGCGTGCCCCCTCCCTGCCCTCCCGGGGTATAAGGGTCTTGCGACCCCACCACCTCGGGATGGCCGGGCTGGGGGATGCGCAGTTTACACCCGGCATGATGTCTCCGTTCTTCCTTTCTCTTTAGATACCTCCTTTCAGGCAGTGGCTGTGCAGCTGCACCTGGATAGGAGGTATACTATCATTTCTGCAGACATTCCACCGTCAGCTGACTTCGACGCGGGGGACTTCCGCCGCGTCGTTGCACGGTTGACTTCCGCCGCGTCGTTGCACGGTTGCCGAGGCCCTATCTCTTGCTTGGAGATCTGAACGGCAGGCATCCTCTCTGGGGAGATTACTCCATAAATCCCAGGGGACAAGTCCTTGCCGATCTGATCGAAGAGCTTGAGATGGGTGTCCTAAACGTGGATGAGTTTACGCATCACTGTCCGAGAACCGCTTCATTTTCTTGCCTTGACCTATCTTTGTGCTCTTCGGATGCACAGCCTGATTTTGATTGGGGGGTGGTCGATGACCTCCATGGTAGTGATCACTTTCCCATTCAAATATCATTTTCAGGGCAACTGCCGCCTGAGAGACCACCTCGGTGGTGCTTGGCGCGGTGGCCTGCATTTCAGGAAATGACTGAATTCTCTACCTCAGTCGAGGAGTTTAGGTCGGTAGATGATGCCGTTGAGTTCTTCTCCGGCAACCTCATCGCCGTGGGCCTGACTACTATTCCTAGGTCGTCTGGCCGTTTTGCACGCCGACCACTCCCATGGTGGTCGGCCGAGTGTGAGATGGCCCTCAAACAGAAGCGTTATGCCTACATGCGCTATAAGCGCCGCCCGAACGATTTCACTGTCGCTGAATTTCGTCGGGCTAGGGCTAGGTTCCGGTATATTTCGAAGCACGCCCGCCGCTCTTCTTGGCGGGCATACGTGTCTTCATTTAACGGGAAGACCCCTTTAGCTGAGGTGTGGAAGCGAGTCAAAAGGATTCGGGGCAAGTTCTCGCAGGACCCCCCTCCCGTTCTCCAGGAGAATGGGACCGCAATCTCGGACCCCGCGTCCGTGGCGGAATCCTTAGCGACCACTTTTTCCGCATTCTCTAGCCGTGATGCTGCTCCGCCAGCATTCAATGCACGTCGTGATGTCGCGGAAGGCCGCCGGCTGGACTTTACCTCCAGAGGCGGAGAACCCTTCAACGACAAGTTTACTGTGAGTGAGTTGCGCTCCGCTCTCGCTTCGTGCGCGGACACCGCCCATGGTCCGGACGATGTCCCGTACGCCATGCTTCGACACCTGGGTGAGCGAGGCATGGCCTTTCTGTTAGATTTGTTCAACAGGATCTGGGTGGAAGGTCTTCTCCCAGACTCCTGGCGAATCGCTACTGTGCTCGCCTTTCGCAAGCCGGGGAGAGATCACTCTACTCCGACCGGTTTCCGCCCAATCTCTCTAACCTCTTGCGTGTGCAAGTTGATGGAGAAATTGGTAAATGTTAGATTAGCCTATTTCCTGGACAGCGGAGGCCATCTGTCTTCTGCACAGTGCGGCTTCCGTAAGTTCCACTCCACGTCGGATGCTCTGCTCCGACTGGAAAATGCCGTCTGCGAGGCTTTCCTTCGTAGACAGCACTACGCCACGGTGTTTTTTGATCTGGAGAAGGCCTATGATACCGCATGGCGATACGGTATCATGGAGACTCTCCACACGATGGGGGCGAGGGGACGCCTCCCAATTTTTATATCTGAATTTTTGCGAGATCGTCGATTCCGCGTACGGGTGGGGGGAGCCCTCTCCGGCCCAAAGGAGCAGGAAGAGGGTGTCCCGCAGGGAAGTGTCCTCAGTGTCACACTCTTTGCCCTGAGCATCAACGGCATCACCTCGGTGCTGCCGGAAGATGTTCTCGCTACGCTCTACGTGGACGACCTTTCGATCTCTTTTGGCGCGGCCCAGATGCCAACTCTGGAGCGCCGACTCCAACAGGCATTGAACCGCGTCTCTCGCTATGCCGAAGCGCACAGGTTTCGGTTTTCTTTGGCCAAGACTAAGGTGGTGCACTTGTGCCGCCACCCACGGCTTCACCCCGACCCAGATTTGTTTCTTAATGGGGTGCGCCTGGATGTGGTTGAGTCGCACCGTTTCCTTGGTCTTGTATTCGACCGACGCCTCACCTGGGAGGCTCACATTCGCAGCCTTAGGGTCTCTTGTACCCGCGCCATGGACATTCTCCGTTCCGTGACGTTCAGCGCTTGGGGCGCTGATAGGGCTACCGCCTTACTTTTTTATCGATGCTTTGTTCGCTCGAAGCTCGACTACGGATGCGAGTTTTATGCATCCGCAGCCGAGCGTTTATTGCGGAAGGTGGATTCGATCCACCACACCGGCCTTCGCCTTGCGACCGGTGCCTTCCGCACTTCCCCCATTGAGAGCCTGTTGGTCGATGCTGGGGAGATGCCACTCGCTCTGCGCCGCGTGCAGTGCATCACTCGCCTGTACGCGCGAGCCCGGCGCCTCCCTCAGTCGCCAACAGCTCTCACTGCATCCGCAGCTGATCTCGATGGTGCCTATGCCGCCGAGAGACGCCAGTCATACCCTAAGCCCTTTGGGTTTAGGGCCAGGAAACTCCTTCGAGAGGTAGATATAGCTCTCGGGCCGGTGGCGCCCCTGGTTCTGCCCAGGACGCCACCCTGGAGGGTACCACATTTGGCTATTTGTCGCCACGCCTCTGCTCCCAAAGCTTTTACTGCGCCGGGAGTATTGCGTTCGACCTTTTTGGAGCACACATCGTGTCACGCTGGTACCGTGCCAGTGTATACGGATGGCTCCAAGTCCCAAGAGGGGGTCGGCTTCCACGCCGTATCCCCTCTGTTTGAAGTCAGCGGGGCTCTACCAGGCGCTGCGTCTGTCTTCACGGCCGAGCTGGTGGCAATACACCACTCGGTACGGGAGATTACGCGACGTGCCCGGTTCGGAGACCGGATTGTGATCTATAGCGACTCACAAAGCGCCCTGAGTGCTCTCGGGGCATTGGAATCTCCGCATCCCCTGGTTCGCGAAATCCGTGACGCCACGGTTTTGGCGAGCCGGGCAGATGTCGAGATTATCTTCTGCTGGGTTCCTGGACATGTAGGAATTGCGGGGAATGAGCGCGCCGATGAGGGCGCCAAAGAGTCCGCGAGGACTCTGCGACCGGACCAGCGTTTCGCTCTTCCTCACACTGACTACATGGCAGGAATACGGGCAGCTCTTCGGACTGCTTGGCAAAGAAGATGGGAGACGGTCGAGGGGAACTTAAAGTTGCGTGCCATTGCGCCGCGACTGTTCCCATGGACCTATCCCCCAATGCCGCGGCGGCTTCAGGTTGCTTTATGTCGTCTTCGAATCGGACACACTCGTGTGACGCATCGTTACTTGGTGGAGCGCTCGCATGTGCCCTATTGCAACGACTGCGTCGTCCCCCAGACTGTTCGGCATATTCTTGTCGAATGTCCCAGTCTGGGTGATCTTCGCGCACGATACCTGTCTCGGTACCGGGATGGGCGGGGTCGCTACCGCCTGTCCCTTGTACTCGGGACGAGTGCGTGCACCATGACTGGTGGACTTATTGACTTTTTGGGGGAGGCCGGCCTTCTCCCCTTTATTTAAGGTTCCTTTTTTTTGTTATTGTTTTGTTTTAGGTTGCACTCTCCTGCACCGGGGTGAGGGGGACCTCCCCCCGCTGCCGGAGATTGCTTCGATTGTTAAGTTTTTCCAATTTATATTGATTGTTAAGTTTTCATATTTTAACTTTAAAGTAGCCTAATTCTAGGCTGTCGTGTTTTTCGGCGACTTATGCCCAAGTGGGTAGTTGCCAGATGGGCTCTATAAAAAAAAAAAAAAAAAATCTCGCATCCAAATACAATTCAAGCATCTTAGCATTCACACTATAGTCTGGGTATGCCAATTCAACATCTTCAGCCACTGCCTCTTTCAGTCTCTCATACGCTTCATTCATCTTATCATTCCACCTGACAATTGTACCACCTTTTTTGCCTATCCACTCAGTCAGAGGCTTAATCACACCCCAACAATCAGGTATAAACTTTCATTGAAACTCAATTAATCCCCAAAACAACTTGAGCTGCTTCACAGTGACTGGTTTTGGAAACATTCGCACCTTCTCAACATACGTCGGCGACTTTCGTAACCCATTCTCACTCACCATATGCCCAAGGAATTCCACTTTCGCAAACCATTCACACTTCACTACTCTGTCATAATCAAAATATCATCTATCAACACAATCACATTCTTACTTACAAACTTACTCAACACAACATTTATTTCCCGCTGGAAGGCACTGGGAGCATTAGCAAACCCAAAGCTGAGGCTGCGGAACTGATAATGCCTTTTACTTCATCAACTTGTTCTTGAAGCTTTCTATAATATTTTCTTAGCTACAATATTTAGGGCCGATACAGTTTTCTCTTGCATTTTTTGTTACCCTTAATCATTTTCTCTATTCTTAGTTTTATTTATCCCCCTTTTTCTTTAATCTGTTTGTTTATATTCTCATGCTTTCTCCATTGAGAAAAATACTCATGTTGGTTGTTTGTTCTTTCCTTCCTCACTTAAAAAAAAATATTACAGCCTACCGATTAGAGTGGAGTTGAGCTGCGTTGAGTGTGGTTAGTTGCTGAATGGAGTTTAAATTCATGGCAAATACCATACACTGTAGATCCGCATAGTTCAAATCCCATATTATGCTGTTGAGCCCTTTTGAGAAATAAGACATACAAAATAGTGCAGATCAGTGTTAAAAACCTGCACCAATTCTTTCTCTCTCCAAAAATATTGATGTCCCAATTCTTTACTGATCTTTCCACAGGTAAAGAATCTCAAGTTTCTAAGTATATATTTTTTAAGTCTGTCACTCTCATTGTGGGAGTTTTTTTTTTTTTTATTTTGCTAAAATGCCCTCTTGTAAAATGATGAAGGGTGCAGTGACGATGAAGGGAGAAACAAACACCCCATTTCTTGGTCAGTTCAACATGGAAGAGCCCCTCTCCTGTTTCATCAAGGTTAGCTTAACTTTTGGTTAAAATTACTATTTGAAAGGCATAATAAGTGTGATCTAGGATATTAAGGAAAATTTATGGATGTTTAAGTATTTTACTCATTAAAAAATAATCAAATAGAAACCTGTACTTTCTCCATGATTGTTGTTTTTCCATAGTAAAATAAACAAGTTAGGTTGTATATATTTTGATTCAAATAATTTTCTGGTAAATACTTCTGCCAAGTATACTGTACAACACTATATTGATATTGGTTCAGTGAACTGTCTGTAATGTTAGGGGGACAGACAGGAGGAAAGATGATTGTAGTTTGTAAAACTAGTGAGGATGGCAAGTATTTATTGATTTGTAAAATTTAGTAATTCAAAGTACTGCATCTGAGAGGAAGCATTAAAGAATTTCTAGTTACTTTGAACTAGAACAAAAATGCTTAAACCTAATACATCTTAAAGACTGAATTACTTATTTATGAAGAATCTTTACTTTCAGGTCCTCTGTAACCATTTTAAACTGGAAAATCCTGATGACTATGGTCTGCAGAATGGAGTTCCTCCAAATCATTACATTTCGGATAGTAATTGTCAGCAACTAAAGGTAGTACTAACTAAGTGTAGCTCTTTTTTTCTGTGAATAATGTAAGATTTGGGGAAAGTTTTTTAATTGCACTTTTATTCTATACTGTGCCTATTTTTCTGAAAGAGTTGCTACAAAATTTTACCATCTTGAAGATCTTCCAGCATTATATTTTCAAATTAAACTTTGACCCCATGCCCATCCCTCTAATTAATACTGAACATTTCTATAAATAGGTTATTACTATTAATAATAAAGCAATAAGAGGGAGTAAGTAAAATTGTGCCCAGTTCTGGACATCAAATTTGTAGGAACTTTTGGCATTACTGGCACCAAATGTGACATCATTTGTTGTGGCCACTACTTGCTTTTGCTTTGATTCACCTCTTAAGGGAAAAAAAAAATCAGGTACCTGGCTCTTCTTGCAGAATGGTTTTGTGTTGTCTCTGGTGTGGTCAGTGTCACGACTCACAGACCACATCGTTAAGAACCTGGGGAGTGGGGGTTCTCGTGAGAGAGGAGAGGCACTCCAGACCCTCGCACAGCACAGCAGTGACCCTCTTGTTGCCCAAGACTTCATCAAACTGCAGGTACTCTTAATTATCCCCTCCTCCTTCACTCATAATAGCTTGTGGTGACTGGTTCTTTGGTACTGTTAAATAAACACTGGATTCCTTTACCATAAGGTTTTATTTTATTAAGGGTTATGGTAATTTAAGCATGGCAAATGGTACTTCCTGGTTTGTGTATACCATCATGACAGTGACTAAGGGCTTTGGCCCTGGAATGGAGCCTTTAGTTTGTACTTTTGAGTGTTTATACTCATTGGGTGAACTTGACTCTAGTTTTCAATATGCCCCATTACCAAGGGTATTCTAGGTTTTTGTTTTGTGCTTCCTATATCATGGTGTACAAGGTTGTTTGGGGGTGCTTTTGATGTCACTGTAAAAGAACAACCTCTGCCCCCCCCTACCTCCATTTATTGTAGATCACATGCGATTGTATCCCGCCATGGACAACATCACTTCCTGTTCGAACATTTTGCAAATTTTCGACTCCTGAGCACATTGGGGAAATATTCCCCAATCCTGCGAACTTGTCCCAAGCCTCCCCCCCCCCCATGCTGATGAGGCTAGAAAGAGCCGCTGTTTCTTGCACCTTGCTATAAATGATGAATTGATCCGCCTCCGGATTAAGATGTCTGGAGCTTGTGACTCCTTTCTCCAAGCTCCCTCCTTCACCCTCAGAATTGGGCATACAAATACTTGGGTTCTACTGTAGTTCGACGAGTCCAGCATGCACCTCAAGGCTGTCCTTATTGTCTCATCCTGTGAATGTTCATCAGACAGCAGACTTTTTCCTCCATGATTCTGCCCCAGTCAATTTGTAGCTTCTCTGATTGGCAAGCCTTTTAAATCGTGCAACAGTCTTCCTTCGTTTAATTGAACCAAAGAAAATCTTCATTGATTACCTTTGAGGAAAAGAAGTATCCTCTTCCAGTGGAATTATGAGAATCCCCACATTTCCCGTTGAACGTCATTTTGAAGATTGGCTATCTTCATTGGAAAGTTGGTTCAGATCGTGTCCCACCTACTTTATTCGGCTGTGCCCCACTTGCCTCATCAAATTGTTCCTCACTCAAAGTCACTGACCCATAAGACTGAAACCCCCTCCATTATTAGTATTGTCGAGTTTCCCCTTTTGATCTGAACCTAGTAACACTAATCAATTAATTCCATTTGAGAATCCCTCTTAATAATTATCAAGAGACTATTTTAATGTAAATAATTCCCTTTTTCCTATTATTATTCTTATTTTGATCTTTGCCACTAAAATTATATGTTTGTTGTTTCATCTTTACCTAACCTTGAACGATATTCTCGGCCTATTCAAGTAAATCTCGCCAACCATTTATGCACTCGGTTTGATTATTAACCATTTGTAACCCAATGCCTCAAGTGTGACCTCCTAGTCGGACGTTAATCCCTGCGAACAGTCCTTCAACGGTTCGCATTGCAGTAGTAGGTGATTAGGTCCCCTACCACATAATATAGGAGTAGTGTATGGTATAGAGTGGTGTACCACGACAGTCACCTATGTTCACTAGTGAGATTCCTATTGTGGAGGGACAGGGAGGAGTTGGTCATTTGTTGAGGGTCCTCTTTCGGTGCCGCAGGGGATGGTGTTCCTGATCAGCCACATCGAAGAGGAGCGATTTGAGGCTCAGCAGCTGCTGGGCAATGCCCTGATTGCCTTTGTTGAAATCATGGACCATGGCTTCATCCCCTGGGACTCGCTCCAGAGCCACTTCATCAAAAAGGTATTGTGCCCCTGTTCATTTTGCACCCCAAGGGAGCCTCCCTTGAAGCTCGGGGCAGATTCAGGACTTGTGAGCCCTCCTGGTTCACCAGCGCACCAAGTAGTCTCTTATGATACTCAGGCAAGGTACTGCCACTTCATTTTCCCTTTTAACTCCCATCCCAAGTGAAGTTAAGTTGCCGCAGGTGTGGTTAGTTGCTGGATGGAGTAGGGCAAGTGGGTATGTCATGACCATCCCACTTGGATGCAATCCAAGTGGAAGTTAAGAGTTAAGCAACAATTAAACTCTCACTTCTTAACTGTTACTTAGACCGCTATCATGTCGGGGGGGGGGGGGGTTGCTATAAAATTCCCACAGCATGCAACAGCTTCACTCCACTCTAACCATGTCTCTGAGGAGGGCAGCCTCACAGAAAGCGCCGCCTACCTTTGTGGTAACGGTGGGGGTCCACCTACAGCCCAGACTGTCAAATCAAAAGCTTTCCCCCTTAATCTCCCAAGGGGTCTGAGGGGGCAGAGATGCCATCTGATGGTATAACACCCCCCTCCCCGCAAAAAAAACCCCAAACTGGAATGACTTCTGAAAAGTTCTCATTATTATCTAAGTACCAACTCTACCACAAAAGTTTATAATGAAGAACACAGTGGGGTCCAAAAGTTGAATCCCTGCAAGCGCAATATGCAATGGCGTTGATGCACATCTACCTCACCATGTGAGAAAAGGGGTGAATGTAAAGGATAAAGAAATAATACAGAATGCTGATTTCAATCAATTCAACCATACCATGTTGGTATAGGTGGGTGTCAATGTGGATACATCCCTTTTATTTTTTACCCCTGAGTATCACCTGACTTCGAGGCCCATCTCTGTGGAGACCCATAGTTAAGCGTATGGCAGCGGCCGCCAAGGCAACCCTCATTGCTTTACATCTAATACTACAAGGCCCAATTTGGTTCTTAGGATGGGAAGCCCGGCTTGTAGCCCATCCCCTTAATACTAATACCACCAGTTTTTGACTGGACCAACTTGTCTGAAAGGTGGAAATTATTTCATTGGCGACCCATCCTCTTTCTATGGCGGACAATGGTGGAGTCGTCGCTACTGCTTCCGTTGAAGTCGTTGGGCGGGTGTGCGCCTAACACTTCATCGCTATGGAGAGCCGCATTGACGTTGGCCTAATAATGGGTGGTTATTTGGTTGAAAAAGAGTTAAGGTGGTGGGTAGGGTTTGGGCGTTGATGCTTACCATTCACACTGGGAAAGCGGTTGATGACGACGATGGTGATCTTGGCAGGTGGTGTCGTTCATCAACGTTCAAGCTCAGCTTGACCTGATCGTCCTACAAACGTCGCTCACGATCTTGGAGAACTTGGTGTTGAACAGCGTTGAACATCACGCCTTAGTTGAAAATATGATCACGCTACCACACCTCCTGCAGCACATCCCAAACTGCAAGGTACTAGTAGTCCTTCACTAAAGGTTTTATCTACCATACCAAAAGGTTTTAAACCCTAAATTAAGTCTATCGTGTCATAGTGCATGCGTCCATGTTCCTTTTGATCACCCTCGATCCGGATTGCGTTCATATGTGTGTTTGTGCTCTGTTGTGAGAGGTTTTTTTTCATGTTTAAAATACAGCTCCTAAACTTACTGTTAAAGATTGTTGTGGAAGCTTTACCACTTGATATTCTTTCACTTCTGTCTCTTCGATCCCGTATTCTGTCTCCTTTAAGCATCCGCTTGTTGGATTGCACAAATTTACATTTTTCAATTGTGGGTCGGTAGGTAAGGCCATCCTCCTCTTGGCCAGGCCATACCCACACCCGGATAATGAAGCAACAGAAAGATCAGAATGATATTGTTGAGCCCGAGTGCACCAGGAGCTGGCTCTATTTCTGGGGCATGGGCAGGTGCTGGGGAAGTATTTTGTGTTTACCTTTCTCATTCCAATAGAAGGGTAGGTATCTGGATACTACATATTTGGATGGTTCCTTGGGGGGCCAAAGAAGAGAATATATGTTGGGCTGTGAAGACGTGCTAGGAGAGAGCAGTGTTGTGTGTAGCTGTGTAGCGCGTCCAATCTGTGTCCAAACCTCAGTGCGCTGACGTTTGTGTCCGCTTTCGCTTGCGATTGAACCCGACACCTCAAAGCTAGAAGTCCAACGCTGTACCCACTAGGTCCCCTAGAACTCCTTAGTAGCTATTCCCTATTAATGGTCATTAATCCCTACCTTATTCTCTTAAATTCACCTGGTATTCCACCGTGAGAACGCAGGGACATTTATTTCTGGGCAGACCTTTATTGAATGAGACGGGTGCTGGTTATCCGCAGGCAGAGGGCGCGAAGCAAGTAGAGGTCCAGCAGTCGGTGTTGGCTCTCGTGAACGCCCTCTACATGAAGTCTGAGGGCAATCGACGGAAGTACTATTATTCGACCCTGATCACTCGCTCTTATCGAAACCTCATCATTGACAACATCTTGGCACCGAAGCTGGTGAGGTGGCGCGTCTCAGATCCTCCCTTAGTATGTGATTACTATAGCAATGAGTAGTACCTTCACACTCCGTCAGGTACACTTGGGGGATGGTATCCAAAAGACCAATCTAACAGCCCTAAAAAGAACTTAGCATTTGGGTATTTTGACCTTCATCCAATACACAATTGATACAGTTTGATTTAGGGCTGTTAGATTGGTCTTTGGATACAGTGCTTGGTGAGGATGAAGATCGTTCAGGTGGGTACTAGTTGCTATAGTAACCGCATACAGTAACAAAAAATAATGTCCTAATGAACTGTCTTCTACAGGTGTCAGACTTGTCCACCGAAATGCGACACCAATTATACGTCCTTCAGCAGCTGCTACTCAATAACTATGAGGATAGAATGCACACCCCTCTTGACCCTAAGGACCAGGCGGCCACCAAGACGATCGTGGAACTCCGTTCGCTCGCTTTCGAGGAAGCTAAAGATGTGAGTCTGGGTTCTTTAGTCGCCTTTAGGCTGGCCTACCTCCCGACGCCCGAGCAGGCTTCCTTTTTGCCTTTGCTTTTTTTAGCTTTTGTCCTTTTTTATCATTGTTATTTGTTTACATATTTGTTTTTTTTTTTTAATATAGACTAGTAGTAGGCTGTGGTGAGTACGGTAGTCGCCTAGATGGGCTCCTAAAAAGGAATAATAAAAAAAAATAGTACCGTCCTCTTCCCCATCAAAAGGGGCCAGAGGAGGAGGGGAAATGGGCTCTGCCCACTCAGGCGAGCTGAAGGGAGGGGTTTGAAACCCTATTGCGGTGCTTACCCGGTGCTGGAGTGAGCTCGATCCCTCACTTTCCCACTCATGATGTTACTTAGGCACCCAGTCGTGTGTGTGGGGGGGGGGGGAGGGGGACCCTGTGTACTAGCCTGTTACACTTGGCCGATTCTCTGAAAAATTAGGCCAAACTTGTGAACTATGGAACGGCATCGTCTCGGATTTTGGGCTGAAACCGGAGTCTGGAATGCGTTTTCCAATATCTTAATTAGAAGCAAAGTTAAAGTTATGGACATTCCTCTCTTTTTTTTTGGCACCCCTTCCCTCAAATTATAAAGACTCTTATCTAAGCCCAAATTTACCTAGGTTAAACAAAAACTATTCAAAAAAGAATTTTTAGATCTTTTTATTGTTTCTATATTTTACATAGAAACGATATTAAAAATGTTACGGACATCTAAAATTTAAATGGGAAAAGGATCTCCAAAGAACATGGAAATGATTCCCCCTCCCCCTCAAAAAGCACTGTCCCCTTTGTTTCTTAAAATGCATAATTTCTTTTGTATATTTTACTTTGTCTGTTCAATATACAAGGTTAAATATGTTGACTTTTTGGCACTTTTTAACAAATTGCCTATAGTATATGTGGTAATATTCTACAGTGCCAGGAGTATTGCGTTCTACCTTTTTGCAGCACACTTCGTGTCACACTGGAACTGTGCCAGTCTATATGGATCAGAGTTGGCAAATCAAAAAACCCTGGTTTTATTACCGTTTTTTGGTGGGGGCTTTTTCAAATGAAATTTGAAAAAAAACGGGTTTTTCTTTTTTCAAGAAATGAATGCTACTTATTATTTTATTCAAAATTCATATTTATATTTATAATTTAAACAAATATGTATCAAATTAAGGTTATTTCTCTGATACTGACTCATAATAATTCATCTCTCCTTCCTCAGGTTATGGCTATCATGGGTACCCACAATTCTCGATCAGTGATCTTTTCTTACTATAACATTATTATTAAACTAATTAATTATTAATATTATATAAAAATATAGATAGCTATTCTTTTTCTGTTATTCTAATGCTTGTAGCATTTGGTTTTTGAAAAAACCTGAGATTAAAAACCCCCCCAATAAAACCCGGGTTTTATTCTGTGTTTTTTTAATCTCGGGGGAGGGGGGGCCAACCCTGATATGGATGTCTCCAAGTCCCAGTAGGGGATTGGATTCCATGCCATATCCCGTCTGTTTGAAGTCAGCTCAAGTACCGCTCGGTACTTGAGATAACGCTTCGTGCCCGGTTCGGAGACCGGATTGTGATTTATAGCGACTCACAAAGCTCCCTGAGTGCTTTCGGGGCATTGGAATTTCCGCATCCCCTGGTTCGCGATATCCGTGACGCCACGGTTTTGACAAGTCGGGCGGATGTAGAGATAACCTTCTGCTCTGTTCCTGGACACGTAGGAATTGGGGAGAATGAGGACGCCAAAGAGTCAGCGAAGACTGGGCGACCACACCAGCGTTTCGCTCATCCTCACACTGATACATGCCAGGAAACGGTGGAGGGGAACTTAAAGTTCCGTGCCGTTGCGCCGCGACTGTTCCCATGGACCTAGCCGCCAATACCGCGACGGCTTCAGGTTGCTTTCTGTCGCGGGACGCACCGCCATTTGATGGAGCTCTCGCCTGCGCCTTATTGCGACGACTACGTTGTCCCCCAGACTGTTCGGCACATTCTTCGTTGAATGTCCCAGTCTGGGCGATCTTTGCGCACGTTATCTGTTCCCGTATCGGGACGAGTGGGGTCGCTACCGCTTGTCCTTTGTACTCAGGACGGGTTTCTATACGACTTGTGGACTATGTGACTTTTTAGAGGAGGCTGGCTTTTCATGTTCCTGGACTGGAGGTAGGTGGGCCTCCGACCCCGGGCCGTGTTTCCTTCTTCTTACCTTTCTTCTGTTTCTCATTTTTTGTGTTTTTTTGTTTGGTTCGGCCTTCGGGAATTTTGAAGTAGCCTAGTACTAAGTTGACAATTTAACAGCGGCGATTTCTGCCCTTGCTGGCACTCGCCAGATAGCCGCTGTAAAAAACAAAACTACCAACAATCCCCCTCTGCCCACTCTATTTTCCTCTCTGCGCCCCCTCCATTTTCCTCTCTGCTGCCTCCCTCCATTTTCCTTTCTGCACCCCCCTCCATTTTCCTCTCTGCTGCCTCCCTCCATTTTCCTTTCTGCACCCCCTCCATTTTCCTCTCTGCTGCCTCCCTCCATTTTCCTTTCTGCACCCCCTCTGCGCCCCCTCCATTTTCCTCTCTGCTGCCTCCCTCCATTTTCCTTTCTGCACCCCCCTCCATTTTCCTCTCTGCTGCCTCCCTCCATTTTCCTTTCTGCACCCCCTCCATTTTCCTCTCTGCTGCCTCCCTCCATTTTCCTTTCTGCACCCCCTTCCGTTTTCCTCTGTCCCCATCCATTTTCTTCTCTGTCCACCACCATTTTCCTCTCTTCCCCCCTCCATTTTCCTCTCTTTCCCCCCTCCATTTTCCTCTCTTCCCCCCTCCATTTTCTTCTCTGTCCACCACCATTTTCCTGCCCCCCTCCCTTTTTCCTCTCTGTCTCTCTCTCTCTCTGCCCCCTCCCTTTGTTCTCTCTTTGTTCACTCTCTGTCGTGGTATGACATTACATTATATCAATACCATATTATATCTATGGGAGAGGACCAATAACTTGAAAGCGAACCGACAAAAGGGACGGAAAACCACGCGTTCAGACGGGCTGAGTAATGAGAGAGTGCAACGAGGTCAGGCAAATTATGGATAATGGCAAAGTTCAAGGTTATTTAAAGAGACATGTATAAAAATAGAATTTTATTTACACAAAAAAATATAAGAGAATTGAAGGGTAAAATTACCTCAGAATTAACGGGCAAAAATCACTTAATAAACGAAGGGGGGGGGGAGATTAACTCAATTGGGTTACTGAAGGGGGGGGAGGGAGGTTGGCTTACGGATGTCTTCTGCTCTTGAGGTGAGGCCGCTCGAACTTCAAAGCGGGAGGTTGGAGTGATGACGGTTCTCCAAAAGCAAGGGGGGGGGTAACTTCCGGTCCAGAGGAGAGTATTTCGGCTACCCGAAATGAGTTGTTCTTCGACAGGAGTTGATGAAAGAAGTCGGGAAAATCTCTCGGGGTGATCTTTCAGTGGAATTACCTCCTGGCTGGGGCTAATTCCAAATACACAAAATAGTCTAGCTGTCACTTTGCTTTGTTGCTAGCACTTGACTTGGAACCATGGGGAAATCTTCTGGGTTCTGGGCGAGACTTATCAACTCTGTCTCTCTTCCGGGGAGTCGAGCGTTATTTATGTCCGAGGCTCTCCCCGGAGTTGGGGGTTAGCGGGAAACAGCTCTACTCTCGAAGGGCCTCGAATCTTCTGGTAGAGCTATTTTAGCCCGCATAAAGGTGAATCGTGGGGGACTCGATTCGAGGCTACAGCTTGTGGAAGGAGGTGGGGGAGGCTTACCACTTTAGTCCTAGCCGGGCCTTTTGCTGCACATGGGAGTTCCTTTCTGCTAAAGATCTTCCACGTGGGGATTCCCTCACACTCTCGTTATCCCTCTTCCGCAGAGTTCCTCATTTGGCAAAGACGTGAGCATTCGTCGCTTGGAGCTCAAGAGCGAGTACAAAAAACTGGGTTTCAAGGACGACATCAACCCTGCCAATGACTTCCTCGAGACTCCCCCCGGCATCCTCGCCCTTGATAATATGAGTTACTTCGCGCGGATCCACTCGGATCAGTGAGTTCTGGTTTGAGGGGCGCACCCGGAAGGCGGGGTTTGAGTGGCTACCACTCGGGGGTCTTTTGATTCTGGGATTCCTCAAGGAGCCTTCTTCCAGCTTTGGGCGTTTGCCATCACTTTCTAACTAACCAAAAACAACTACACCACCACCCCTTACAAACACATCTTCAGGAATGTACCAGGATGCTGCATAAGTGTGGAATGTACCAGGAAGCTGCATCAGTGTGGAATGTACCAGGAAGCTGTATGGATGTGGAATGTACCAGGAAGCTATATGAGTGTGGGATGTACCAGGAAGCTGTATGGGTGTGGAATGTACCAGGAAGCTGTATAGTGTGGAATGTACCAGGAAGCTGCATGAGTGTAATCTTTCGCTAATATGGTGTATGGAAGAAGGAAAGAGAGGAACAACTTTGTAAAGGATGTTTATGATGTGAAGAAGGCTGTGAGTGTTCTGAGGTGGTGTGGACATGTAAGAAGAATGGACGGGAATAGACTTGTGAAGAGAATGTATGAGAGTGAGGGTGTAAGAAAGTTTGGAACAGAGTGTAAAAGGTGGGTTGACAGTGTTGTATCATGAGTAGGGAATGTACCAGGAAGCTGGTATGGGTGGAGTTTGTGAGCGGGCGTTCATGGAGCCTTTTTTACAGAGATGAAGCCTGATTGGAAGAAATGCTATCATACATACCATCCCTTTACTATGAATTGCCTTATGTGTGGTAAAAAATTGCTAAGAGGGACGGCGTTGAATGGCGCCGACCCCACTTTGTGGGAACGTGGTAGATGTTGAGACCAACATGTACCAGATGTAACCAAAGCGCAGACAAATCCAACATCTACATATAGACTACCCAAGCCTCACACCAGCACGCACTACACCCAATATTTTCTCTCTTAGGGACCTGTGGACCCACCCAGGGGGCGTGGTGGCCTTTCCAGGGGCCATCCACCCCGCAGAAAAGAGGTAGAAGGGTCGGTAAGGGAAGTAAGTCCTTGTCTTGTAACCATTGTCCAAATGATTACCAGCTAGTTCGTCTGACAAAGTGATGAACGGCCACAAATATGCCCTCATTTTGATTCTTCCCTAGTTGGACATTCAATAACTTCTACCATTTTTGGGGTTATGACCCTAAGGTTGGTCATAATGGGGTAACATTAACTAGTAACGGTCGAGTCAACTCATGTGGGTGTAGTTGATGTTGATTTACTATACCCAGTACTGGTTGCCAGTCGTACTGAGCTAAGAAGAACTTGGGTCTTTTCAGATACTCGAAGCTTGTGATGGAGAACTGCTATCGACACGATTCCCACGAGTGTCCGTTCGGGCGAGCCAGCATCGAGCTCACCAAACTCCTCTGCGAAGTACTCAATGTAAGAGGCGCGGTTCCGGTTCCGGGTCTGTGATGTGTGCTCTGTCGTCTTTCTCTCTGCTCCTGCCGAGGGGGTACCCTCTTTAGACTGCTATAACTAGCACCTGGAAAAGCGTCACGTCCTCCCGGCCTATGTGCAAATAGGGACGGCCTGGATCTCCGGGTGGACTCTGACAGGTCCTGGGGAAAGGTGCTGCACTCCCCATTTTCCTTCATGCACCCACTTTTCTCCACGACTATCTCTTCTTTATATTTTCTATCTAGGAGTAAGACCTCTCAGGGGTGGGTCACCCCGTCTAGTTCCCTCGCTACACTTGGTTCCTAGAGAGGTTGCATGTCCTCCCGGCTCAACCCAGTGCCGGGGTATGATATTAATAGTTGATCACCTACCCGACTCCTTAGTGAACCCGCTTATTCCTATTGTTCTGTATTACATACCCTTGTGTACCCCATTCTAACCTTTGCTTTTGTTCTCTTGCCATACCTTAGTCCAGTAGCAGTACATGCCGCGAGGGCAGAACGCTCGCTGGCTCCCTGGGATATACTGGGTTGTCGACTCTGTTCACCGCTCCCGGTGGACATATAAGGTGGCTACGCGGGTACCAACCTTTATGGCTTAAAGCACCCTGTCAAAGGCCCTTAGCTCGAACCCGTAGACCCCTTATGTGTAATGATCACATTTTGGACTTTTCTGATCCGATAGAGACTTTGGGAGCTCATTCTTTCTTCTTCCCACGCGTCTTTTTTCTTCTTATCTCATCCATAACGACGGTGACAACCAAAAGTAAAAGTGGGTGGCTGCAGCCAAAAGGAGAGAGCCGTGTTCCCTCTAGTTGCCGGGAAGTGGCTCCCCTCCAACCATCCACATTCGGCAAAGGGGTTTTTCCCCTTCGTCACCTTCGGAGCTGCCCTCCAGCATCTTAATCGAATATCCCGCACTACCACCTAACAACATCTTAAACAAGCCTCCTCCCTTAATAAACCAATCAGAGAAATCACTACATAGAACACACTAGTCTCCACTCAGAGGTCACGTCACCCCACTATACTATATCAATACAAACAGAATAAACCTTGCCCCGACACTGATATGCACCAGGTGCAGCCAAAGCTCAGACACCATCAAACACCTACTCATACATTGTCCAATCCTCGGACTACACACAATATCTCATCATTTAAGGAACTGTGAACCCACTAAGGGAGCGTGGGCTCTGCTCCCAAAGCTTCTACAGCACCGGGAGTATTACATTCGTATTTCTTTTAAGCGGTACTTGGTTTCCATGTTATCTCCCACCTGTTTGAAGCCGGCGGGGAATCCACAGGGTACTAGGTCCTTCGTCTTCTCGGCCAAGCAGGTTATAATCCACTGCTTGGTACACGTAATTGCGCACCGTACTCGGTTCGGAGACCAATTTGTAATTCATAGCGACGCGCATTGAGTGCCCTTAGTTCGTACTATCCGTGATTTATGGCTACTAGAAGTCTTAAGGATGTCGAGATTGTCTCCTGTTTGGTTCCCGACATGTAGGGGTTAGGGAACTAAATTCGCCAGGCTGCCTTCTCAGACTGAGCGATCCAACCGGCGTTTTGATCTTTCCCACGTTGCCTACATAACAGGAATCATGTCAGCTTTTCCGGCTACATGACAACAGAAGATGGGAGACGACCGACGGACATTTTAAGTTGCGTGCCATTAAGCCCAGACTTTTCCTCCATTGCCTCGTCGGTTTCAGGTCTTTATTTGTCGTCTCCGAATCAGGCACACTTGCGGGACTCAACGTCACTTAATGTATCCCCTGAACCTTTCTGTCAAGTGTTTGGTCCCATAGACGGTAAGACGCATTTTGATTGAATGTCCCAGTCTTGTGGAGCTTCATGTGCGGTACCGTGACCGACGTTTCGCTATCCCCTCTCCTGAGTCTTTGGGAAGGGACTCCTGCACATCGGACTTCTTTGATTGAGTTTTTGGAGGTGTAAATTTGTTGCTGCATGCTCACGCCCTTGATGTAGGTGCGGGGCTCCCTTCGGCACCAGAGCTTCCCTTTAGATACCCATTCATTGATTTTGCTTTTGTAATGTCGGCGCCTATGTCCTCGCATGCGGCCGCCAGGGAAAGCGTGAAAAAAAAGTAATATTACCATACGACCGCAAACATGCGTAGAATGGACAGAGACGATGTTTGGGACATTTTTTTTTATATCTTATTCTCAGAATCTGTTTAGGGACATTGAACTTATCCATAGATTGGTGAGGCACCGACCGAACAGGGTCAGACAGTGCATCCGATGCTCTTCGGGCACGACCACGCCTTCGAAGAACTCTTCTCCATCTGCATCGTCCTCTTCAACAAGACGTGGAAGGAGATGAAGGCCACGACAGACGACTTCAGGTAAGTTAACGTCGGGTGTTCGATTCCCCAACCCGCTGGTGCTCGATTCCGAATAAAAATTTTGCCCTCTCAGCGAGGTCCACTCGAAAACCTCCACTTTGCTCTGAGTGCTCGTTGTCGTGTGCATTTAAGTTCGACATGTACCCAACAGTTTCATGGTCATATGTTTCCCTCGCCAGGAGAGTACGAGTGCCCAAGTTCGAGCTCCCTGCAGGTTTATAATATACTGGCTCCATGTATTTAGAGGGGTTGGTAAGATTTCCCATTGGAGCCTTTGTTATTCTATACTTTTTCACTCCCTTTTATTCCCGTTTTCCTCATTGAATCACTATTAATAAAATGTATGTCAAGCGTGGGTCATAACAGTGGGAGGACCGATTGAGAGCGTAAAAAGCTGTTATAAATGGTTTCTCGGTGTGTTTAGTGTTACTTGGACCTTGTCACCTTGTTGGTTCTAAAGCGCAAAGGCGTCGAAAGGACGAGGGCCGATGTGAAAATAAAAAGAGTTTGAGTGGGGATGAGCTTTGAAGCGCTGCGTTGAGACCAGAGAACTGTAGACGTTAGCCTCTCGGTTATCCGTCTTGAAAGGGGTAAGCTCAAACCGAGCTTATCTACCGTCCGCTTCGCAGCTACAATTCTGACATGTTCCAATCGTGTCTCCGCAGCAAAGTGGTGAGCGTAATCCGGGTGCAGATCAATAGAACAATGGACGAGTGTCTACCCACTTTGGAGCGCTTCCACGAGACTATCAACAAGCTTAGTTACTCCAAAGTGGCCAAGATTTGGCAGGACGAACTTCTCTACCACGAAGAGAAGGAAATGCAGGCACCGCCCATTGTGTGAGACAGAGGTTGTTTTTTGTTTTTTTTTAAGTGCATTCCAGGTGCTTAAGTCTTCGCCCAACCCTGAGATCTTCTCAAAGATCATGGCGGATGCCAGATAAGATTGAGACATTGTGGCGAGATATGAATGAGGAAAAATTAACCATCGAGGGGATTTTACATTGTGGAAAGAATTAAGGTGTGGGAACAGACTTAATGGATTAAGAGAGTTGTTGAAGATGTTTTCTCGGAAGACTTGAACTCGATCGTAGCTCCTACATAACAGGCTCCCAATGGGCGTGCCCCGTGTAGACTTACACCTAAAGGATCCCCATGCTATCCAGGCCCAAGCCCCAATACCCACGTAGTAACAAACTAGATTGAAACTACCTGGGCTTTATTCCTTCTAGATGCTTCCATCTAACCCCCTTTTAGCCACTTTCTTTACAGGTCCTTGGCCACCTGTTAATTTTGTAGGCTCTTCGCGGGCCAACTTTTACCATCTCGTCTGTGGTTCTGGCCATTTTTTCCTCATCTATCCTTTTACAACCCAGCCAAAGGATGTCAGGTGACATCTGAAGTTTTGCGTGCAGGCATCGGGCCTGGAGGGCACACAAGCGGCTATTTGACTATTTTCACATGTACTATTTTAAATTGGAGGAGGGGAAAGGGTCATGCATAACACATAGAAGATGAGTGATTGAACCCTTATCCACCCATCCCCCCTTCCTTTAACCCTACGCTTAAAGAGGCATTCACCATCCAGTCAGTGACCTTGATTATGCTTCGCAGGGAGCTGACCAAAGAGATTCAGGCGGAGATGATCGGGTTGGTGGAGCAGCACCGCTTAAACTTCCTCGTCGAAGGTACTCGATTCCAGCTGAAGTCGGTGAGAATTCAAGTTCCAGGGCCTTAACCCCCCATCCTCACCCCCCCGGTCTCATTATAGTCCAAAGTAAAGGGCATAGAGAAGGAAAATGACCTGTGGGAAGAGAATTAACTGGCGTCGCCGAGTTGCTGTTAAGAGGCGCTTGGACAACTTGGCTGTGCGGTAACTTAGAAAGCTGCATTCACACCTTGTTTATAAGTTCCTCGCTTTCACATTTGCCACGCTACAAGACTTTTCAGGGAATGTGATTTATTCAGATGAGACTGTCTCTACTTCCCTACCATAGGCGAACTTATACCCCTTTGGTTATGGTTTGCCATCAGGTGGGTGCCATAGTTGTTGTAGGAAGCCTTGGTTCGAAATCCACCCTAAATTGTAGGTTGCCACCGTGGTGTAAGCACCGGGTGTTCCGAATCGGTGGCATAGGTGAAGGAGGAGAAACGTTTGAAGGATATTTGAAGCTGAGAAAAGAACATAAGGAGTGGTGCTGAAGGCAGGGGGATATAGCTATTGGTTTGGGGGGGAGGTATCGGGTTTTTATGCTAGGGGGTTTTACCACCCCCTGCACTCAAAATGCCATTATTTCTTATTTGGGACCTACTGATTAACGTGGATTCCGAACCAAAAGTATGGTAGCCACCGTGATGAAGCCTCATCCTGCGACTAACCACGCCCGATATTGCTTAACTTGACTAAAATCGGAAAGTGTTTCCACAAACCTCTAGGGTAATGATGTGGTCACTAGTAGTGGAAAGAAAGTACTAAATAGTGATTGATTGAAGGGCAGTTACAGGATATGCCCACATCTACAATTACTAGAGATTTGATGCTTACCATCTTGTCTCTTTGCCTCGGTCTCATTTTGTCATACCCTCTGAGCAGCTATGCCCTTGCTGATGGCCGCTAAAAGAGCTTAAAGTACCACCTCCTCTGATCAGGGTTTGAAGTGGTGAAGGAGGGGTAAGTTGAGAAGCGCGCCCTCAGTGTCAGTATCAAAGTCCTGCCGCTGTGCTGTAGCCGAATCCCGTTCTACCTTCTTTCCACATCCATTGAATTGTTTCAAACTGAGAAGGATCCAGTGGTGGGTCCGGAGGTATAATGAATCCCCTTTTGCAGAGGAAGGATAAGAAGTATCAGTATTGGCGTTTGTCTCCCAACCACAAGTTCATCCACTACGGCAATTGTAATGAAGGGGCGTCGCCCTCGATCGAAGACCTCCCAGAGAAGATCAGCATTCTAGACATCAAGGACATCGTCACCGGAAAAGATTGTCCTCACAAGGACAACAAGAAGTTAGTTATTCTCGCCTCCATGGAAGGGGCAGGGTTTAATTTTGGCTTACCCTATTTTATGGGGATGGTGGTGTACCTATTTAACATTGCACGCATTTGTCATTGGCCTTTCGAAGTCGCCCCTACCGCCTCGGTATTTAGGGCTGAGAAGGTTTGCTATTTAAACTTATGATCCCTAATCATTTTATTATTATTTTTTTTTATTCAACTGTCTCTCTATCAGTGTCCATTAAATGAGGATCCCTTCGTTGGATTACACGTTCTCTATGTTTGAATTGGATATTAGTTGTGATTGATCCAGAAGTAAATGTACAGTCCACTCAAGAGTAGCACCAGATGCGTGAATTTAAACCTTTTGAAATGGTCATGGTTCTAGAGCTGAGGCTGTTAAGTACCATTTTGGGTAGATGATTTTAAGAGGTTGCTATTTAATAATAAAAAAAAACCCTTAAACCCCTCTTAGCATAGGTTTCAAATCATGGTCCCTGTCAGCTTCTGCTCGTGTTGGTAAGTGAAGCTCTCCTTAAGGAATTCCTGGCCGTTCAGGCTCAGGATCGTCTCTCATTTCGTGAGGCTAAGGTCTTGGTGCTGGCGCGCCCGGCGCTACCCGGGACGTCCTATGCCTCAATGTTGAAAAAGACGCCCTCCTCTCCAGGCCGCTCCAGGCCTACGAGTATGGTCGTTTCTGCGCCCATTCGGAACCCTTCTGAGGAGTCTACCCTGGTAAAGCTGGTGGCACCAGGGCTTCCCTCCCCTTCCCCCAGCGTGACTGTTTCGCGTAAGGCGAAACAGCCGCGCGCCTCCACCGAGTCGTTAGACTCACAGGAGGCAACACACCTGAAGAGGGTCGTGAGGCCATCTTCCTGGGTTCCTAAAACTGCCCCCCCCCCCCGAAAGGAGGACAGCGCTAAAGGAGCTTCGGCTACTTCTCCCACATCCAGTGGCGGGCTGGGTGGCTCGGAGACGGTGGATCCTCGAAAAGAGGACCCCCTGCCTCCGAAGCCGCCTAAGGTTTCGAGGGGGAAGGAGGAGAAGTCTCGCATGTCCAGACCAACCCCCCTCGATAAGTCCTCGAAAGCGACAGCGCATTGTCTAGCCAACAGCGCTCGGAGTTCTGCCCCAGGGAAGCGTACGGCCATTGCCGTGAGGGTCTTCTCTTCGGGGAGGGCCCCCGCGTCTCCTTCGAGTTAGGCCTGGAGGGCATATTCCTTCAATGGAATTGTCGCGGCTGCTTGGCAAAAAAGATGGGAGACGGTCGAAGGGAACTTAAAGTTACAGGCCATTGCGTCGCGACTGTTCCCATTGACCGCCCCCCATCCCAATGCCATGAAGGCTTCAGGTTAGTTTCTGTCGTCTCCGAATTGGATACACTCGCGAAACGCACCGCTATTTGATGGAGCGCTCGCCTGCCCCCTACTGTGAAGACTGTTGTCCCCCAGACTGTTCAGCACATCCTTGTTGAATGTCCCGGTACCGGGACGAGCCGGGTCACTACCGCTTTTCCCTTGTACTTGGGCCGGATTCATGCCAATAGACTTTTTGGAGGAGGCTAGCCTTCCCCTTATTTAACTAGATTTATTTTTTTGTTTTCTTTGTAGGTCGCATGTTCCTGCGCCTCCCCGCGCCCCCAGAGCTTGCTTCTTGCTTGTCGCCTTTTCCTTTTTTTTATTTTATATATTGTTGTTCTTTTGCGTTATTTTAAAGTAGCCTAGTACTAGGCAGTGTTCAGTACGGGGACTTATGCCCAAGTAGGCAGTCGCCCGATGAGCTCTTTAAAAAAAAGATAAAAATTAAGTGAATGGTTGTTGATTTCGAAGGAAGAGTATGAGAGAGAGGAAAATAAGTACCAAAATGGTGAGAGCAAATGTGTCGAAAAGGCTCAATGTCACCGTTTTCACTTTAATAAAGTATGTGTGAAGAGAGCCCAACCTAAATGCAGAAAAGAGTAATGGTATTTGGAACTGAAGATGGTGCGGGGGTGAATATCCAAGTTGGTGGTGTCACCCTCGAACAAGTGCCCGGTTTTAAGCCTCGAGGAATAATTTTAAGTGATAGTAGTATAGATGAGGCAGATTTCGACCGCAAAGTTTTGAATGGTAAGAATGTCAGGGGGGGAGGGGCTGTCTTAATGTGAACGGTTTGAGTATGGAATGTGCCACGAAGCGTTTGGTGTACGGGAGGGAGGCGTAAGCAAAGATCTCGAGAAAGGCAGTGCAAATGACAACTTGAAAGGGATGCTGGATGGGTGAAAGATTGAGTGGGGATTGTGTCAGAGATGCTTAGGGTGTGAGGTGGTATTTGCATTTAAAAAGAATAAATGGAAATGTACTCGGGAAGAGAATGGTAGGGGTGTGTGAAAGGTTGTAAGACCGAGTACAAATCGGGTGATTATGTAATGTTTGATAAAGGGAGGGCTGGCTCGGAGCAAGTGGATAGTGTGTATGATCGGTCTGCATGGTGGTGGTGGTTTGTAAGGGGGGGGGGGCGGCGGCTTTCTTCCTTATGCTCAAGGATGAAGGGTTCGAAGGATAAAATGGAGGTTGGTTTAGGGATTAAAATGGCTGGGGGGAGAGGCGCGCCGACCACACTTATGGGAAAGGAGTAAGAGTTGAACATTACTGGAAGCCTTTGCGATTCTAACACCTTCCCTTCCGGGTTCATCTGGCCCGCCCTTGTGGGAGTATCCGCCCTCTCTTCTATCCAACCTTGACTCAGATCCTTCTTTCCCCGACAGCCGAAAGTATCTGTTTCCCTTCTCTCTGCTGCTCGAAGACAATCGATCCCTCGATTTCGACGCTCCCGACCAAAAGACTTTCCACTACTGGCACGACGGAATCAACGCCCTTCTCAGTAAGTCTCCCCCTAAGGACTAAGGTGGTGGATAGGGATTGCTTGTGCGATCTAGGGGTTCTTCCCTCAGTGCACACACAACAGTTTAAGCCTTCGTTAAACTGCCCTCACCTAGTCGGTGCTTGGTGCATGTGCGCAGACAGCTCCTACTACGTCAATCACTACACAGCCGATCACAACATCGCTGTCTTTTCCTAACTGCCCCCTTCGCGCACACATTATATCACTCCCGTCCATGAAGCTGTCCAAGGTGGCTTTTAAATTCCACTCTTGATCCGAGTATGAATATCATTGTGGTGTCAGCTGCATGTCGTAAAACCCCCCCAAAAAAACGACTAATGGTAGTAGACAATCCTTAATGATAATAGTATAAATTTGTATGAGTTAATTGTGAGTAGTCTGTGTAGTCGTTGCCACAAAACGCTTCGACCTCCTCGTTCCCAGTGTCCTAACGCAAGACACACTTGCCACGGTATTCTACCTTGAGGTACTACTCCAAGGCCTACCATCTCCCAAGCCAGTATCTTCATCCAAACTTTCAACACCCATGGATTGCCCAGACAAAGGTTTTGTGTTAAGTTTTGTATAAAAACTACATCGGCTCGACCAATACTGAAATTTGCATTCGCTAACTACAGGAACCAGACAGTTCAAACACATTCACAACACCCATAAAGATAAAGTGTTGGAACTTTGTTATATCGAGAGTTGGACCACTAGGAAAACCCTGCCAGGTCGGTGGAGTTCCTTCTATGAGACTTTCCTGGGAGAAGGCCTCTAAGGTCACAGGGTACAACAACCACGATATTTGATAATGTTGGTTTTATTTTGAATAACCTTTTTCTGTATTTTTCTTGTAATTTATCTATTTTCTTTGGCTTTCTTTACAGGACGGACCCTCACCAGTCCCACCACGAAACAAGATTTGGAGCTTCTCGTCAACATGGAGCTCAAACTCCGCCTCTTAGATACCGAAGGTGTCCCTATACCCCAATATCCCCCGCCTATTCCTCCTCCACCGCCGAATTATAATTTCTCCTATCAGACGGTCTGAGTTTTTTTTTAACTGGCACTTTGTCGGGTGCCTCTGACCCGTTTGTCGGCAATGCCAAAATTAAGGCCAGTTTCTCACCTCTTTTGTTATATGATTTTATTTTCTTTCTTATCGATTACTCGTACATGTACACCAGTCATACGTACGTGTTTTGTTTTTAGTTTTATGTGCGATATACCCGTTTTTTTAAGACAAGGACCCAGTGTTTCTGAGCATGTCTGCCCCTAAAGCCATGCTAAAGAAAAAATTGACGTCTGCTTCTTAGTCCTCACTAAGTGTTTCGACCATCATGGATTCTAATTTTAATGTTTTACTCAAATGTGCCAAAAAATCCTGAAGATTTGGTCATGATAAGGTCGCCTTGTGTAAAATGTTGGGCATGGAATCCGTGGTCATCTAATGTCTTTGGTCATGTCACGTGCCAAACGTTCTTATCGGACTGCTGATCAAAATATAGATTCCTAATGTGTGGTTGAGATGGAACAGGCGCACTGCTACTTGTGATGATTTCTGCGCTCTCATTTCTTTGTATTAAGTCACCATTTGAATGTTGGCTGTTAATGAAAGCTAGTTTCTCTTTGTGTTCGGTCCTGAACCATGCACAGTAGAGCATTTGTCACCGCCGGTTGACACGCGCGCGTCAAATTCAACGAAGCGAAGAAATGATTTGTAAAAATTTGTAATATTTTAAAATAAATTCAATAATAAGATTAAGTTTAGGATTATAGATCCTTCAAATTATAGTTGGCGGGCAACAACAATTCGTAGTTGTGTAACCGCCATTCCGTGATGGCAGAACAACTCGTTCTCGGCTGCTCGCCTATGACCGTCGGTCTGGAAATTCTCACGGTCTTCCTTGCCTCTTCCCTCCAGCTATGTGTGCGTTCAACAGTTAATATTTTTTTGGATCCATTCTAGGGCAAGCCGCCTAAGTGACAAAGCCTATGTTTAGATAAAACGAATATAACTAGAAACAAGCCAATAAAATATGAAAAAACAGCTAAAACGGCATGACCACGGGAGATCTGCCGTCCTCTGGGACCTCTGCGACCCTCTTCCAAAAACTATCAGACCAGTCTGGTATGCAGGAAGCCGGCAGCATGTAAGACAAGCGGTAGCGACCACTCTTCACGGTATCGATACCAGCACCATGCAAGAAGCGCCTCAAGACTAGGATATTGAACCAAAATCAGGCGTACAGTCAAGAGGGAACAAGCAATTTTCACAGAAAACTTAGGGCAACGCTCCGTCACATGGTGCTGCGTCCCGCCAGTGTGTCCGATTCCGAGCCGACAAAAAAAATTTAATACCAGAGAAGCATATGGGGCTAAACACACCTTTGAGTTCCAGTACACTGTCTCCGATCTTAGCCCTTAGAGCTGCATTTCAGACCTGATCCCTGCCATGTAGCCCGTATAGGGAAGGGCTCGTTTCCCCTCATAAACCCGCTCATTTCCACTTAGCCTTGCATGTCCAGGAACTATACAGAAGGCATTCTCGACACAATGCGCAACTCTAGTAGGCCGAAAGCTAAGATGCATGGGTAGAAAATAAGCTAAAGCCAGACTTGAAGCAACGAAATAACTCTGTAAAAGTCATAAAAAAATCAATTGGACCAAGGTAAAGAATTTAAAAACGGTAGGATCTGTAGTGTGGCAAGATTGCAATTGGGCCGTTTGTGCCAAAACTGGTCTCTGCGACGCGGTGAAGGTGTTAGCAACTCGCCGCAAGCTCCCTTCGTTATTTTTCATCGCCCTTCTTCCTACACGCCCACGTTCGAGATGCTTTTATACGGGGAAACGCCCCAGGCAGTTCGTTCATTCGTGTCGTATGGATTTTACACTTTTTTTTAAGGGGGTGGGGGGTCGGGAAAAGGCCTGGCCTGGTTCGGTCTCCGGGGTTGGATTACTCTTAATCTGGTTTTTCTCTTCCTCGGCCTATTTAGCGTGGCATGACCTAACTGACATCGCCCTTCGAGTCATTGAAGCGCACAAGCCTCCGCACGATGACAACGGGGTAATCCAGATCGGAGTGTGTTCTGCCGTTGAGGACTTAGCAGGGTTTTGAAATCAGAGTTATCCTTCGTTTAGGTGTACTGCCTGTCATGGCTACGCGCTCCACCTACCCGTCCCCACCGAGATGCCCAGTCACGGAGTTAACCTCCCTAGTAAATAGTGTCAGCTTAAAAAGAATCCGGAAGGAGATTCAAACTGCCGGGCAAGCGCGGGCGTTATCCCACTAGGGCTTGTCGATGTCGGTCTTAGTTCCTAATGTAGGGATAGAAATTCCTACAGGGAAAGGAAAGCGCAAAGTGAATATCGAACAGTACGATCTGCCAAATCATTAACCCTATACCCCAACGTGGCTAAGAACTGACAAAAATATCATAACCGGTAGAGTTTTTGCCGAGCCAAAAATTATTTTTTTTAGCTAAAAGATGAGTCTATTAAAGGACGACCCTCGTATCGCTGAAAATTGTAAAATGGGCGAAGGATACAGTACTTAAAATACAAAGAAAGTACAATTGCAAAATGTTTGGCTCGACAAGTTCTTTAAGAAAAAGGGAGATGGGTCATGAGTACTTCTGTCAGGGCATAACTGCATAGCCTTTGTCTTAGTGAGGGAAAATCTAAGTGCCTTTTGCAGTGCCCGGTTGTGTACTCCGTCACTAGCCATCTGAAGGCGGGATGACCAACAGAAGTTGGTGGTTTTTTTTTTCATTTTCAGAGCTCATCTGGCGACTGCCTACTAGGGCAAAACTCGCCGTAATCACGCTAAAGCCTAATACTAGGCTAATTAAAAAAAAAAAACCCAACAGGAACAGAGGCAACGAAGCAAGCAAAAAAACACCAAAACGAGATAAGCAAAAAAGAAAAAAGAGCACGCTCTGTCGTCGAGGGTAGGCCCGACTCCACCAGGCGCAGGAACCTGTGACCTACAAAAAAAAACCCAGTCAAATAAAGGGGAGTAGGCCGGGCTCCTCCAAAATGTCATAGTCCGCAGGTCTGTGTACACGAACCCGTCCCGAGTACAAGGGACAAGCGGTAGCGACCCCGCTCGTACGTGCACGAAGATGACCCAGATTGGGACATTCTTCAAGAATGTGCCGGACCAGAAAATGATATTTAAAGGGGAATTCTTTTTTTTCCTACCATGGAGGGCATCGACCACCACCCAACCAAAATCAGGCTGTGCATAGGGTTAGATCAAGAAAAGAAAATGAAGCGGTTCTCGGGTAGTGATGCGTAAAATCTTCCATATTTAGGAGACCATCTCCAGCTCGTCGATCAGGTCGGCAAGGACCGGATCCCTCTGATTGATTGATTGAGTAGTCTCCCCAGAGGGGGTGTCTACAGTTCAGATCTCCGAGCAAGAGAAAGGGCCTCAGCACCCATGCCACGACGCGGGGATTTATTTATTTATTTTTTTTTAAGAGCCCAGCTGGCGACTGCCTACATGGTCATAAGTCGCCGTACTCACCACTGCCTAGTACTAGCCTACTTTAAAATAACATGGAAAAAAAACCATTAAAATAAAGAAGGTAAGAAGCAAGCTCCAGCGTGGCGCAGGAAAGTGCCGCTTCCCAAAACAGAAAAAAAATAAAAAGGGGAGAAGGCCAGCCTCATCCAAAAATTCGATAAGTCAATGTGCACGAACTCGTCCCCGAGTACAAGGGACAGGCGGTAGCGATCCCGCCCATCCCAGTACCGGGAGATATAACGTGCACGAGGATAACCCAGACTGGGACATTCGACAAGAATGTGCCGAACAGTCTGGGGGACTACGCAGTCGTTGCAATAGGGCGCAGGCGAGCGCTCCATCAAATAGCGATGCGTCACACGAGTGTGTCCGATTCGGAGACGACAGAAAGCAACCTGAAGCCTTCGCGGCTTTGCGGGGTAGGTCGATGGGAACAGTCGAGGCGTAATGGCACGCAACTTTAAGGTACCCTCGACCGTCTCCCATCTTCTTTGCCAAGCAGCCCGGAGAGCTTCCAGTATTTGTGCCATGTATTGGGTGTGTTGAAGAGCGAAACGCTGGTCCGGTTGCCCAGTCCTCGCCTGCTCTTGCGCCCTCATCGACGCGCTCATTCCCAGCAATTCCTACATGTTCAGGAGCCCAGAAGAAGATAATCTCGACATCCGCCTGACTTGCCAAAACCGTGGCTTCACGGATATCGCGAACCAGGGGATGCGGAGATTCCAATGCTCCGAGAGCACTCAGGGGATTTGAGAGTCGCTATAAATCAGAATTTGGTCTACGAACCTAGGACGTCGTGTAATCTCCCGCACCGAGTGGTGTATTGCCACCAGCTCGGCCCTGAAGACAGACGCAGAGCCCCGCTGACTTCAAACAGAGGGGATACGGCGTGGATGCCGACCCCCTTTTGGGACTTGGAGCCATCCGTATACACTGGCACGGTTCCAGAGTGACACGAGGTGTGCTCCAAAAAGATCGAACGCAATACTCACGGCCCTGTAGAAGCTTAGGGAGCAGTGGCGTGGCGACAAATAGCCAAAGGTGGTACCCTCCAGGGTGTGCAGAACCAAGGGCACCACTAGCCCGAGAGCTATACCTAGCTCTCGAAAGAGTTTCTAGCCCTACACCCAAAGAGGTTAGGGTATTAGTGGCGTCTCTCGGCGGCATAAGCACCGTCGAAATTAGCTGCGGATGCAGTGAGAGTGGTTGGAGTCTGAGGGAGGTGCTGGGCTCGCGCGTACAGGCGGGTGATGCACTATGCACGGCGTAGAGCGAGTGGTATATCCCCAGCATCGACTAGTAAGCTCTCAATGGGGAAAGTGCGAAGGGCACCGATCGCCAGGCGAAGGCCGGTGTGGTGGATCAAATCCACCTTCCGCAATACACGCTCAGTTGCAGATGCATAAAACTCGCATCCGTAGTCGAGCTTCGAACGAACAAAGAATCGATAAAAAAGTAAGGCAGTAGCCCTATCAGCGCCCCAAGCGCTGAACGTCACGGAACGGAGAATGTCCATGGCGCGGGTACAAGAGACCCTAAGGCTGCGAATATGAGCCTCCCAGGTGAGGCGTCGGTCGAATACAAGACCAAGGAAACGGTGCGACTCAACCACATCCAGGCGCACCCCATTAAGAAACAAATCTGGGTCTGGGTGGAGCCGTGGATGGCGGCAGAAGTGCACCACCTTGGTCTTGGCCAAAGAAAACCGAAACCTGTGTGCTTCGGCATAGCGAGAGACGCGGTTCAATGCCTGTTGGAGTCGACGCTCCAGAGTTGGCATCTGGGCCGCGCCAAAAGAGATCGAAAGGTCGTCCACGTAGAGCGTAGCGAGAACATCTTCCGGCAGCACCGAGGTGATGCCGTTGATGCTCAGGGCAAAGAGTGTGACACTGAGGACACTTCCCTGCGGGACACCCTCTTCCTGCTCCTTTGGGCCGGAGAGGGCTCCCCCCACCCGTACGCGGAATCGACGATCTCGCAAAAATTCAGAAATAAACATTGGGAGGCGTCCCCTCGCCCCCATCGTGTGGAGAGTCTCCATGATACCGTTTTGCCATGTGGTATCATAGGCCTTCTCCAGATCAAAAAACACCGTAGCGTAGTGCTGTCTACGAAGGAAAGACTCGCAGACAGCATTTTCCAGTCGGAGCAGAGCATCCGACGTGGAGTGGAACTTACGGAAGCCGCACTGTGCAGAAGACAGATGGCCTCCGCTGTCCAGAAAAAGGCCAATCTAACATTTACCAATTTCTCCATAAACTTGTACGCGCAAGAGGTTAGAGAGATTGGGCGGAAACCGATCGGAGTAGAGTGATCTCTTCCCGATTTGCGAAAGGCGAGCACCGTAGCGATTCGCCAGGAATCTGGGAGAAGACCCTCCACCCAGATCCTGTTGATGAAATCTAAGAGAAAGGCCATGCCTCGCTCACCCAGGTGTCGAAGCATGGTTTACGGGACATCGTCCGGACCTTGGGCGGTGTCCGCGGACGAAGCGAGAGCGGAGCGCAACCTACTCACAGTAAACCTGTCGTCAAAGGGTTCTCCGCCTCTGAAGGTAAAGTCCACCTAGCGGCCTTCCGCGACATCACGACGTACATTGAATGCTAGCGGAGCAGCATTCCGGCTAGAGAATGCGGAAAAAGCGGTCGCGAAGGATTCCACCACGGATGCCGGGTCCGAGATTACGGTCCCATTCTCCTGGAGAACGGGAGGGGGGTCCTGTGAGAACTTGCATCAAATCCTTTTGACTCACTTCCACACCTCTGCTAAAGGGATCTTCCCGTTAGGTGAAGCCACGTATGCCCGCCAAGAAGAGCGGCGGGCGTGCTTCGAAATATACCGGAACCTAGCCCTAGCCCGACGAAATTGACTGACAGTGAAATCGTTCGAGCGGCGCTTATAACGCATGTAGGAATAACGCTTCTGTTTGAGGGCCGTCTCACACTCGGCCGACCACCATCGGAGTGGTCGGCGTGTAAAACGGCCAGACGTCCTAGGAATAGTAGTCAGGCCCGCGGCGATGAGTTGCCGGAGAAGAACTCCGAGGCCTCATCTACCGACCTAAACTCCTCGACTGAGATAGAGAATTCAGTCATTTCCTGAAATGCAGGCCACCGCGCCCGCGCCAAGCACCACCAAGGTGGGCTCTGAGGCGGAGGTTGCCCTGAAAATGATAATTGAATGCGAAAGTGATCACTACCATGGAGGTCATCGACCACCTCCCAATCAAAATTAGGCTGTGCATCCGGAGAGCACAAAGATAGGTCAAGGCAAGAAAATGAAGCGGTTCTCGGACAGTGATGCGTAAACTCATGCACGTTTAGGATACCCATCTCAAGCTCTTCGATCAGATCGGCAAGGGTTTGTCCCTTGGGATTTATGGAGTAATCTTCCCAGAGAGGATTCCTGCCGTTTAGATCTCCAAGCAAGAGATAGGGCCTCGGCAACCGTGCCACGACGCGGCGGAAGTCCCCCGCGTCGAAGTCAGCTGACGGTAACAATATACGAGGAAATGATAGTATTCCTCCTTTCCAGGTGCTGCTGTACAGCCACTTCCTGAAAGGAGGTATCTAAAGAGAAAGGAAGAACGGAGACATCATGCCGGGTGTAAACCGCGCATCCCCTAGCCCGGCCATCTCGTAGTGGTGGGGTCGCAAGACTCTTATACCCCACGAGGGTAGGCAAGGGGCACGCGCCTAGTATGGTCTCCTGCAGAAAGATTGCTAACGGGGAACGGGACGAGGCGAGCCTCCTTAACTCCCCCCAGTTGGCCCGGAGTCCACGGCAATTCCATTGAAGGAATATGCCCTCCAAGCCTAGCTCGGAGGAGACGCGAGAGCCCTTCTCGAACAGAAGACCCTCACGGGAATGGCTTTACGCTTCCCGGAGGCAGAACCCCGGGCGCTGTTGGCCAGACAAAGCGCTGAAGGCGCTGTCGCCTTCGACGACTTATTGGGAGAGATTAAGCTCGCCATGCGAGTCTTTTTCTCCCCCCGCCTCGAAACCTTAGGCGGTCGTTGCGGCTTCGGAGGCGGGGGGCCCTCTTTTCGAGGAACCACCGTCTCCGAGCCACTCGCTCCACCTCAGGGCGTGGGCGAAGGAGTCGATGCTCCTTTGTTGCTGTCCTCCTTTTGGGAGACAGCTTTAGGAACCCCGGAAGATGGCCTATCAACCAACTTCAGGGGTGTTGCCTCCTGTGAGTCTAACGACTCGGTGGAGGCGCGTCGCTGTTTGGCCTTACGGGTAACGGTCACGCTAGGGGAAGATGGGGGAGCCCTGGTTTTAGCCCGGGCTGGGTGTGAGCCCTTTTTGCAGCCAGCTTCACACGGGAAACGCCCGGGTTGAGTAAAGCCCGCAGAAGGGCTCCGAGATGGCGCGGAAACAACCGTGCTCGTTGGCCTGGACCGGCCAAGAGCATTATTTTATTTATTTATTTTTTTTAAGGGGCTATGTGGCGACTGCCGACGTAGGCATAAATCGCCGTAAACAAACAGCCTACTTCTAGGCTACTTTAAAAAAATTGAACAGGAAACGACAATAAAAAGAAATAAAAACAATAACAAAATAACAAAAACAACAATTAAACCTGGTTAAATGAAAGAGACACGATGTGTGCTCCAAAAAGGTCGAACGCAACACTCCCAGCGCAGTACAAGCTTTGAGAGCAGAGGCGTAGCGACAAATAGCCAAATGTGGTGTCATCCAGGGTGGCGTCCTGGGCAGAACCAGGGGCGTCACCGGCCCGAGAGCTATATCCTCTTCTCAAGGGAGTTTCCTGGCCCTAAACCCAAAGGGCTTAGGGTATGACTGGCGTCTCTTGGCGGCATAGGCACTATCGAGATCAGCTGCGGATGCAGTGAGAGCTGTTGGCGACTGAGGAAGGCGCCGGGCTCGCGCATACAGGCAAGTGATGCACTTCACGCGGCACAGAGCGAGTGGCATCTCCACAGCATCGACCAACAGGCTCTCAATGGGGGAAGTGCGGAAGGCACCGGTCGCAAGGCAAAGGCCGGTGCGGTAGATCGAATCCACCTTCCGCAATAAACGCTCGGTTGCGGATGCATAAAACTCGCATCCATAGTCGAGCTTCGAGCGAACAAAGGATCGATAAAAAAGTAAGGCGGTAGCCCTATCAGCGCCCCAAGCACTGAACGTCACGGAACGGAGAATGTCCATGGCGCGGGTACAAGAGACCCTAGGGCTGCGAATATGAGCCTCCCAGGTGAGGCGTCGGTCGAATACAAGACCAAGGAAACGGTGCGACTCAACCACATCCAGGCGCACCCCATTAAGAAACAAATCTGGGTCAGGGTGAAGCCGTGGATGGCAGCAGGAGTGCACCACCTTAGTCTTGGCCAAATAAAACCGAAACCTGTGCGCTTTGGCATAGCGGGAGACGCGTTTCAATGCCTGTTGGACTCGACGCTCCAGAGTTAGCATCTGGGCCGCGCCAAAAGAGATCGAAAGTTCGTCCACGTAGAGCGTAGCGAGAACATCTTCCGGCAGCACCGAAGTGATGCCGTTGATGGTCAGGGCAAAGAGTGTGACACTGAGGACACTTGCCTGCGGGAAACCCTCTTCCTGCTCCGTTGGGCCGGAGAGGGCTCCCCCCACCCTTACGCGGAATCGACGATCTCGCAAAAATTCAGAAATAAACATTGGGAGGAATCCCCTCGCCCCCATCGTGTGGAGAGTCTCCATGATACCGTATCACCATGCAGTATCATAGGCCTTCTCCAGATCGAAAAACACCGTGGCGTAGTGCTGTCTACGACGGAAAGCCTGGCAGACGGCATTTTCCAGTCGGAGCAGAGCCTCCCACGTGGAGTAGAACTTACGGAAGCCGCACTGTGCAGAAGACAGATGGCCTCCGCTGTCCAGGAAATAGGCTAATCTAACCTTTACCAATTTCACCATCAACTTGCACACACAAGAGGTTAGAGAGATTGGGCGGAAACCGGTCGTAGTAGAGTGATCTCTTCCCGGTTTGCGAAAGGCGAGCACAGTAGCGATTCGCCAGGAGTCTGGGAGAAGACCTTTCACCCAGATCCTGTTGAACAAATCTAAGAGAAAGGCCATGCCTCGCTCACCCAGGTGTCGAAGCATGGTTTACGGGACATCGTCCGGACCATGGGCGGTGTCCGCGCACGAAGCGAGAGCGGAGCGCAACTTACTCACAGTAAACCTGTCGTTGAAGGGTTCTCCACCTCTGGAGGTAAAGTCCAGCCGGCGGCCTTCCGCGACATCACGACGTGCATCGAATTCTGGCCATGCAGCATCCCGGCTAGAGAATGCGGAAAAAGCGGGCGCGAAGGATTCCGCCACGGACGCGGGGTCCAAGATTGCGGTCCCATTCTCCTGGAGAACGGGAGGGGGGGTCCTGCGAGAACTTGCCCCGAATCCTTTTGACGCGCTTCCACACCTCAGCTAAAGGCGTCTTCCCGTTAAGTGAAGACACGTATGCCCGCCAAGAAGAGTGGCGGGCGTGCTTCGAAATATACCAGAACCTAGCCGTAGCCCGACGAAATTCAGCGACAGAGAAATTGTTCGGGCGGCGCTAATAGCGATGTAGGCATAACGCTTCTGTTTGAGGGCCGTCTCACACTCGGCGACCACCATGGGAGTGGTCGGCGCTCAAAACGGCCAGACGTCCTAGGAATAGTAGTCAGGCCCACGGCGATGAGGTTGCCGGAGAAGAACTCCGAGGCCTCATCTACCGACCTAAACTCCTCGACTGAGATAGAGAATTCAGTCATTTCCTGAAATGCAGGCCACCGCGCCTGCGTCAAGAACCACCGAGGTGGTCTCTCAGGCGGCAGTTGCCCTGAAAATGATATTTGAATGGGAAAGTCATCCCTACCATGGAGGTCATCGACCACCTCCCAATCAAAATAGGGCTGTGCATCCGAAGAGCACAAAGATAGGTCGAGGCAAGAAAATTAAGCGGTTCTCGGACAGTGATGCGTAAGCTCATCCACGTTTAGGACACCCATCTCAAGCTCTTCGATCAGATCGGCAAGGACTTTTCCCCTGGGATTTATGGAGTAATCTCCCCAGAGAGGATGCCTGCCTTTCAGATCTCCAAGCAAAAGATAGGGCCTCGGCAACCGTGCCACGACGCGGCGGAAGTCCCCCGCGTCGAAGTCAGCTGACGGTGGAATGTAGGCAGAAATCAGAGTATACCTACTATCCAGGTGCAGCTGCACAGCCACTGCATGAAAGGAGGTATCTAAAGAGAAAGAAAGAACGGAGACATCATGCCGGGTGTAAACCGCAAATCCCCCAGCCCGTCCATCCCGCGGTGGTGACGTCGCAAGACCATTTTACCCCGGGAGGGCGGGCAGGGATCACGCGCCTAGCATGGTCTCCTGCAAAAAGATAGCTAACGGAGAACGGGATGATACGAGCCTCCGAAGCTCCTCTCAGTTGGCCCGGAGTCCACGGCAATTCCATTGAAGAAATATGCCCTCCAGGCCTAGCTCGGAGGAGACGCGGGGGCCCTCCTCGAACTGAAGACCCTCACGGGAATGGCCGTACGCTTCCCTGGGGCAGAACCCGGGGGGCTGTTGGCCGGACAAAGCGCTGAAGGCACTGTCGCCTTCGAGGACTTATTGGGGGAGGTTGGGCTCACCATGCGAGTCTTTTCCTCCCTCCGCCTCGAAACCTTAGGCGGGCGTTGCGGCTTCGGAGGCGGGGGGCCCTCTTTTCGAGGAACCACCGTCTCCGAGCCACTCGCTCCACCTCGGGGCGTGGGCGAAGGGTCCGAAGCTTCTTTGTTGCTGTCCTCCTTTCGGGGAACAGCTTTAGGAACCCCGAAAGATGGCCTAGCAACCATCTTCAGAGGTGTTGCCTCCTGTGAGTCTAACGACTCGGTGGATGCGCGTGGCCGTTTCGCCTTACGGGAAACGGTCACGCTGGGGAAAGAGGGGGGGAGCCCTGGTTTTAGCCGGGACAGGGTATGAACCCATTTTGCCGCTAGCTTTACCAGGGTAGCGCCCGGGTTGGGTAGATCCTGGAGAAGGGCTCCGAATGGGCGCGGAAACAGCCGTGCTCGTTGGCCTGGATGGGTCAGGAGCAGAGGGTGTCTTTCTAACTATTGAGGCATATGACGTCCCAGGCAGAGCTGGGCGCGCCAGGACCAAGTCCTTTGGCTCGCGGAATGAGGGTCGATCCGGGGCCTGAACGGCCAGGATTTCTTTCTCAAGGCGATATGCACCACATTGATTCGAAGAAGCAGGGTGCGGCTCTCCGCAATTGACACACTTGGCCACACACGATTTGGACTTATCGTGTGCGACCTTGGACCAATTTACACAGACTTCGGTCGACCCCGACTTTGCACGTCTACATGAGCGATTCGTATGGCCGAAGCGGTGACAGTAATAGCACCGCCGCGGCAGTGGCACGAATGCCTTCAGCGGGAACGGTACCAACCGGCACGCACCGACTCAGGGAGCTTGTCACAGTCGAACGTGACGAAGAATGTAGGGGTGGGTCTCGAAGCCCCTCCCTGTTTTCTCATCACACGTTCGACCTTGACCGCCCCATGGTCGGCCAGCTCTAGGGTGATGTCCTCAATGGAGTAGTCAACGAGTTCCCTCGCATAAACTACTCCTTTCACAAAGTTCATAGTAGAGTGCGGCGTCACACTCACCGGGGTGCCATGAAGTGTCCGAAGAGCACTTATCTTGGCCGCCTCGGCGGAATTCGCCGCATTCGCCAGAAGGCTCCCGTCCGAGAAACGGGTTACCTTCGGCTCTCTACCAATTGCACTAGCTAATCCTCTCCTCTGATGGATCATGTTACCCTTGGACAACATGGTGCCATCAGTGGAGCGAATAATGAGGAAGCGTTTGAAGCCAGCGGGCTCGAAAACGCCAGGTAACCTCTGAATGAGGGGCCTCGATGTCATCGAGGCTCCGCCCTGTGCACGTTTGGTGTTAGTCTTGGTCAGGGGCTCTGCACACGAGGGGGTAGAGGGGCCGGATGTGCTGATCTTGGCTTGGTCGCCTACCAAAGTGGTAGCAGACCCATCCGTCCCCGCAGCCCCCGCGGATGGAGAGGAGCCCCGAGTCTTTTTCGTCTTTTTAGTCTTTTTCTTTTTTGGAGAGGCGGGCGGGGAATGAACCCGCTTTTCACCTCCGCCGGCAGAAGCCCCCAGGCCAGATGGACCGGCCTCAGCCAGGTCCCTCTCCGAAATGGAGAAGGTCCTGGTTGTCGGAGGATATCCCTCCCCTCCTTTTGCTGCCTCGGAGCCCTCAGCCATTTGAGGAGGACCTTGCATAGGGGCGGATTCGGGTTCGGTGCTTGGCGCCGAGCCCGAATTCCCCCCCATGGAAGGCCCTACCGTCTGAGGCTGGGTCTCCTCAAGGACCATGTCTATCACAGGAGGGGCCTCCAGTTGGCCATCCCCTCCCAGGACATCGCAGGTGCCCTTGGCAGTGTCGCCAGTCTTGTGTGGGGAGGCACAGGCCTTGACCCCGGCAAGGTTTAAAATTCTTGCCAGCAGGTCTTTTGAGGGAAGCGACCGAAGGGGCCTGGCTTCCCTCTCCCCCCTAAGGATGTTTGCCCTACCGATCCGCTTCGATGGGGAGCGGCTGGCTAAGGGCTGCCTGCTGGCTTTCTTGGCAGTCCCCTTGAAAAGAAAAGAGGGGACTGCCGCTGGGAAAAGGGAGGTGCCCGAAAGCACCTCCAGAGAAGGGGGTGAGGGGGAGTCCCCTGCACCCATAGGCGAAGGAGAGGAGTAAGCCTCCTCTCCGGTTAGAGAAATATGGAGGGTCCCCTGTGCAAGCACAGGGGGGGAGACCTCCATTTTTTTGCTGGAGCTGCCCGAGAGCGGCTCCGTCGATGGAACAGGGGAAGTTGAGGGTTGGGTTTTTTTTTTTTTATCTTCATCATTGGGCATGGTGACCCGTTTTTAAACACGGGATGCAATCGCGCACACCTCTCGCAGTAGCCCGCACTGCGAGAGGTGCTTACAAGCCCGGCAGAGCCAGGCGCCGCCATTTGGGACCACCCCTCACGCCTGGTGGCCAGGCAGTCCATCGGCATGGCGGCTCCACCTTAGACACGGCGTAAAATATATAGATTGTGAAGAGGAGAGGAAAAGGGATGTGTGGAAGGTATGGGTGGGGATGAAGCAGGTTGTTAAAAACCAGCCACCCCAGACCGGAGCTCAGGGGTTAGGGAAATTTGTCCCCCACCCCCTCAGTCCCGATGCGGGACGGTTGGCTGAAATTTGAGGCTGACCAGAGAAAGTTGTGGGAGAGGTTGTGTGAAAAGAGAGGAAACAAGTATTTTGAAGGAAGGAAGAGAGGCTAAGCTGGGGCCGGACGGAGCGCTGGATCCCATCAGCACGGCAGCCAGGATGGCAAATCGCCGCGCCCCTTACGGGGGCATTCGCCAGAAGGCTGCCGTCCGAGAAACGGGTCACCTTCGGCTCTCTACCAATTGCACTAGCTAATCCTCTACTCCGATGGATCATGTTGCCCTTGGACAACATGGTGCCATCAGTGGAGCGAATAATGAGGAAGCGCTTGAAGCCAGCGGGCTCGAAAACGCCAGGTAACCTCTGAATGAGGGGCCCCGATGTCATCGAGGCTCCGCCCTGTGCATTCTTGGTGTTAGTCTTGGTCAGGGGCTCCGCACACGAGGGGGTAGAGGGGCCGGATGTGCCGATCTTGGCTTGGTCGCTTACCAAAGTGGCAGCAGACCCATCCGTCCCCGCAGCCCCTGCGGTTGGAGAGGAGCCACGAGTCTTTTTCGTCTTTTTAGTCTTTTTCTTTTTTGGAGAGGAGGGCGGGGAATGAACCCGCTTCTCACCCCCGCCGGCAGAAGCCCCCAGGCCAGATGGACCGGCCTCAGCCAGGTCCCTCTCCGAAATGGAGAAGGTCCTGGTTGTCGTAGGGGCACCTGTCGGAGGAGATCCCTTCCCTCCTTTTACTGCCTCGGAGCCCTCAGCCATTTGAGGAGGACCTTGCATAGGGGTGGATTTGGGTTCGGTGCTTGGTGCCGAGCCCGAATTCCCCCCCCATGGAAGGCCTTACCGTCTGAGGCTGGGTCTCCTCAAGGACCATGTCTATCACAGGAGGGGCCTCCAGTTGGCCATCCCCTCCCAGGACATCGCAGGTGCCCTTGGCAGTGTCGCCAGTCTTGTGTGGGGAGGCACAGGCCTTGACCCCGGCAAGGTTTAAAATTCTTGCCAGCAGGTCTTTTGAGGGAAGCGACCGAAGGGGCCTGGCTTCCCTCTCCCCCCTAAGGGGGTTTGTTCTACCGAGCCGCTTCGATGGGGAGCGGCTGGCTAAGGGCTGCCTGCTGGCTTTCTTGGCAGTCCCCTTGGAAAGAAAAGAGGGGACCTCCGCTGGGAAAAGGGAGGTGCCCGAAAGCACCTCCAGAGAAGGGGGTGAGGGGGAGTCCCCTGCACCCGTAGTCGAAGGAGAGGAGTAAGCCTCCTCTCCGGTTAGAGAAATATGGAGGGTCCCCTGTGCAAGTACAGGGGAGGGGACCTCCATTTTTTTTGCTGGAGCTGCCCGAGGGCGGCTCCGTTGTTCTTGGGGAAGTTGGGGGTTGGGTTTTTTTTTTATCTTCATCATTGGGCATGGTGACCCTTTTTTACACGGGATGCAATAGCGCACACCTCTCGCAGTAGCCCGCACTGCGAGAGGTGCTTACAAGCCCGGCAGAGCCAGGCGCCGCCATTTGGGACCACCCCTCCCGCCTGGTGGCCTGGCAGTCCATCGGCATGGCGGCTCCACCTTGAACACGGCGTAAAATATATAGATTGTGAAGAGGAGAGGAAAAGGGATGTGTGGAAGGTATGGGTGGGGATGAAGCAGGTTGTTAAAAACCAGTTACCCCAGACCGGAGCTCAGGGGTTAGAGAACATTGTCCCTCACCCCCTCAGCCCCGATGCGGGACGGTTGGCTGAAAGGAAGGTCAGCATCTACCCTGTGAAATTAGAGGCTGACCAGAGAAAGTTGTGGGAGAGGTTGTGTGAAAAGAGAGGAAACAAGTGTTTTGAAGGAAGGAGAAGAGGCTAAGCTGGGGCCGGACGGAGCGCTGTACAAGCACGGCAGAGCCAGGCGCCGTTATTTGGGACCACCCCTCCCGCTTGGTAGCCTTGCAGTCCATCGGCATGGCGGCTCCACCTTGAACATGGCGTAAAAATAGATTGAATGTGAAGAGGAGAGGAAAAGGGATGTGAGGAAGGTATGGGTGGGAATGAAGCAGGTTGTTAAAAAAAACCCATCCCGAACCGGAGCTCATGGGTTAGGGAACATTGTCCCCTTCCCCCTCAGCCCCGATCCGGGACGGTTGGCTTGAGAAGAAGGTCAGCATCTACCCTGTGAAATTAGAGGCTGACCATTGAAAGTTGTGGGAGAGGTTGTATGAAAAGCGAGGAAACAAGTGTTTTGAAGGAAGGAGAAGAGGCTAAGCTGGGGACGGACGGGGTGCTGAGTCCCATCAGCACGGCGGCCAGGATGGCAAATCGCCGCGCCCCTTACGGGGAATACCATTGAGAGAGTCATTTCGCGTTATTTCACAAGTGGTGAAATGCGTCTGTTTGTATGTGCGTTAAATTTAAGAGATGTTTGTATCTGTGCGTTAAATGAAATCAGTTTCTCGTCACGGAATGATTGAATTATTAAAAGTTACATAAAATAAATGGATTGAATTGCAAAAGTTAGGCATAAATAATTGAATGATTGAAGTGACAAAAGTTAAGTAAAATAAATGAATTATTTGAATTTTATACATCATCATCACTAACTATAATTTAAGAAGGGGATTTTTTGAGTATTTGAATAATAATTTGATCTTAATTTGGTTATAACTTATTTACGTATATTTTAATTTTTATCAAGGTAATTTCTAAGAATTTCTTTAGTTTGAAAATACAAAATGGTTAAGTTCAGAAAAAAATGATTATACAATGCTTTATGTTTTAAAAGAAAATACATTACAATTGGCGAAGTTCAGAAAATTTATAAAAATTTAACAATGGCTGCTTTTTTTTAGATTTTAAATTTTAATCTTAGTAGCGAAGCGCAAGCTCCTCCGTAGGAGGGAGTGGCGAAGCCATTGCCTGGTAATATATATATTTAAGTTTCCCAGGAGGATTTATTTTATTATAGGAATAGCTAGAAGGCATTACTATACCTACTAGGGCAGAAGACGTTGTATTAATATCATATCCTACTACTAGGCATAATTAACAACAAATCACGACGTAATTAACAAATAACCGATAAAAGGTAAGGCTAAAAAACACAACAAAAAGACAAAACGTAACAAGAAGTAAGCAAACTCCAGCGTCGGGGGTAGGCCGCGTCTCCTCGGCGCAGGAACATGCGAACCACAACAAACAGTCAAATAAAGTGGAGGAGGCTGGCCTCCATAGCTGGGCGCGACTTTGCCGCTGGATCTGGTGCGACTGCGACTTTGCGACTCTATTTTTGCGCCCCCGCCACCCAGTGCGACTTTTTTTCCAGGTGCGACTCCGCTAAATACAAAGTAAACTTTAACGCGATAACAGAAACATGCTTTTATAAGGCAGAAAAACATTTATAATTTTTTTTTAGTTAAAACATCTCCTCTCCTCTTTGCTAATCTTCTTCTCCAGGAGGTCCATGTTCCGCTCCTCAAAGTTGACCTCATTCAGGGAGTACCTCTTGGCCCTGAGGACGTCCCTGGCATTGCTGAATAGCCTCTCCACAGCTGCAGAGCTGTAGATGGGGGTATTATACTTAATGAATAAGTCCACCCACACCTCCCTGTACTGGTAGGGAAAGAGGGACCAGGCTAGATCGCCTTTAGAGGGCACCGACTCATCCATGGACTTCATCAGGACCTTTATGTCTCAGTTTTTCCAATCTGTAAAAAAACAAAAACTTTACAAGGATTTTCAGTAACTAATAATAAATTAAGCTACAAAAAAGCCACAAGAAGAAAGTTAGTGAAAAACAGCCATGCTACAACCACTCACTCTTAACCTTTACAGATTTAAGTGACTAAACAATCGAGATTTTCTAAGCTCATGGGGTGGCCTACTGGATTTAAAGAAAGATAAAACCATGTAAGTTTAATAGGCTATATTAATATGATCTTTAAATTTAGAACCAAGGCCTAGTCTACATGCGATGGTCCAATTTTTACTTATATTGCTTAATTTTAGGCATGTTAAAGGTAGAATGGGGTTAGATTTTAATTACTTCATACACTTTACTGTTATTTTTTCGTCTTAGCCACAAGAAAAGTATTAAGCACATATTAAAATACGAGAAAATGAGATTAATTCGCACAATGAACGCCACAAGGCATAACACGTTCTCGAACGTTTTTAACTGACAAGACAGGTTTCAAAACTTGGTTCACGCTTGAAAAGTGTATGTAATTTTACTAATTTATAATAAAATTCAGTGACAAACTTTTGGGAGGTACGTTTAGGTAGTTTCATGTAACGTCAGTCTCGTATAATGTGAAGAATTTAATTTATCGTAAAAGGAAAGTTAAAAATCAGATTAAAATAAAGTTAGCTGTTACCAACTCAAATTTTACATTTTTAGCCAAATCGGGCTTTAAAACTGGCTTAAAACAGCCGTGGCAATTTTTTAAAAAAAATATTTTTTCCTGTTCAAAGTCACGGAAAATTGGCGGTGCTACTTTGCTTAGTCCGACTTTTTCAAAATATTTGGGACTTTCGACTTCAAAAGTCATAGTACGGCAAGGTCGTAAAGTCGCAACTCGTTGCCGCAATGCCCAGCTCTGCTAGCCTACTCCAAAGGGTCGTATAGTTTACAAGTCACTGTGCACGAACACGTTCCGAGTACAAGCGACAAGCTGTAACAACCCCACTCGTCCTGGTACCAGGACGGGTAACGTGCGCGAAGATCACCGAGACTGACATTCAAAAAGGATGTGCAAAACGGTCTGGGAAACAACGCAGTCGTTGTAATAAGGTGTAGGCAAGCGCTCCATCAAATTGCGGTGCGTCCCGCCAGTGTGTCCAATTCGTAGGTGACAGAAAACAACCTGAAGCCGTCGCGCGATTGGGGGCTAGGTTCATGGGAACAGTCGCGGCGCAATGGCACGCATTTCTAAGTTCCCCTCGACCGTCTCCCATCTTCTTTGCCAAGCAACCCGGGGAGCTGCCCGTATTTCTGCCGTGAAATCGATTTTGAGGAAGAGCGAAACGCTGGTTTGGTCGCTCAGTCCTCACGGACTATTTCGCGCGCTCAATCCAAACAAGTTCTACATATCCAGAAACCCAGTAGAACAATCTCGTCATCCGTCCGGCTCGCCAAAACCATGGCGTCACCGATATGACGAAGCAGGTGATATGGAGATTCCATTGCCCCGAGAGCACTCAGGGCGCTCTGTGAGTCGGTATAAATCACAATCAAGTCTCCGAACCAGGCACGTCGCGTTATCTCCCGTACGAGCACGAGCGGTGTATTGTAATCAGCTCGGCCGTGAAGACAGACAGACAGCGTCTGGCAGAGCCCTACTGACTTCAAACAGAGCGGATACGGCGTGAAAACCAATCCCCTCTTGGCACTTCGAGCCATCCGTATACACTGGCATGGTTCCAGCGTGACAAAAAGTGCTCCAAAAATGCCGAACGCAATATTCCCGGCGCAGTAGCAGCTTTGGGACTAGAGGCGTGAACCAAGATTTAAACATGTCTTGTCAGTTAGCTATCTTTTTGCAAGAGACCATGCTGGGCGCGTGCCCCTGCAAACCCTCCAGGGATATAAGGGTTTACCAAATACACCACTACACGATGGGGGCTGGGCACCAGTGCGGAAGCTGCACTGTGCCGAAGACAGCTAGCCTCCACTGTCCAGTAAAAAGCTAATCTAACATTTACCAATTTCTCCATCAACTTGCACACGCAGGAGGTTAGAGAGATTGGGCGAAAACCTGCTGGGGTTTAGTGATCTCTACCCGGTTCGCGAAAAGCAATTCCTCATAATCTAGGACGATACCCTCTACCCAGATTCTGTTGAACAAATCCAACAGAAAGGGCACGCCTTGCTCACCCAGATGTCGAAGCACGGCATACAAAACATCGTCCGGACCAGAGGTGGTATCCACTTAAAGTAAACCTGTCGTTCAAGGTTTATCCGCCTCTTGAGGTAAAGTCCAGTCTGCGGCCTTCCGCGATATCACGGCGCGCATAGAATGCTGGCGGAGCAGCATCTTGGCTAGAGAATGCTGAGAAAACGGTCGCGAAGGATTCTGCCACGGACTCAGGGTCCGAGATTGCAGTCCCTTTCTCCTGGAGAACGGGATGGGGGTCCTGCAAGAACTTGTAGGACACGTATGCCCGCCAAGAAGAGCGGCGGGCGTGCTTCAAAATATACCGGAACCTAACCCTTGCTCGACAAAATTTACTGACAGTGAGAGCAAAACGGCCAGACGTCCTAGGAATAATAGTTACGCCCACGGCAATGAGGTTGTCAGAGAACAACTCAACGGCCTCATCTACCGACCCAAACTCCTCGGCTGAGACAGAAATCAGTCATTTCCTGGAATGTGAACCACCGCGCCCATACCAAGCACCACAGCGGCAGCCTCTTGGGCGGCAGCAGCCCATAAAATGATATTTGAATAGGAAAGTGATCACTACCATGGAGGTCATCGACTCCCCCTCCCCCCCAAAAAAGAAACAACAAAAAAACAAAACCAAGCTGTGCATCCGAAGAGCACAAGAATAGATCGAGGCAGGAAAATGAAGTGGTTCTCGGGCAGTGATGCGTAAACTCATCCACATTTAGGTCACCTATCTCCAGCTCGTCGATCAGGGTGGCAAGGCCTTGACCCTTATGATTAATCGAGTAGTCTTCCCAGATGGGGTGTCTACCGTTCAGATCTCTGAGCAAGAGAATGGGCATCGGGAACCAAGCAACAACGCCGCGGAAATCCCTCGTGTCGAATTCGGCTGACTGTAAAATGAACGCAGAAATAACTATGCCTCCTATCCAGGTGCAGCTGCACAGCTACTGCCTGAAAGGAGGTATCTAAAGCAGATACAAGAATGTAAACATCATGCCGGGTGTAAATTGCCTATCCTTCTGCCCGGTCCCCATCCCGTGGTGGTGTGGTCACAAAACTCTTATACCCAGGCAGGGCGGGCAAGATACACGCCATCAGCATGGCCTTCAGCAAAAAGATAGCTAACGGGGAACGGGACGAGACGAGCTTCCGAAGCTCCTGCCAGTTGGCCCGGAGTCCGTGGCAATTGAATTGAAGGAATATACCCTCCAGGCCTAGATCGGAGGAGGTGCTGGGGCCCTCTTCGAAGAGAAGACCCTCACGGGAATAGCCATACGTTTCCCGGAAGCAGAACTCGTGGTGCTGTTGTCCCGACGATGTGCTGAATGCGCTGACGCCTTGGAGGACTTATCAGGGGAGATTGGACTCGCCATGTGAGTCTTTTCCTCCCTCCACCTCGAAACTTTAGGCAGGTGGGGAGGCTCCGGAGGCGGGGTTCCCTCTTTTGGAGGATCCCCCGTCTCCGAGCCACCCAACCTACCAGTGGGCTTGGGTGAAGGAGCCGAAACTCCTTTAGTGCCTAGGCAGCTTTAGGGGTCCCGGAAGATGGCCTCATGACCCTATTAGGGGCGTGTTGCCTCTTGTGAGTCTAACGACTCGGTAGAAGCGCGCGGCCGTTTCGCCTTACGGAAAATGGCCACGCTGGGGGAAGGGGGGAGGGACCCTAGTTTTAGCCGGGGCTGAATGTGAACCCCTTATGCCGCCAGCTCTACCAGGGGAGCGTCTGCGGTGGGTAGAACCCACAGAACGGTTCCGAATAGGCGCGGAAATGACCGTGCCCGTTGGCCTGGCGTAATCAACAGCAGAGCGAGTCTTTCTTAACATTCAAGCACAAGACGTCCCAGGCAGAGCCGGGTCCGCCAGGACCAAATCCTTAGCCTCGCGAAATGGGAGACGATCCTGGGCCTAAACAGCCAGGATGTCTTTCTCAAGGAGATACGCACCACATTGCTTTGAAGAAGCGGGGTGCGGTTTTTCGCATTTGACACACTTGGCCACACACGATTTGGACTTATCGTGTGCAACATTGGAGCAATTTACACAGACTTCTGGTAACCACGGCTTTGCGCGCCTACAGGAGCGATTAGTATGAGCCTCATGCCCCCTCTAATTGAAGGGGGAACCCCTGCCCCCAACTTTTTTTAATCACCTAATAGTATCAACATCGAAAGCCTAGCATTAGGTTCGAATGCAAAGATATATAAGCAACTTACTATTTAGTGCTAGGAAGATCTAGAGCTATCAGAGTTAATAGATTCGCGGCTGCTAATAGGAAGTGATGAAGGCGGCTGTTCATTTTGAGGAATCTAATCATGAACATGCTTCAAGCCAGATATTACGCAAATTGCTTCTTCCACCGACCCCAGACACGAACATTTCTTTAGGTCGTTGACCACAGCTAGACTCTGGATCGATAGATTATAATGTAGCCGCACCTCGTTCCCATTGCTGTCGCAATTGTTCGCAGTTAAAATGAAGCCACAAAGTATACCAAAGCTGATTAAATTGTCCGAGTAGTTAGCAAAAGTCATTAAAGTTCATCAAACTAAACTCCCAAGAATTACAATCCGACATAATTCCCTATGGCTTGTCAATGGATTTTGGGGGTAATTTTGAAATCACCGTTTTTTAAGTGTTTGAAATCAGGGTTGCCAATGTTTGAAATCAGGTCTAAATCAGTGCTGCCAATGTTTGAAATCAGGGTTTCTTTATACATCAAGAGATGACAAGGTGGACTTATTTTAATTTCATTTTGACCCCATCAAGGTGGATTATCTTAATATGTACTTTCCGCGCCGAAAAGAAATCATATATGACGACTACAATGCCTAAAGGCATAATTAGTACCGTTTTTTTATCCTAAAAATATGGCGTAGGTGTTCTGAAGTTTCACCGATAAGAAATGTCAAAATTCAAACTTATGGGGGTAGAAACATCGACCGCTCAATAAATTCTATATAGATGGATTCGCAAAAATGTGCTCGATATAATACGAGTGATTAAATTTGTTTTTGAGCCCTTACAGTTTTTCTAAATATTACGTAATTCCTGATTAGTTGAAGAAACTTTACAAAGATACTTTAGCGACACCCGAATTGCAAGGTGAAATAGGCTCAACGAGGAGAATCTCAAATGAGCACCCTGTTGGACCTATGAAATAATATGCCATGTAGTAGCAATGAACTAATGTAGAATAAAGCGAAATACTCTCTCTCTCTCTCTCTCTCTCTCTCTCTCTCTCTCTCTCTCTCTCTCTCTCTCTCTCTAACTCTCTCTTCAAAGAATGTAGAGGGAGAGGTGACGCCCCCTTGTCGCGGGAAGAGAGCTTGTGTGTACCTTTGACTTTTCGAGCTATGTCGGCGGGGGTACCTCTTCTGGGTACCCCTGGTAGGGCTTCCCTTGTCGATTTGGTCGAAAACGAGATTCCAGACTAAGTGTGTCATTCCCTCCTTTTTTTTTACTCTATCCTTCTCTTTTTTTACTTTTATTCTATCTCTCCCACTTATACAAAAAGAAAAAAAACAAAAAAAAAGCCTACTCCTATCATGTCCCTGTTTCTCTTTTCTTCCTCTATCTACATATAAGGACCTGGCAGCTACCTCATGCGTCAGAAGAGAGGCTTTGGAACCTCTATAAACAACGCCAATCGACGCTCACTGGTTGCGAGAGACTAGGACTAGAGGTGTCCTAGGCGTTGGGGCACGATGAATGGGATGAGGGTAGTGCCCCGTTAACCCCTTCCCTGGCGCGTAATTATTGACCGTTCCCAGTGCCCGTTGACGGGTGCCTCTGGTAGCATCGGTCCGAGGTGACGGCCCTTTGTTCCCAGGTTGGTTGCCAGGCCAATAAAAGCCTTGGGTCGAGTCTCTTGGTGGGGCGGGATATCCATTGAACGCTGCTCCGAGATCCTGGCCGTTGTGAAGGGAACTAGTAGGAGTTTAGTAAGGGGCGTGCTTCGTTGTTGTTCACCTGGTGAGAAATCGATGGCCCCTTCGGGGACCGTCTGTGCTGCTTGGTTGGGAGCCACGGCACGCCGAGGCTTGACGACTCGGTCGGACGAACAGCAGCACATGGAGCGTGCCTTCTGAAAGATCCGAAACGTCTCCGATCGATAGGCGGGAGCGACTCACGCAGGGAGAACTCACCAACCCCCTTTTTTCTATTGATTGGTCACAAAGTTTTGAAAGAGAGAAAGTGTTTAAAATGACAGGGAAAAAAGGTCCAGCTGCACTTAAATATACATGTGCGATATGCCAGAAGGATAAGTGGTGCGTGGACTTCCCGGAAGGATGTTTTTCGAAATGCCACCCGGGAAGTATATGCACTGATTGCATCCTTAAAGGAGAGATCCGAGAGGCAGTGGCATGCTGCAATGAACTCAAGGATCTCTTCACAGCCTCTGAAGAAAAATCTAGGGCTCTGGAAAATAAACTGCAGACCCTAGAAACGCAGCACGCGCTTCACATTCGGCGTCTCGAGGAAAAGATCCTAGAGCTAGCCTCTAAACTAGAGGCCCAGTCGGCTCAAGCTCGAGACGAAAGTCCCACTGACTTGGGTGGTTCCGCCGATGTGACTCCAACCCAAGGAGGTGAAACTGCATTGGCAGTCCCACTTCTGCCATGCGGAGCCAATGAGAAGAAGAAAAAGAAAAAGAAGAAAAAGGACCATAATGCAGCTCACCCCATTGTAGAGGATTCGAGCGCTACTGGTGCGCATGGGAAAGTGGAAAGAGAAGAAGAGAAAAGAGAAACGGAAGAAGAGAAAAGAGAAACGGAAGAAGAGAAAATAAATGAAGAGAAGAAAAATAAGATGAGGAAGAAAAAAAAGAAAAATGCAGAGATACAAGAGGAAAGCGGCAAGTCGCTTCCGAGAGGAAAGAATAAGTCGCCTGCTGACAAATGTGCAAGAGTCACCCTTATTGGTGATTCTCAAGCACGGGGCTTGCAGTCCCTGCTAGCGGCCCGCCTTCGCACTAGTGTGAAGGTAAGCTGCCTGCCAGGATGTGGTAACCACCACATCAGAGTAGAGGCTGAGAAATCACAGATTTCTGAGAGCTCAGTCGTTGCTCTGATGGTCAGTGGAAACGACCTGTACCTGAGAGGAGGTAGGGTAGGCCCTACAGATAAAATCCTCCACACGGTCATGGGTGCCGTGGACGACTGTGGGCTGAAAACCCGCAAGCGTGTGGTAGTCGGGATGCTCCCGAGGAGAGGTCCAACACGGACCGCTCACTCGATGAATGTGTCTCTAAACCGGCGCCTGGCAGATTTGTGTACGGCAGAGGGGGTCTTTTTTGTGGACCCGTACCGCACCATTTATGGTAGAAATGATCTCTACCAAAGGGATGGGGTACATCTTTCCTTTAAAGGAAAGGCCTTTCTGTCGAACATGATCCAGAATGTCGTAGAGAGGACCGAAAGGAGTATCCGGCCCAGAGTGAGGGCGGACGTACGCCAGTACGCCCGTGTCACTCCAAGAACGACCTTCTCAGAGGTCGTAAAAAGGGGGTGCCTCGCCAACAAAGAAGCCGGGAAACGGAAGAGCATAGGGAGTCCTACAGTCAGGGACTCCCTGAAAGTTCTTCTGTTCAATGCGAGGTCAATCAGGAACAAGTTTCCTGAGCTCCGTGGCCTCGTAGCGACGGAAGAACCCGAAATGGTAGCCATAACAGAATCGTGGATAAAAACGTCAAACCGAGACTTTGAAGGCGAATTCACGGTTCCTGGCTACCAACTCTTCCACAAAGATAGGCCAGACAGAGAGGGTGGCGGTGTAATGTTGTATGTCAAGGATACAATCAAATCTACGAACTCCAACATTATATCCGATCACGAGCTCCTAGGCGTTGACCTAGAGATAGGTCCTGTCAGATACAGGACCCTGGTGCTTTACAGACCCCCTTCCCAACCCGTTGAGAAGGACAGGGAACTGTACCAGCTGCTGGGTGAGCTTGTTCAAGGCAGAGTGTGCATCGTTATGGGCGACTTCAACAGACAAGTTGACTGGGAAACCAGAGCAGCCTGTGGCGATAGCGCGCTACTCCTGGAGTTCGCCAACAACGAGTTCCTCACTCAATGGGTCAGAGAACCGACGAGAGGAGACAATATCCTCGACTTGGTCTTCACCTCTGAGGATGATATCGTTGAGGATGTCTCTGTAGGCGAAGAGCTCGGTGGCAGTGATCACCAGCTAGTTAGATTTACCGTCAAGATCCCGAAGGTAAGGTCTGTTGCCAGTCAATCAAGGAAACTTGACTTGAGAAGAGCAGACTTTGCCAGCCCTTCGAGCTGGACTGACTGACGTGAGGCTAGAAGTGTGCGATGCCGTTGAAGACTCGTGGAATAGTTTCAAAACCACATTCATGAGTCTTCAATCGCGTTTCATCCCTCTGAAATGCCCCCGTCTGTCTTCTGTTCAACCTAAGTGGTTTAATCGAGAAATCGGCCAACTGCTTAGGGAGAAGAGAAATGTGTACCGGCAATCGAAGATCTCGGGTGACTTTGACGAATACCAGAGGCTAGCCAGGAGAGTGAAGTCCAGCATAAGGGCGGCTAAGCGGTCTGAGGAACTCCGAGTTGCGAGACTCTGTAAAGGGAATCCAAAGGAGTTTTTTGGATATGTGAACAGCCGTAAACCAATCCGTCGAACGATTGGCCCTTTGAGGAATGAGGAGGGGACATTAAAGCATTCAGATGCAGAAAATGCTAACCTCCTCAACGACTACTTCTCTTCAGTGTTTACTGAAGAGTGTGGTCCTATTCCCCAGCCGACGGATTCCTACTCGGGGGAAAAACTGGAGGCAATGGACTTCACCGAAGGAGAAATAAAGAAAAAGATCGCTGACCTAAAGACGAATAAGTCCCCTGGACCGGACGGGTTTCTACCTAAAGTGTTGAAGGAAGTGTGCGATGAAGTATCACGACATCTGTGCGCTATCTTTAACATGTCAATCCGGACCGGATGCGTTCCTAGAGACTGGCGTGAGGCGGAGGTGACTCCTATCTTCAAGAAAGGAGACCGTAACCAACCGTCGAACTACCGACCTATCAGTCTGACTTCGATAGTCGGTAAACTCATGGAAAGCATCATGGTGGACAAAGTGACGTCGTATTTAGAGTCAAACCTGCTACTGAGGAGTTCCCAGCACGGCTTCCGAAGGCAACGGTCATGCCTGACGAACCTTGTGGAATTCTTCCACTTCGTTTTCAGTGAGCACGATCGGGACAAGGCGGTGGATGTGGTCTACCTAGACTTTCAGAAAGCCTTTGATAAGGTACCACACCGCCGCCTTCTCCGGAAAGTGCGAGCGCTTGGCATAGACGGAAAGGTAGCCGGCTGGATCGAGAACTGGCTAAGTGGCAGACGGCAACGGGTGGTGGTAAATGGACAGTCTTCTGAGTGGGCGCCCGTTACTAGCGGGGTGCCTCAAGGTTCTGTCCTGGGACCACTACTATTCATCATCTACGTCAACGACATGGACGGTGACATGGTTGCGAAGATTTCCAAATTTGCCGACGATACCAAGCTTGGTATGAACGTTGCAAAGGATGGA
>CAXAKS010000051.1:10000-112500 GCA_963969495.1 Ceratothoa steindachneri | reverse complement strand
GTGACTGGGGGAGTCGCCGGGATCGCGCAGAGCGAGTGGTATCTCACCAGTATTGACAAGTAGGGTCTCAACAGGGACGTACGGAAGGCACCGGTCGTCAGGCGAACGCCAGTGTGATGGATCGAGTCCACCTTCCGCAATACAAGGTCGGCTGCGGATGCATAAAACTCGCATCCATAGTCGAGCTTCAAACGAACAAAGGATCGATAAAAAAAGTTAGGCAGTAGCCGTAACAGCGCCACATGTGCTGAGCGTCAAGGAACGAAGAATATCCATGGCGCGGGTACAAGAGACCCTAAGGCTGCGAATATGAGCCTTCCAGGGGATGCGTAGGTCAAATACATGGTCCACCACTTCCAGGCGAACCCCATTTAGAAACAAGTCTGGGTCAGAGTGGAGCCGTAGATGGCAGCAGAAAAGCACCAACTTAGTCTTGGCCAAGGAAAACAGAAGCCTGTGCGCTTCGGCATAGGGAGAGACGCGGTCCAATGCCTGTTGGAATCGACGATTCAGAGTTGGCATCTGGGCCGCGCCAAAAGAGATCGAAAGGTCGTCTACGTAGAGCGTAGCTAGAACATCTTCTGGCAACACTGAAGTGATGCGGTTGATTATGAGGGTAAAGAGTGTGACACTTAGGACACTAGCCTGCTCCATTGGTACGGAGAGCCCCCACCCCCCGCCACACACACACACCAGTAGGCGGAATCGACGATCTCGCAAAAATTTAGATATGAAGATTGTGAGACGACCCCCCGTCGCCATCGTGTGGAGCCTCTATGATACCGTATCACCATGCGGCATCATAGGCCTTCTCCAGACAGACTTTTTTGGTCGGAGAAGAGCATCTGACGTGGAGTGGAACTTGCGGAAGCCGCACTGTGCAGAAGACAGATGGCCTCCACTGTCCAGAAAAATCGGCTAATCTAACATTTACCAATTTCTCCATCAACTTACACACGCAGGAGGTGAGAGAGATTGGGCGGACCACCGCGCCCGCGCCAAACACCACCAGCGGGGGATCCCAGGCGACAGCGGCCTAGAAAATGATATTTGAATGAGAAAGTGATCGCTACCATGGAGTTCATCGACTATCCACCACACCAAATCAGGCTGTGCATGCGGAGAGCACAAAGATAGGTCGAGGCAGGAAAATGAAGCGGTTCTCTGGCAGTGATGCGTAAACTCATCTACATTTAGGACACCTATCTCCAGCTCGTTGATCAAGTCGGCAAGGACTTGACCCCTGGGATTAATCGAGTAGTCTCCCCAGATCTTCGAGGAAGAAAAAGGGCCTCGGCAACCGTGCCACGACGCAGAGGAAATCTCCCGCGTCGAAGTCGGCTGACGGTGGAATGTATGCGGAAATAACTATACCTCCTATCCAGGTGCAGCAGCATATCCCCTGCCTGAAAGGAGGTATCTAAAGTAAAGAGAAGAACGGAAGAACGGAGACATAATGCCGGGTGTGAATCACGCATCCTCCTGCCCGGCCCCCATCCCGTGGTGGTGGGGTCGCAAAACTCTTATACCCCGGGAGGGTGGGCAAGGGGCACGCGCCTAGCATGGTCTCCTGCAAAAAGATAGCTAACGGAAAACGGGAGTAGACGAGCCTCCACAGATCCTCGCAGTTAGCCGGGAGTCCGCGGCAATTTCATTAAAGCAATATACCTTCCAGGCCTGGCTCGGAGATGCGGGGGGCCCTCTTCGAAGAGAATATCCTCACTGGAATGGTCGTACGCTTCCCGGATGCAGAACTCTGGGCTATTGGCCGGACAATGCGCTGTTCCCTCCCTAGCCACCAAGCCTACCACTGGGTGTGGGGCGAAGGAGCCCAAGCTCCTTTAGTGCTGTGTTCCTTTCGGGGGCAGCTTAAGAACCTCCGAAGATAGCCTCACAACCAACTTCAGGGGTGTTGCCTCCTGTGAGTCTAACGACTCGGTGGAGGCACGCGGCCGTTTCGACTTACGGGAAACGGTCACGTTGAGTGAAGGGAAGGGAGCCCTGGTTTTAGCCGGGGTTGGATGTGAACCCGTTGTGCCCCCAGCTTTACCAGGTTAGCGCCCGAGGTGGGTAGAACCCGCAGAATGGTTCCGAATGAGCGCGGAAACAACCGTGCTTATAGGCCTGGCGGGACCAGGAGCAGAGGGTGTCTTTCTTAACATTTCGGCATAAGACTTCACAGAGCCTGGCGCCCCATGACCAAGTCTTTATACTCGCGAAATGAGACGATCCTGGGCCTGTACGGCCCGGATTTCCTTCTCAAGGAGATACGCACCACATTGCTTCGAAGAAGCGGGGTGCGTCTCTCCGCAATTGACACACTTGGTATTCATTACTAACATTAATTTGCCTCTTGATCAGTTGTGTTGCAAAAATTGATTGGTTGTGATGCGACTTGTGTTACTAACAATCAATGTGTTACTAATACTGGCTGTTATACGAGTTGAGTTATACTAACATTCAATGGTTTGATGCCCGTTTTGTCACTAACCTTCATTTTCTGTGATACGAGTTGTGTCATTAAGTGTTTGTGATACCAGTTGTTACTAACATTGGTTCTGATGCTAGTTGTTACCAACAATGGTTATTTGGGATACCGATTGCGGAGATAGCTTCAATTCGTTGTTAACAACTCTATTTACTCTGTTTGAGGCTGAATTTAATTCTTGAAAAATGTTACAATTCGCCAGTTGCCCACGAGGAAGACGAACAGGTGGAAGTATAATGGCATTAATTAACCATCGACAACATCTGCGCGAAAAAAGTTTTAAAGAGGTTTGCAAATATATTAAGGTAGGGTAAGCTGAATATAGATGGGTGCTACATATCCAGTGCGACTTAAGAAGAGACTATTCTACTTGGCGCGCAACTCTCCAGAATATGTTCAACATTGGCAATGGATGACGGTTTCCCTGTTGGAGAGCTTAACATTGCTTATTTGGCAGAAAAAGATGGGATTTATTAAGATGAGCTTCGTAGTCATGGTCAATGGCAGTCACACAAATCATAGACGTTTTTCTTTTAATCATTTTTTTTTCAATGAGCGGAATTTAAGCGACATCAGGTGTGGTAGGCACTGGATGGAGCTCCCAGGCGGGTTGACTTTGCAGATTCTACATACCTTAACCTGTAGCTTCTCCCTAACAAAGAGCCACCAAAACAAGGGCGAATCGGCAGCAAAGGCATTACAAAACAAGGGCAAGATTATATAAACGATTCACCGCAAATAACTCGAGACGTTTCTGCTTGCCCCTTTAGTCGACCTATTTAAGAATAAAGTTATATTTTCTTTGCCACGTCCTTTCCAAGTCCTTTACTTACCCCGATTACCGAGCCACCTGCGGTAAGCCCAGCCTAACGCATAACTCTCGTGAGAAATTATAAGAAGTCAGAACCAATTCGATATTGTAGAAGTCTAAATACCCCGACACAAGCTGCGTGTCCCTCCCGTATTCCAAATTCACCTTTCGCCTCGAATTCCCTCCGCCCCTTTTCGCACCAAAGAGATGACCAAATTTGCCGCCGACCGCCCAGGAAAATGTCTGCTTCGAAGGACACCTGCTAGCCGACGAAGGTCCGAGTTTTTTCGCACCGTCGTAAACCGCGACGTGGGGCAAGGATAGCTCGAAGGTGTGAAGGATTTACTCTGTCTGGCAGCAGATGAAAAGGTCTTTCGCGCAGCGATACGGATTTTATGAGAATTCGGTGCTCTCTCTCTCGATTTTTGCTCGTGAGGCAAATAAAAGGGAAAATTCTCCCTGGAGTCAAGCAGAAGATCTTGGACCTACGTTGAGTGTGGAGAGCAGGTCCCGGAACAAAGGAAACAGTTCGCACGTTGCAAGGAAGAAACTTCTCGGGGAATTGATGTGTTGCCGTCACGGTACTTGTAGGTGCCAAACTTCTCGCAGAACCCCCCCCCCCCCTTCAGAGTCCGATGTTACACAGGACCTCCCTCTGCGAATTACCCTAGACGTAGCTAGGTAATCAGTTTTGGCTACCCACTCCAGGAGCCAAATAATCGGAGTCATTTCGAGGAAGAAGTCCGATTTGAGCCACAGTTTGGCTTGCCTTCGTGATCCGGCATAGGATCATTATATCACCGGTCTAGGATTACCTTCTCATTCGGTAACCTCGGACGGCCGGACTAAGTGCGATCATCGTCACCAGAAGAAGATCTTCACCGTCATTCTCAAAATACTTACGAACTCAAAGGTATCGTTAAAGTGAATTATCCTCTCCCCTAACTTCACCAGTTTATTCGTTAACTAGAATCCCATCCCGAGCCCATAACCTCGAGTATTACAAGTGATTAATTCAGTGCTTAATTCAATTATATTATTCCATTCATTCTGTCGAGTGCCATTAAGACACAAGCATCCTAGTGAGGAATTTTCAAGTGTAATCCCCCCGCAATTAGATAGACTTACTTATTCAGTGCAAAGATTAATCTATTTATACCTATATACGCTGTTTCATATTTATAATTCATGTATATTAAATATTATTTTTGTATATGTGTGTTTAACTATTTTGGACGATCCTTTGGCAGTTAATAAGCAATCTACTCGGCTTAAATCTCAATATTACACAAGTCCACCCATGACTGGCTTTTACTGAGTGAGGACACACTCAGGGGATCATTACCTTAATTTTGATCAAAAGAGACGCACCGGGGTTATTCTTATCCACCGGAAGTGGCTACGGTAGGTGTATTGGATACACTTCACCCACCCCCACTTCACCTTGGTGCAGTAATAAAATATATGTCCAGGAAGTGGGACTGGGATTACCCACTCACTAAACCTCGACATATATATATATATATATATATATATGTTTGCCCAGTATGCAAAATTTAGTAACGTGTCCCGTAATGATATTTCCATTGCTAAAGGTTATGTTTATAATTGCTTAAGCCATGTGAACAATAATGATCGTGTTAGGTTTCAAAAAGCGATAAGTTCCCTTAGTAATAATAAGAACATTCGTGTTTGTAAGGCCGATAAATCTGCCGACGTTGTACTAATTGACAAATCCTTATATTTAGATAAGATGAATATCTTACTTTCGCATACCTCCATCTATGAGACCCTTAGAAGGAATTCTAATGACCAGGTAAACAGAGAATTTCAGTCAAATGTTCGCTCTCTACTTCAAGGATCCCCTGACCTCATTAGCAAATTTAAATGTTCAAATGCTTCCCTTCTCTACCTTTATGGTGTTATTAAAACCCATAAACCTGATAACCCAATGCGCCCCATTATTAGTTCTGTTGGGCGTGTTTCCTATACCCTATCAAAATGGTTAGCCTCTCTACTAAGCCCTTTGGTTGACACCATTTCCAATTCACATATTATCAATAACATGCAAACTTAATAGCTCCCCTACCCTGATAATTTTAGCCTGGTTAGTTTCGATGTTCGTTCCATCTTTACCTAAGTTTCTGTACCCGATCTCTTGAATTTCCTTGAAGAACACCTCGGCACAGTTGCTCTTCCTATACCCGCTTCTACCCTCATTAAACTCATTGTTCTTTGCATCAACAATTGCAAATTTACTTTTAATGGAAAATTTTATCGTCAAACCTTTGGAATGGCAATGGGGAATTGTTTGTCCCCTGTACTCGCCAACCTATACATCAATTCTTCCAATCTAGAATACTTCCCCGAATTAATGAAACCCCTATAGCCTGGATGCGATAAGTTGATGCTATCCTTTTCCTTTGGCCTAATAATTTAAATATTAATACATTTCTTACTAAAATTAACACCTTAGTTCCCTCGATTCAATTTACTTTAGAAGTTGAAAAATATTGCACACTCCCTCTCCTAGATATTCTAATTCATCGGACAAACCATTGTTTCAAATATGAAATATATAGAAAACCCATAGGCATAGACTCTTTTATACACTTTTATTCTAACCACCATAATAACATCAAACAAAGTGTTTTCTCTTCTATGTTTTGGCGTGCCCTTAGAATTGTCTCACCAGAATACCTAGACAAAGAAGTCGATAGAGTATATAAAATAGGGATAAATTTGTGTTACCCTCCGTACTTTCTCGACAATTGTTATAAGTCCGCCAAGCGTTCCTATTATCAAACTAATGTTAATATCCCTAAGTTTCAGGCCAAAAACTTACTAGTTTTACCCTACAACCATATTTTCATTAAATTACCTCGTTTACTTAGGCCTCTGAACATAAATATTATTTTTAAGTACGAGACTAAAATTTATCGCATCCTTGTCAAAAATTCACCCCCCCCCCCGAGACCTGCCATTGTTTATTCGATAGGCTGCAACAACTGCCAAAAATGTTATTATGGACAAACCGGGAAAGAACTAGATGTCCGGGTAAAGCAACACCAAGCCAATGTACGTAATCACAGTAAAAGACCTGCACTTTTTCTACATATGTACAATCTTAACCATAGCATTAACTGGAACAGTGCCAAACCAGTCATAAAATGCAGTAATTATATTTCGAGAAATATTCTAGAATATATCTCCATTAACGCGTTCCCAAATTTCAATCTTAGCCCTGGTTTGTTCATGCTAGACCCCATTATTACTACATACATAAAATCTCAAATAAAGTTGTTTCAGGATTTTGTACCCCCCTAATTAAGGTTCAAAGGTGGGTAGTCTAATCACTTCCCCCTTCCACTATTTAAGGCAATGAATGTCCAGCCTTCGTTTTTTTTTTTTTTTAAGAGCTCATCTGGCGACTGCCGTCTTGGGCATTAGTCGCCGTATTAAAACTGGCCTAGTTCTAGGCTACTTTAAAATAAAATTAAAGAGAAAAAAACACAAAAAAAACAACACCCCAAAAGGGGGAAAGGAAGCAAGCTGGGGCGTCGGGGAGAGGTCCCCCCCGGCGCAGGAGCGTGCAACTAAAGGAAGAAATACAAAAAAAACAAACAAAAAAAACAAACAAACCTTGCTTAAATAATAGGGAGAAGGCCGGCCTCCCCCAAGAAGTCAACAAGTCCACAAGTCAATGTGCACGAATCTGTCCCGAGCACAAGGGACAGGCGGTAGCGACCCCGCCCATCCCGGTACTGGGACAGGTATCGTGCGCGAAGATCGCCCAGACTGGGACATTCGACAAGAATGTGCCGAACAGTCTGGGGGACGACGCAGTCGTTGCAATAGGGCGCAGGCGAGCGCTCCATCAGATAGCGATGCGTCACACGAGTGTGTCCGATTCGGAGACGACAGAAAGCAACCTGAAGCCGCCGCGGCATTGGGGAATAGGTCCATGGGAACAGTCGCGGCGCAATGGCACGCAACTTTAAGTTCCCTTCGACCGTCTCCCATCTTCTTTGCCAAGCAGTCCGAAGAGCTGCCCGTATTCCTGCCATATAGTCGGTGTGAGGAAGAGCGAAACGCTGGTCCGGTCGCAGAGTCCTCGCGGACTCTTTGGCGCCCTCATCGGCGCGCTCATTCCCCGCAATTCCCACATGTCCAGGAACCCAGCAGAAGATAATCTCGACATCTGCCCGGCTCGCCAAAACCGTGGCGTCACGGATATCGCGAACCAGGGGATGCGGAGATTCCAATGCCCCGAGAGCACTCAGGGCGCTTTGTGAGTCGCTATAGATCACAATCCGGTCTCCGAACCGGGCACGTCGCGTAATCTCCCGTACCGAGTGGTGTATTGCCACCAGCTCGGCCGTGAAGAAAGACGCAGCGTCGGGCAAAGCCCCGCTGACTTCAAACAGAGGGGATACGGCGTGGAAGCCGACCCCCTCTTGGGACTTGGAGCCATCCGTATACACTGGCACGGTTCCAGCATGACACGATGTGTGCTCCAAAAAGGTCGAACGCAATACTCCCGGCGCAGTACAAGCTTTGGGAGCAGAGGCGTGGCGACAAATAGCCAAATGTGGTACCCTCCAGGGTGGCGTCCTGGGCAGAACCAGGGGCGCCACCGGCCCGAGAGCTATATCTAGCTCTCGAAGGAGTTTCCTGGCCCTAAACCCAAAGGGCTTAGGGTATGACTGGCGTCTCTCGGCGGCATAGGCACCATCGAGATCAGCTGCGGATGAAGTGAGAGCTGTTGGCGACTGAGGGAGGCGCCGGGCTCGCGCGTACAGGCGAGTGATGCACTGCACGCGGCGCAGAGCGAGTGGCATCTCCCCAGCATCGACCAACATGCTCTCAATGGGGGAAGTGCGGAAGGCACCGGTCGCAAGGCGAAGGCCGGTGTGGTGGATCGAATCCACCTTCCGCAATAAACGCTCGGCTGCGGATGCATAAAACTCGAATCCGTAGTCGAGCTTCGAGCGAACAAAGGATCGATAAAAAAGTAAGGCAGTAGCCCTATCAGCGCCCCAAGCGCTGAACGTCACGAATATGAGCCGCCCAGGTGAGGCGTCGGTCGAATACAAGACCAAGGAAACGGTGCGACTCAACCAAATCCAGGCGCACCGCATTAAGAAACAAATCTGGGTCGGGGTGAAGCCGTGGATGGCGGCAGAAGTGCACCACCTTAGTCTTGGCCAAAGAAAACCGAAACCTGTGCGCTTCGGCATAGCGAGAGACGCGGTTCAATGCCTGTTGGAGTCGACGCTCCAGAGTTGGCATCTGGGCCGCGCCAAAAGAGATCGAAAGGTCGTCCACGTAGAGCGTAGCGAGAACATCTTCCGGCAGCACCGAGGTGATGCCGTTGATGCTCAGGGCAGAGTGTGACACTGAGGACACTTCCCTGCGGGACACCCTCTTCCTGCTCCTTTGGGCCGGAGAGAGCTCCCCCCACCCGTACGCGGAATCGACGATCTCGCAAAAATTCAGATATAAACATTGGGAGGCGTCCCCTCGCCCCCATCGTGTGGAGAGTCTCCATGATACCGTATCGCCATGCGGTATCATAAGCCTTCTCCAGATCGAAAAACACCGTGGCGTAGTGCTGTCTACGAAGGAAAGCCTCGCAGACGGCATTTTCCAGTCGGAGCAGAGCATCCGACGTGGAGTGGAACTTACGGAAGCCGCACTGTGCGGAAGACAGATGGCCTCCGCTGTCCAGCAAAAAGGCTAATCTAACATTTACCAATTTCTCCATCAACTTGCACACGCAAGAGGTTAGAGAGATTGGGCGGAAACCGGTCGGAGTAGAGTGATCTCTCCCCGGTTTGCGAAAGGCGAGCACAGTAGCGATTCTCCAGGAGTCTGGGAGAAGACCTTCCACCCAGATCCTGTTGAACAAATCTAACAGAAAGGCCATGCCTCGCTCACCCAGGTGTCGAAGCATGGCGTACGGGACATCGTCCGGACCATGGGCGGTGTCCGCGCACGAAGCGAGAGCGGAACGCAACTCACTCACAGTAAACTTGTCGTTGAAGGGTTCTCCGCCTCTGGAGGTAAAGTCCAGCCATCGGCCTTCCGCGACATCACGACGTGCATTGAATGCTGGCGGAGCAGCATCACGGCTAGAGAATGCGGAAAAAGCGGTCGCTAAGGATTCCGCCACGGACGCGGGGTCTGAGATTGCGGTCCCATTCTCCTGGAGAACGGGAGGGGAGTCCTGCGAGAACTTGCCACAAATCCTTTTGACTCGCTTCCACACCTCAGCTAAAGGGGTCTTCCCGTTAAGTGAAGACACGTATGCCCGCCAAGAAGAGCGGCGGGCGTGCTTCGAAATATACCGGAACCTAGCCCTAGCCCGACGAAATTCAGCGACAGTGAAATCGTTCGGGCGGCGCTTATAGCGCATGTAGGCATAACGCTTCTGTTTGAGGGCCGTCTCACACTCGGCCGACAACCATGGGAGTGGTCGGCGTGCAAAACGGCCAGACGTCCTAGGAATAGTAGTCAGGCCCACGGCGATGAGGTTGCCGGAGAAGAACTCAACGGCCTCATCTACCGACCTAAACTCCTCGACTGAGATAGAGAATTCAGTCATTTCCTGAAATGCAGGCCACCGCGCCCGCGCCAAGCACCACCGAGGTGGTCTCTCAGGCGGCAGTTGCCCTGAAAATGATATTTGAATGGGAAAGTGATCACTACCATGGAGGTCATCGACCACCCCCCAATCAAAATCAGGCTGTGCATCCGAAGAGCACAAAGATAGGTCAAGGCAAGAAAATGAAGCGGTTCTCGGACAGTGATGCGTAAACTCATCCACGTTTAGGACACCCATCTCAAGCTCTTCGATCAGATCGGCAAGGACTTGTCCCCTGGGATTTATGGAGTAATCTCCCCAGAGAGGATGCCTGCCGTTCAGATCTCCAAGCAAGAGATAGGGCCTCGGCAACCGTGCCACGACGCGGCGGAAGTCCCCCGCGTCGAAGTCAGCTGACGGTGGAATGTACGCAGAAATGATAGTATACCTCCTATCCAGGTGCAGCTGCACAGCCACTGCCTGAAAGGAGGTATCTAAAGAGAAAGGAAGAACGGAGACATCATGCCGGGTGTAAACTGCGCATCCCCCAGCCCGGCCATCCCGCGGTGGTGGGGTCGCAAGACCCTTATACCCCGGGAGGGCATGGAGGGGGCACGCACCTAGCATGGTCTCCTGCAAAAAAATAGCTAACGGGGAACGGGACGAGACGAGCCTCCGCAGCTCCTCCCAGTTGGCCCGGAGTCCACGGCCCTCCTCGAATTGAAGACCCTCACGGGAATGGTCGTACGCTTCCCGGGGGCAGAACCCCAGGCGATGTTAGCTGGACAAAGCGCTGAAGGCGCTGTCGCCTTCGAGGACTTATTGGGGGAGGTTGGGCTCGCCATGCGAGTCTTTTCCTCCCTCCGCCCCGAAACCCTAGGCGGGCGTTGCGGCTTCGGAGGCGGGGGGGCCCTCTTTTCGAGGAGCCACTCGCTCCACCTCGGGGCGTGGGCGAAGGAGCCGAAGCTCCTTTGTTGCTGTCCTCCTTTCGGGGGACAGCTTTAGGAACCCCGGAAGATGGCCTAGCGACCATCTTCAGGGGTGTTGCCTCCTGTGAGTCTAACGACTCGGTGGAGGCGCGTGGCCGTTTCGCCTTACGGGAAACGGTCACGCTGGGAGAAGAGGGGGGAGCCCTGGTTTTAGCCGGGGCTGGGTATGAACCCTTTTTGCCGCCAGCTTTACCAGGGGAGCGCCCGGGTTGGGTAGAGCCCGCAGAAAAGCTCCGAATGGGCGCGGAAACAACCGTGCTCGTTGGCCTGGATGGGCTAGAAGCAGAGGGTGCCTTCCTAACTATTGAGGCATATGACGTCCCAGGCAGAGCCGGGCGCGCACCTCCAGAGAAGGGGGTGAGGGGGAGTCCCCTACACCCGTAGGCGTAGGAGAGGAGTAAGCCTCCTCTCCGGTTAAAGAATTATGGAGGGTCCCTTGCGCAAGCACAAGGGGGGGGGGACCTCCATTTTTTCGGTGGAGCTGCCCGAGGGCGGCTCCGTTGATTTTCTTGGGGAAGTTGGGGGTTGGGTTTTTTTGTTTTTTTTTGTCATACATGGGCATGGTGACCCTCTTTTTAATACGGGACGCAATAGCTCATCACCTCTCGCAGTTGCCCGCACTGCGAGAGGTGCTTACAAGCCCGGCAGAGCCAGGCGCCGCCATTCGGGACCACCCCTCCCGCCTGGTGGCCTGGCAGTCCATCGGCATGGCGGCTCCACCTTGGACACGGCGTAAAATTGATAGAATGTGAAGAGGAGAGGAAAGGGGATGTGAGGAAGGTATGGGTGGGGATGAAGCAGGTTGTTAAAAAAAAACCATCCCGAACCGGAGCTGAGGGGTTAGGGAACAATGTCCCCTCTCCCCCCAGCCCCGATCCGGGGTGGTTGGCTTGAGAAGAAGGTCAGCATCTACCCTGTGAAATTAGAGGCTGACCAGAGAAAGTTGTGGGAGAGGTTGTATGAAAAGCGACGAGGTAGGGGAGAAATCGGGCTATCTGAAGGAAAGAAGAGAGGCTAAGCTGGGGCCGGACGGAGCGCTGGATCCCGTCAGCACGGCGGCCAGGATGGCAAATCGCCGCGCCCCTTACGGGGTGTCCAGCCTTCGGTTCATTCCTTGAAAAGGTCTTTAAGAATAAAGACGAAAGCACTCGGAACGGTTTTTCACTTTTCCTTTGTGGGTGTATCTGCATAACTTTGACTCACGTACACTTTGTGAGCTTTTTCACACACACACACACATATATATATATATATATATATATATATATATATATATATATATATATATATATATATATATATATATATATATATCACCCCCATAGAAAAACTTATGTAGGGTCAGTACCAACACTCACTAAAGAACATTTATAATGCGAAAATTCCTTTAATACTGCTTTCTTATAGTCAAAGACAATATCCCTAAACTCAAGCCAGGCCTGTAGAGATGATTTACTTTGCAACAAGCCATAATGGTGATTGATGCCTTTTTAAGCAGTGTTTTGGACGCAATCTTGTGGATGCAGTTTATGGGGCGCTGTTAATTCGAATGACCTCTGATAGGCTTTTGCGGGTTTTGTCATCTGTTGAATTATGTTATGACGTGGTTATGAAATCCCGTTACTGTAGAAATGGCAAAGTTCCTCGACGTTGCATCAGGCTAGCGTGGTGTGAATGAGGAACGTCCTCGAGGAGAACTCGATGCAGTGTCGAGGAGCAGGTAAAATTTGGGCAATGGCAAAGCTCAAGGTTATTTAAAGAGGCCTGACAAAAATATAATTTTATTTACATAAAAGTGAGAGGATTGATGGGCAAAATTACATCGGTAAATGAGAGGGGGAAATGTAGTTATGCATCAGACTATGAAGTTAAAATTTAATGTATTACAGGAGGAGACTATTCAAATGGGGGGAATTAACTCAAATGGGTTACTGAAGGGGGAGAGGGGTTGGCTTACGGAGGATTCCGGGTGAGACGACGGGTTAAGGCTTCACGGATGTCTTCTGCACGTGAGACGAGGGCGCTCAGAGCTTCTGAGCGGGAACTTAAAGTGATGACGGTTCTCCAAAAAGGGGATGGGGGGGGGGGTAACGTCCGGTCCAGGGGAGGGTATTTTGGCAACTCGAAAACGAGGGGTGAACGAGGAGGGCTTCGACAGGAGTTGATGAATGAAGTCGGAAAAATCACTCGGTAGCGATCGTTAAATGGAATTACTTCACTGGCTGGGACTAATTCCAATACACAAATAGTTCAGGGGTCACTTTGCTTTGTTGTTAGCACCTGACTTGAAACTAGGGGAATCTTCTTGGGTCCGGGCGAGACTCCTCAACTCTGTATCTGCCTAATGGGAGACGAGCATTATATATGCCCGAGGCTCTCCCCGCGGGAAGGAGTGGGGGGGGGGACAGCCCTACTCTCGAATAGCCTCGAATCTTCTTGCCGAGGCGATTCTAACCCGTGTAAAGGTGAATCGTGGTGGACGCGGTTGGAGGTTACCGCTTGTGGAAAGGGGGAAGGGGGTGGCTTACCGATTTAAGCCTAACAGAACCCAGAACCTTCTCCAGCGCATGGAACTTCCGTGGGGATTCCCCCACACATCTCCCAACCGAAAGATGATGCCTTACAGAGCAGTTGCGTAGGAAAGGATCATCCCACACGTCAAACTAGAATGATCAAGGGTCTAGGGAAATTCTGACCTGCTACGACAGATGTACACACACAAAAAAACCCGTTAATCCGAGCTCAGCGGGGAATTTACGGAAATAAGCCTTAAACGGGTCAATTCTAGGGACAAGTTAACTAGTACAATTTAAAAAAAAACCCCAAAAATCACAGGAGAACATTGGCGAAATTTCAGTGGAACCATAAAAAGGATACAATTAAATGGAGGCATAAATATGGGACTAAAGACTAAACAATTTAGTGGACTCCCCCCAAAAAACATAATTAAGAACATTAATGAGATAATATATACAATTCACGTGGAAAACCTTCGCTCCCGCAGGAGTATGGATGAGGTAATCCACGGGTCCTCTAGCCTCGAGGACGGGGTAGGGTCCCTTTCACTGGCTAATGAGTTGTTTGTTGCTTCCCGTGGGAAGTAGCACCAGCACCTCCGCGCCAGGCTTGAATTTTCGTTCTCGTGACTTAAGGTCAAAGTAGGTCTTATACCTCTCAATAAGTCCTTCACGAGATACGACACTCGTTTGTTACCTCGGGTGGACTCACGCTCGAGGGCTTTAGTTTTCTCCCAAAGGGGGGAGGGGAAGTTGCGCACTCCTTCTGGGCGCGGGAAAACTTGTCGCTCCGGAGGGCTTGGAACTCCGGGTCCACAGGGATTTCTAGGGCTGCCTGTGTACGTGTAATCACGGGCTGGGCCACGGGATGGTCGTGGATTACGTGGTTCTGACCGAACAAAACTGGATTGGGACCGCTACCACTTCGGCCCAACCGGACATATAGTCACACTCGATGTGACAACGAATTACTGGGAAACGACTGGCCCGGCCAAGGTAGTCGTGGACCACCGCAAATTTCTTGTGGTCGGGGCCAACAGGGGGAAGTAGGTCCTCAGACACTATAATACAGGTTCACCCGGTGTCACGGACGAGGGTGGATACTCGGCGACCGTTCACAGTTCCGTCCTCGAACTTCAATCCACCAGGGTTGTTCTCATTAAAGAGGAAGTTTACCTGATGGACCGGACCTTTGAAGGGCGAGGGAGGATCGGGGTCTCCTGAGGCGACGGAGGGGGATCAGGGGCGGCCCAGATTTGGTGCATTTGGTGGGACTGAGAGTTTGCGAATCTGGAGTTTTGAGGACAGTTCGTGCGGTAATGGCCGGGAACTCCGCAAGTGTAGCAGACGATCGGGTTCTTTTGGTACTGCACAACTGGGGGAGAAGGAACTAGGGGCTTAACGTCTCGGTGTTCAGATGGATGGAAGTTTCTTGGCATCGAGGGACTAGGAACTTTGGTAAATCTTGGAACCAATTTAGGGGGGGTCTTAAGACCATAAAATTTAGTTTTTGGGGGCGATTGGGGAGCCATTTTAACATCCTTAGGGTATAAATCGTGACTACCCGCGTAAACATCGGCCTCTTCCAAGCACTCTTTGAAAGTGGCGCAACGTTTATCCTTAATGAAGGCGCGAATTTCGGGAGCCACGGCAGCTAAAAGCTGATTCCTAAGGAAGAAGTCCAGAAGGGACTTGTAGACCTGGGGAATCTTGCACGCATCCAGCCAACACTGAAGGTGTCTTTGGAGGATGTACGCGTGTTGCCGAAATGTTTGACCAGGACGGATCCTTTCCTGGCGGAATCGAGAGCGGTAGAATTCGCTATTCATATGAACAGCGGCTAACAATTCGGACTTTAACGTGGAATAGTCCAAAGTTGCTTCCGGGGAAAGGGATACGAAGATATCTCTTAAATTGGCATTTAGGAGGGGAAGTAAGCGAGCGACGCCATCATTTTCGAGATCCCATCTATTGATCTGAAAGATTTTCTCAAAATGGGTAAAAAATGACCCAAAGTCCTCTCCATCATTAAAAGCGGGAAGGTGGACTGAAGGAGTTTGAGGAATTTCAGCGCGGGAACCGATGGACTGAGAATCCATTTGATTTCGGCTCATTTCCAGCTTATACTGCCTAATTTGTTCACGTTCTTCCATCTCCATCTTCAGTTTGTTCTCCATCTCCGTTTTTCTTAGTTCCTCTTCCTTCGCTCTGCCCGTTCGTTCCTCTCTTCTTTCTGTACGTAATTTAGCAGGTCTTTGCCCGAAAGACCTAACATTTCACCCTGACTTTTGAATTTTTCGAAGGATGACATTGTTACGCAGTTAACTGAGGGAACACTGATACGCGAACGAGCTAGGACAATACCCACGCGAAACGAATACTTGAATATTCGTGAAGGCCTTGTTTCTAAGCGGGAAAAAAATAAAATGGTCCTACCGGAATTAGGACACCAAAGACCTTAACTCTTTTGGATTAATAACCAGGAGTCTCCAATATTCCTACAAAATAAAAAAAAATAATTACCTGGGGTCCAACACAAAATCTAAATAGATTACTTGCCTTCTGCCAGTACAATACAAAAAATAAAATAAAAGGGATATACGTGAATAACAAGGGAACTTCTAATGCCGAAATTAAAATGACACGGGTTCGTAAAAAACCCAAACACACTTGACACTAAAATTATATAATATATTAATAAATATATATGTCGTGGTATATTATATTATATCAATACCATATTATATCTATGGGGAAGGGACCAATAACTTAAAGGTGAACCGACAAAGGGACGGCACGTCACGAGTTTCGATGGGCTGAATAGCGAGAAAGAGTGCAACGAGGTCAGGTAAAATTTGGGCAATGGCAAAGCTCAAGGTTATTTAACGAGGCCTGACAAAAATATAATTTTATTTACATTAAAAGTGAGAGGATTGATGGGCAAAATTACATCAGAGAATTAATAGGCAAAATTACATCAGATAATTAATGGGCAAAATTACATCGGTAAACGAGGGGAAGGGGGAATTGTAGTTATGCATCAGACTATGTCTTCTGCACGTGAGACGAGGGCGCTCAGAGCTTCTGAGCGGGAACTTAAAGTGATGACGGTTCTCCAAATAGGGGGGGGGGGCGGTAACGTCCGGTCCACGGAAGGGTATTTCGACCACCCGAAAACGAGGGGCGAACGAGGAGGGCTTCGACAGGAGTTGATGAGTGAAGTAAAAAAAAAATCACTCGGTAGCGATCGTTAAATGGAATTACCTCACTGGTTGGGGCTAATTCCAATACACAAATAGTTCAGCCGTCACTTGGCTTTGTTGTTAGCACCTGACTTCAAAACTAGGGGAATCTTCTTGGGTCCGGGCGAGACTCCTCAACTCTGTATCTGCCTAATGGGAGACGAGCATTATATATGTTCGAGGCTCTCTCCGCGGGGGGGGGGGGGAAGTGAGAACAGCTCTACTCTCGAATGGCCTCGAATCTTCTTGCCGAGGCGATTCTAACCCGTGTAAAGGTGGACCATGATGGACGCGTTTCGAGGCTACCGCTTATGGAAGGGGGGAGGGGGACGTAGGCTTACCAATTTAAGCATAACAGAACCTTCTCCAGCGCATGGAACTTACGTGCTGGAAAAGAAATTCCACGTGGGATTCCCCCACACCGTCTATGGAACTAAAAACCTCAACGTGACGGGTAAAATGGGCTGTTGGGGTGAGAAAGTACATGGGTGTCGAATAAGCAACGGAGTCTGCCTGTAGAGGTAGGTCGTGATTACGAAGGAATACGTTTGTTAGGGCATCTGTGCCTGCACTGAGATGCAGAACTTCGGAAAGATCAGAAAAGCCACTACTCGCCAATAAAATCAACGGGGACAACCCAACTGTCACAGGACTGGTCAACTCATTTCCAATTAAGAACCATTCTCATGGATTTTACTTAAGGAAATTATACCGTGAGTACTGCATCATGCCATCGGGGAAGCATCCTCAAAAACATGGATGGAGCTGTTGCTCATCTCAGGTCGTTGGTTCGCTAACATTTGTTTCTCAGAAATATCGTATGAACAATGATATCAAAATATCCCCTAATGATACAAGGGAGATTTCGAGGTGATGAGCTCGTTTGCGGCATAATGGAGCGCCCTGGTAATGAAATAACTGGAACACGAATACATTGGAATATTGGGTCCATGGACTGGAAACATTCTGAATCTTAATCCGATCGAAAACCTGGTGCCAAACCTAAAGCAATGCGTGGGCATGTGGAAGCTCTAAACTAGGGGCGGGCAACCTTTTCAGAGTGAAGGCCAGATGAGACTTTTGGGAGCAGGCCGCGGGCCGGACTGACAAACGAAATCCTCAAAGTGACCATATACATATAGTAGAATACATTATACAAGAATTTTATTGAAAAACATACAAATCATTGAGACGAGTGGTGTTGCTTGCCATGAAGAAGTGTTTCAATGTCCGGCTCGATGTATGAGGTAAACAACAGAAGAATGTCATTGAGGTGGCGGTCCGAGAGTTGGGAGCGAAGGTGAGACTTCGTGTACTTCATTTTTGAGAAGAGCTGTTGGCAACAGTAGGTGCTGCCGAACATGGCCACAATGGGTTGAACATGCGCAATGTATTTTGGAAAATTGCTAGAAAGGAGGACGAGCTCGCGTAACAAAGCAGCAGAGAAGAGGTGCGGAACTTCGCATTCAGTTCATTATTGCACTGCAGTTTCACCAACTCCATCTGCAGTGGGGCAAGGGCGTCGTCCACGGGGAAATCAAAGGGGGCAGTGAAAAGCTTGAAGTCTGCATACAGCGGACTGACTCCTGCGAAACGGGAGTCAAACTCCTCCCGCAGAAAGGCGACAACACTAACGCAAGTGTCCAGGTTCACAAGCAACAAAGCAAGGAAAATGCACAGACTGACCAATAGCCATCTGATCCTCCACAAGCGCAGCCTAACCCTGAAGGCGGTGATGGGCGCGTGCATGTCTGTCACGAGAATGTCTTGCCTTGCAGATAAACGTTGAGGGCGTTCAGGTGCGTAGTGATGTCCATGTGCAGGGCCAGGCGACCGACCCATCGCTCTCCCCTCTACAAGTCTACTGAGACAGATCTTCTTTTTTTTTGGGGGGGGGGTCCCGGGCCGGATTGCAATATTAATGCCGAGCAAGGTGGCGGGCCAAACGCTAGGCTTTCGCGGGCCAGAGGTTGCCCGCCCCTGCTCTAAACGTTATCCCGCATGACTAGCGAATTGCAGAGTAACGAAGAATAAATGACTAACAGTGTAATTAATGAATTGTGAATAATTTGGGGGGTCAGGCACATAAAACCTTTGAAATATTCTATGTCCTTTTGGATGTTCTGCAAATTATCAGAGAATTCTGACACCGGTTTAGAACAGCTGAAGTGAAAAAAAGGGGCTCGATTAAAAATTCCCCTAAAATTTACAATACGATGAGAATTTCGAATCTTTTACGTTATACAGGGATGCAAATATCTAATTAATTTTAAAACTAGAAGAATTGCTGCTCTTAGAGGCAGTAAAAGACAATGGTTAAACTTTAGTTTCTCGAGCAAATCTAGAAAAACCCTCGAGTCTATTTATTTTCTGCTTTTTATAAAGTTCTGCGAAATCTCATTAGAAGGAGGCGTGAATTTAGTGCAAAAGGCAGTACGAATTATAACGTTTTCTACACCATGAACAAGATCTAATTGTGCCGAGAACAAAATGCTACCAAAGAATAAAGAATAAAAAATAAATAAATGAGCTAACTAAAATATAAATTAGATAGTTTAACAGACAGAAGCGGGCTCAAGATTCAACGACTCTTGGCTGAAGGCCAAGGAACAGGGGTCTCAGAATGAAGGCATAAGGCTTGATATTTTAATGTAATACACACATCTGAGAGTCCTTTCCTTTACACTATGTTCCAAATTTAATTGCTCACCAGAACTTATGTTTCATTGCATTCAATACCGAAAGATACGTTGTCATATTTAGCAATCGGGGTCCAAATACCTTTGCATTCATCACAGAATATTTAGAGCGAAGTTATCTGAGAGAAAGTAGCACGGATGAAATTAGCTCTGATAAACAGACTGTCTCAGTGTAATAAAAACACTCTAATTATCACATTCCACATTCTTCTTCATCAAATCTCATCTAAGCGCTGTTGAGTATAAATGTCCATACGAAACACACAACATACAGTAGCGTCCAAAACGAAAAACAAAATAACCTAATATATATTTTATTGAAAATACTCATTTAATTTCCATGAAAAATACGCAGAATATTTTTTGAAATTTGCCCTTGATAATATCCAAGTCTCATTTTATTGAACAGCGGCTAAAAAAAGGTTTCGCGGAAAGCAATTTGTATTTGAAGAGAGGATATGTGCAAAACTAGAGAACATTAACTTATTTCAGTTTACACGAAAAAAGTTCGCGACCTATTTAAGGCAATACTGCCCCACGTGTATTATAGATTGCTATTGATAATATTACTCATTTTAAGTTCGGCAAATCCTTCAGAAAACGTGTACAGTGGAAGAGTGAAGAAATGACATTTCGAAGCATTGTAGTCGACCCAAAACTGCTGTCACGCATAATCAGCTCCATGCGTCCTGAGATTCGACGAAGAAACCGGTTCTCTCTCGAAAAACCACTCCCAAGGAAAATCACAGGATGCAAGGGATGTTGATGAAGGACCAATCTGAGACACCAGCCAATATTCCACGTCAAATTGCTAAGAATCTCAATATGTTCCGTCCGAATGTCTCATATTGTTTGAGAGAAGCGGTACTAATCACCCCCTCCTGCTAACAAAAAATATAAGTAAAAAGAATAAAGCTGCCTGATTGGCCTTCGCTACTGCGCGTGTTCTGTGGGGTGTCCCAAACTGGGCGATTTTTTAACGACAAACCAAATTTAATGTTTGAATGGGAAGCAGCAGGCAAGTGCCATACAAGTGAAGATTGATTGCCACATGCACGAAAAGGAGGGTTAAATTTTGTGTTCACGTTATGATATGGGACATGTTTTCAAGTCTTGGACACACGTCCGTTTATGGATCAAAGTAAAGGCTGCGGTATAAAAGAATTTGCTTCAGGAACATATTGATCCTTTCTCTCCAAATATAGGGAGTACCAGAGCCTGTTATCATGCAGGGCAATGTTCCATGCCACACAAAAAAGACGGTGAATCTGTTCACAGATGCTGAAAATGTCGGCGTGATAAACTGGCCTACTCAGAGTCCTGATTTAAATCCAATAGAAAGCCTATGGAAGATACTCGGTGAGAAGGCGATGGCTCGGGAACCGACGAATTTAAAGATCTCTGTCAAAGATTGAAAGAAAAATGCAATAAAATCACGCAGAAGCAATGTGGCAAAGATTCGGTCAACTCATTCAGAACACGAGCTTGCAAATATTTTATTTGTATTTTATTAAATTTTGCCAAGTAATTATGTTGTTTCCTCGTTATGGCTCCATTTATACTCATCGTTCTCTAGTTTTTTACGCACCCTTTCTTCAAATATATATTACCTTCCTCATAACACTATCAGTGACAAATTTCAAACAATATTCTATTCAAAATTAAACGAATATATTCCAGCAAATGTAAATTTTAGTATTTTGTTCTAGTTTTGTTTAGTACTGTACATATCCTAGGAACTTTACCATACCATAAATATAGACGATCGAAAGTCTTGGCACCCCCTACCGAAAAGTAATAAGAACAATAGAATAACAATATAATAATATCAAACACATGTACGGATTTTAGTGTATTCATTTTCATTGACACTGAATGGCACAAAATGATGTGGCGCCATGTCCGACTTCACAGGAGATGACGAGACTTTCTTTCGGTCATGTGAAATAGAAAATTAAAGCAATATTTACAGAGAGTGAAAAAGACTTTCGGACCATCCTATACACTTCCATGTACACCAAGAATTTACTCAAACGAAAGGTGAACGAACGAACAAAATGCTACGCAAGTTAGAGCCTGCAGGCACAAAATTAAATTACATTTATACAAAACACACGTCAGACCACTCCTCACATACTCAACCATCACACTCGCAACCACGAGCCACACATGGCAGAGGAGAACAAAACTCAGCTGAAACGCGTACATCGTTCTCCCCGATACATATAGATGTTTATATTACACAACAACACTCACACTAATAAACATATACACCCACAACCGTTTACACAACAGTTAAGAAACTCGCAGAATACCCCAAATACACGCTGAGTTGGCCTTGAGATACCCAACTGCACTTGATTGCCTACAACCAACACCATGAGTATCGCGTGTCCTTTCCTCGCACAACATCCTTTCCACCCGCTCCTGTGCAGCCCTAGGCCAATACCACTACATACACTTACAACACACTCCGCATCTGTGTCTAGCCAACGACTTTAAACTTTATCTATCCTCTCTTTAAGTTTTGTCCGCACAATTTTTCTCTCTCACTACTCGATCTCTGTGTTTCAGCACAGCTATCCCTCTGCTTTTCTTTCTATTTAAATCAGTCAGTCAGCAAGGCACATCAATTGTCAGTCACAAAACTCTAATCGCTCCACACCAAGTACCAGCCTTGACATCAACTTCCAAGAAGCTCTCAATCCACGCGAGCTGCAAGCTCCCCTGACTTGAAGCAACCAGGAAGAATTACAACCTGACATTGTTAATAAATATTAATTTAGAGCGTGCTACCGTAACCAACCACTTCAGTACCAAGCGACATTTTAGGAGCCAAACATGGTCATAAATGCAATTCCCTATTTTATTTCTAGGCGTAGGGGAAATGTTGATTGTTAAGAAACTAAAGGAAAGTCAATCTAAGTATACTTCACCTTAAATGTTTAGAAAGGAGTCAACTTAAGTATACTTAAACCTGTTTATAGAAATTGAATTTTAAATTTCTAAATAAAATTGCCAAAGAGAAAGGTGGGATATAGAGGTACTCTTGGCATTCCGATCATGAATATTTTCAGTTTTACTTTTTACTATGCCAAGATGCAGTGCAAACAAATTAATAAAACTATATTAATTTAGTACGACTATAAGTACTAAACTATAAATAAAAAGACACTCAGCATGAGAAACTAAATGAATTAGACGACAAATCGATGTATACAGTTACCACAATTAGTCATGTAACAGTTTACACTGAATTTTATTCAGGGACAATTTAATATTTTATTATTTTAATATGACAATTTAATATCTTATTATTTTAATGTGAGATTGAGTCTTTAGGATATATTTAGTTATAAATAAACTAGATAGGACATTTAACAATAAAGTAAATTAAGTTTAGTGAATTCTTTTACGTTATGGTGGTATTTAAAACATTATTGATGAAACATTTTAAAACGGGTTTATTTCAAATCATGAGTGCCATTTTCTCCTTATCCGCTTAATTAACTTTATATATTTATTTAATTTTAATCATGGATATCACAAAAATATTTGGCTATTTTTTAATTTCATCCGTATAATTAATTTCCCAACCTAATGTGTAGTGAAAAATATTACTTAGCACAGCAAAGCCTAGCGGCAGTCGATCCAAAACTATTCGATGATTTATAGAACGTATAAATAATGACATCAGTTAACCTCCCGTTATCCGAAACGTTTTAAAAATGTGACATGGCTAATTTGGACGATAATACTTCTGCAAAAGCCCCTAACATCATTCATTTTTCTTCTCGACAAAATCGGACAATTAGACTGATACAAAAACGCTAGAACACATTTCATAAATCTGTCTCTGAGATTTATTGGAGTAAACAAATTTCCAAAATTGGGCAATTTTTTAAAAAAAATTTAAGAGCTCATCTGGCGACTGCCGACTTGGGCATTAGTCGCCGTATTAAAAACTGCCTAGTACTAGGCTACTTGTAAAATAAGATTTAAAAAACAAAACAAAAAAACTTAACACTAAAAAATAAAAAAAGGAAAAAGGCAAGGAGCAGGAGGCAAGCTCCGGCTTCGGGGGGAGGTCCGCCTCCCCCCCGGCGCAGGAACGTGCGACCTACTAAAATAACAAAAAAAGCAAAAACCGAAATGGTTAAATAAAGGGGAGAGCCCAGCCTCCTCCAAAAAGTTTAAAAGTTCACAAGTCGGTGAACACGAATCCGTCCCGAGTACAAAGGACAGGCGGTAGCGACCCCGCCCATCCCGGTACCGGAACAGGTAACGTGCGCGAAGATCACATTCGACAAGAATGTGCCGAACAGTCTGGGGGACGACGCAGTCGTCACAATAGGGAGCAGGCGAGCGCTCCATCAAATGGCGATGCGTCACAGGAGTGTGCACGATTCGGAGACGACAGATAGCGACCTGAAGCCGTCGCAGCTTGGGGAATAGGTCCACGGGAACAGTCGCGGCGCAATAGCACGCAACTTTAAGTTCCCCTCGACCATCTCCCATCTTCTTTGCCAAGCAGTCCGAAGACCTGCAAGTATTCCTGCCATGTAGTCGGTGTGAGGAAGAGCGAAACGCTGGTCCGGTCGCAGAGTCCTCGCGGACTCTTTGGCGCCCTCATCGGCGCGCTCATTCCCCGCAATTCCTACATGTCCAGGAACCCAGCAGAAGATAATCTCGACATCTGCCCGGCTCGCCAAAACCGTGGCGTCACGGATATCGCGAACCAGGGGATGCGGAGATTCCAATGCCCCGAGAGCACTCAGGGCGCTTTGTGAGTCGCTATAGATCACAATCCGGTCTCCGAACCGGGCACGTCGCGTAATCTCCCGTACCGAGTGGTGTATTGCCACCAGCTCGGCCGTGAAGACAGACGCAGCGCCTGGTAGAGCCCCGCTGACTTCAAACAGAGGGGATACGGCGTGGAAGCCGACCCCCTCTTGGGACTTGGAGCCATCCGTATACACTGGCACGGTACCAGCGTGACACGATGTGTGCTCCAAAAAGGTCGAACGCAATACTCCCGGCGCAGTACAAGCTTTGGGAGCAGAGGCGTGGCGACAAATAGCCAAATGTGGTACCCTCCAGGGTGGCGTCCTGGGCAGAACCAGGGGCGCCACCGGCCCGAGAGCTATATCTACCTCTCGAAGGAGTTTCCTGGCCCTAAACCCAAAGGGCTTAGGGTATGACTGGCGTCTCTCGGCGGCATAGGCACCATCGAGATCAGCTGCGGATGCAGTGAGAGCTGTTGGCGACTGAGGGAGGCGCCGGCCTCGCGCGTACAGGCGAGTGATGCACTGCACGCGGCGCAGAGCGAGTGGCATCTCCCCAGCATCGACCAACAGGCTCTCAATGGGAGAAGTGCGGAAGGCACCGGTCGCAAGGCGAAGGCCGGTGTGGTGGATTGAATCCACCTTCCGCAATAAACGCTCGGCTGCGGATGCATAAAACTCGAATCCGTAGTCGAGCTTCGAGCGAACAAAGGATCGATAAAAAAGTAAGGCGGTAGCCCTATCAGCGCCCCAAGCGCTGAACGTCACGGAACGGAGAATGTCCATGGCGCGGGTACAAGAGACCCTAAGGCTGCGAATATGAGCCTCCCAGGTGAGGCGTCGGTCGAATACAAGACCAAGGAAACGGTGCGACTCAACCACATCCAGGCGCACCCCATTAAGAAACAAATCTGGGTCGGGGTGAATCCGTGGATGGCGGCAGAAGTGCACCACCTTAGTCTTGGCCAAAGAAAACCGAAACCTGTGCGCTTCGGCATAGCGAGAGACGCGGTTCAATGCCTGTTGGAGTCGACGCTCCAGAGTTGGCATTTGGGTCGCGCCAAAAGAGATCGAAAGGTCGTCCACGTAGAGCGTAGCGAGAACATCTTCCGGCAGCACCGAGGTGATGCCGTTGATGCTCAGGGCAAAGAGTGTGACACTGAGGACACTTCCCTGCGGGACACCCTCTTCCTGCTCCTTTGGGGCAGAGAGGGCTCCCCCCACCCGTACGCGGAATCGACGATCTCGCAAAAATTCAGATATAAACATTGGGAGGCGTCCCCTCGCCCCCATCGTGTGGAGAGTCTCCATGATACCGTATCGCCATGCGGTATCATAGGCCTTCTCCAGATCAAAAAACACCGTAGCGTAGTGCTGTCTACGAAGGAAAGCCTCGCAGACGGCATTTTCCAGTCGGAGCAGAGCATCCGACGTGGAGTGAAACTTACGGAACCGCACTGTGCAGAAGACAGATGGCCTCCGCTGTCCAGGAAATAGGCTAATCTAACATTTACCAATTTCTCCATCAACTTGCACACGCAAGAGGTTAGAGAGATTGGGCGGAAACCGGTCGGAGTAGAGTGATCTCTCCCCGGCTTGCGAAAGGCGAGCACAGTAGCGATTCGCCAGGAGTCTGGGAGAAGACCTTCCACCTAGATCCTGTTGAACATATCTAACAGAAAGGCCATGCCTCGCTCACCCAGGTGTCGAAGCATGGCGTACGGGACATCGTCCGGACCATGGGCGGTGTCCGCGCACGAAGCGAGAGCGGAACGCAACTCACTCACAGTAAACTTGTCGTTGAAGGGTTCTCCGCCTCTGGAGGTAAAGTCCAGCCGGCGGCCTTCCGCGACATCACGACGTGCATTGAATGCTGGCGGAGCAGCATCACGGCTAGAGAATGCGGAGAAAGCGGTCGCTAAGGATTCCGCCACGGACGCGGGGTCCGAGATTGCGGTCCCATTCTCCTGGAGAACGGGAGGGGGGTCCTGCGAGAACTTGCCCCGAATCCTTTTGACTCGCTTCCACACCTCAGCTAAAGGGGTCTTCCCGTTAAGTGAAGACACGTATGCCCGCCAAGAAGAGCGGCGGGCGTGCTTCGAAATATACCGGAACCTAGCCCTAGCCCGACGAAATTCAGCGACAGTGAAATCGTTCGGGCGGCGCTTATAGCGCATGTAGGCATAACGCTTCTGTTTGAGGGCCGTCTCACACTCGGCCGACAACCATGGGAGTGGTCGGCGTGCAAAACGGCCAGACGTCCTAGGAATAGTAGTCAGGCCCACGGCGATGAGGTTGCCGGAGAAGAACTCAACGGCCTCATCTACCGACCTAAACTCCTCGACTGAGATAGAGAATTCAGTCATTTCCTGAAATGCAGGCCACCGCGCCCGCGCCAAGCACCACCGAGGTGGTCTCTCAGGCGGCAGTTGCCCTGAAAATGATATTTGAATGGGAAAGTGACCACTACCATGGAGGTCATCGACCACCCCCCAATCAAAATCAGGCTGTGCATCCGAAGAGCACAAAGATAGGTCAAGGCAAGAAAATGAAGCGGTTCTCGGACAGTGATGCGTAAACTCATCCACGTTTAGGACACCCATCTCAAGCTCTTCGATCAGATCGGCAAGGACTTGTCCCCTGGGATTTATGGAGTAATCTCCCCAGAGAGGATGCCTGCCGTTCAGATCTCCGTGACACGAGGTGTGCTCCAAAAAGGTAGAACGCAATACTCCCGGCTCTGTACAGGCTTTGGGAGCAGCGGCGTAGCGCCAAATAGCCAACGGTGGTAGCCTCCAGGGTGGCGTTCTAGGCAGAACCAGAGGAGTCCCCGGCCCGAGAGCTATATCTAGCTCTCGAAGGAGTTTCCTACTCTAAACCCAAAGGGATTAGGGTATGACTTGGGTCTCTCGGAGGCTTAGGCACCGTCGAGATCAGCTGCGGATGCTTTGAGAGCCGATGGCGACAAAGGAAGACGCTGGGCTCAGCGGACAGGCGAGTAATGCACTGTGCACGGCGCATAGATAATGGCATCTCTCCCGCATCGACAAGCAGGCTCTCAATAGAGGAAGTGAGGAAGGGACCGGTCGCCAAGCGAAGACCGGTGTGGTGGATCGAATCCACCTTCCGAAATAGACGTTCGGTTGCGGATGCATAAAACTCGAATCCGTAGTCGAGCTTCGAGCGAACAAAGGATCGATAAAAAAGTAAGGCAGTAGCCCTATCAGCGCACCAAGCGCTGAACGTCACGGAACGAAAAATGTCCATGGCGCGGGTACAAGAGACACTAAGGCTGCGAATGTGAGCCCTGCAGGTAGGGCGTCGGTCAAATACAAGACCAAGGAAACGGTGCGATTCAACCACTTCCAGGTGCACCCCATTAAGAAATAAATATGGGTGGGGTGGAACCGTAGATGGCAGCAGAAGTGCACCACTTTAGTTTTGGCCAAAGAAAACCAACCCTGTGCGCTTCGGCATAGCGAGGGACGCGGTTCAATGCCTGTCGGAGTCGTCGCTCCAGAGTTGGCATCTTGGCCGCGCCAAGAGATCGAAAGGTCGTCCACGTAGAGCGTAACAAGAACATCTTCTGCCAGCACCGAGGTAATAACGTTGATGCTCAAGGCTAAGAGTGAAACGCTGAGGACACTTCCCGGCAGGACACCCTCTTCCTGCTCCATTAGGCTGGAGAGGGCTTCCCCCACCCGTACGCAGAATCGGCGATCTCTCCATGATACCGTATCGCCATGCGGTATCATAGGCCTTCTCCAGATGGAAAGAGACCGTGGCGTCGTGCTGTCGACGAAGCAAGGCCTCGCAGACAGTATTTGCCAGTCGAAGCAGAGCATCCGATGTGGAATGGAACTTGCGGAAGCCGCACTACGCGGAACACAAATGGCCTCCGCTGTCCTGAGAAAAAAAGCTAATCTAACATTTACCAATTTCTCCATCAACTTGCACACGCAGGAGGTTAGAGAAATTGGGCGGAGACCAGCCGGGGTAGAATGATCTCTCCCCGGTTTGCGAAAAGATAGCACAGTAGCGATTCGCCAGGAGTCTGGGAGGTTACCCTCTACCCAGATCCTGTTGAACAAATATAGCAGAAAGGCAATGCCTCGCTCACCCAGGTGTCAAAGCATGGCGTACGGGACATCGTCTGGACCATGGGCGGTGTCCGCGCACGAAGCCAAAGCGGAACGCAATTCACTCACAGTAAACCTGTCGTTGAAGGGTTCTCCGCCTCTGGAGGTAAAGCCCAGTCGGCGGCCTTCCGCGACATCCCGGCTAGAAAATGTGGAGAAAGCAGTCGCGAAAGATACCGCCAAGGACGCGAGGTCCGAGATTGCGGTCCCATTCTGCTGAAGAACGGGAGGAGGAGTCCTGCGAGAACTTCCCCGAATCCTTTTGACTCGCCTAAACACCACTGCTAAAGGGGGCTTCTCGTTAAGTGAAGACACGTATGCCTGCCAAGAAGAGCAACGGGCGTGCTTCGAAATATACTGGAACCTAGCCTGAGCATTCACCGACGGTGAAATCGTTCGGGGGGCGCTTATAGCGCATGTACGCATAACTCTTCTGTTTGAGGGCCGTCTCACACTCGGCCTCCACCAAGGGAGTGATCGGCGTGCAAAACAGTCAGACGTTCTGGGAATAGTAGTCAGGCCCCCCGCGATGAGGTTGCCGGAGAACTCAACGTCCTCATATACCTCCATCTAAACTCATCGACTGAGATAGAGATTTCAGTCATTTCCTGAAATGCAGGCCACCGCACCCACTCCAAGCACCACTGAGGTGGGATCTCAGGCGGCAACTGCCCAGAAAATGATATTAGAATGGGAAAGTGATCACTACCATGGAGGTCACCCACCATCCCCCAATCAAAATCAGGCTGTGCACCCGTAGAGCACAGAGATAGACCAAGGCAAGAAAATGAAGCGGTTTCCGGTAGTGATGCGTAAACTAATCCACATTTAGGACGCCTATCGCAAGCTCTTCGATCAGATCGGCAAGTACTTGTCACCTGGGATTTATTGAGTAGTCTCCCCAGAGAGGATGTCTGCCATTCAGATCTGCAAGCAAGAGAAAGGGCCTCGGCCAGCGTGCCACAACGCGGAGGAAGTCTCCCGCGTCGAAGTCAGCTGACGGTGGAATGTACGCAGAAATAATAGTATACCTCCTATCCAGGTGAAGCTGCAAGGCCACTGCTTGAAAGGAGTTATCTAAAGTGAAAAGAAGAACGGAGACATCATTTTTGGTGTAAACCGCGCATCCCCGAACCGGGCCCCCATCTCGTGGTGGTAGGGTCGCAAAACCCTTATACCCCAGGAGGGTGGGAGGAAACACGCGCTTAGCATGGTCTCCTGCAGAATAATAGCTAACGGGGAACGGGACGAGCCTCCGCAGCTCTTCTCAGTTGGCCCGGAGTCCGTGGCAATTCCATTGAAGGAATATGACCTCCAGGCCTAGCTCGGATGAGACGCGGGGGCCCTCTTCGAAAAGAAGACCCTCACGGGACGGGAATGGCCGTACGCTTCTCGGAGGCAGAACCCCGGGTGCTGTTGGCCGGACAATGAGCTGAAGGTGCTGTCGCCTTCTAGGACTGATTGGGAGAGGTTGGACTCGCCATGCGAGTCTTTTCCTCCTTCCGCCTCGAAACCTTAGGCGGGCTTGCGGCTTCGGAGGCGGGGGGCTTTCTTTTCGAGGATCTACCGGCTCCGAGCCACCCAGCACACTACCATGAGTGGGCGAAGGAGCCGAAGCTCCTTTGTTGCTGCCCTCCTATCGGGTGGCAGCTTTAGGAACCCCGGAAGATGGCCTGGCGACCAGCTTCAGGGGTGTTGCCTCCTGTGAGTCTAACGACTCGCTGGAGGCGCGTGGTCGTTTCGCTTTACGGGAAACGGTCACGCTGGGGGAAAGGGGGACTCTGGTTTTAGCCGGGCTGGGTGTGAACTCTTTGTGCCGCTAGCTTTACCAGGGAAGCGCCCGGGTTGAGTAAAACCCGCAGAAGGGCTCCGAATAGGCGCGGAAACAACCGTGCTCGTTGGCTTGGATGGGCCAGGAGCAAGAGGGTGTCTTTCTTAGCATTGAAGCGTAAGACGTCCCAGGCAGAGCCGGGAGCGCCAGGACCAAGTCCTTAGCTTCGTGGAATGAGAGACAATCCCGGGCCTGAACGGACAGGATTTCTTTCCCAAGGAGATATGCACCACATTGCTTCGAAAAAGCGTGGTGCGGCTCTCCGGAACTGACACACTTGGCCACACACGATTTGGACTTTTCGTGTGCGGCCTTGGACAAATTTACACAGACCTCGGGTGACCCCGACTTTGCACGTCTACATGAGCGATTCGTATGGCAGAGGCGGTGACAGTAATAGCACCTCTGCGGCAGTGGTATGAATGCCTTCACGCGTTAGCGGTACCAACCGGCACGCACCGACTCAGAGAGCTTGTGACAGTCGAACGTGACGAAGAGTGCAGGGGTGGGTCTCGATGCCCCTCCCTGTTTTCTCATTACACGCTCGACCTTGACTGCCCCGTTGTCGCTCTGCTCCAAGGCTAAGTTCTCTATGGATTAGTCCACGAGTTCCCTCGCATAAACTAGTCATTTCACAAAGTTCATGGTAGAGTGCGGCGTCACACTCACCGGGGTGCCATGAATTGTCCGAAGCACTTATCTTGGTCGCCTAGGAGGGATCCGCCGCATTCGCCAGAAGGCTACCGTCCTAGAAACGGGACACCTTCGGCTCTCTACCAATCACACGAAACGGGGCACCTTCGGCTCTCAACCAATCACACGAAACGGGACACCTTCGGCTCTCTACCAATCACACTAGCTAAAGCTCATGTTGCCCTTGGCCAACATGATGCCATCAGTGGAGCGAATAACTAAGAAGTGTTTGAAGCCAGCAGGCTCGAAGACGCCAGATAATCTTTGAATGAGGGGCCCCGACGTAATCGAGGCTCCGTTCTCCGCACTTTTGGACTTATTTTGTGATTCCCCGCCCAGGCGAGCACCGGGACCGGACGTGTCGATCTTGGCTTGGTCGCATTCAAGGATGGTAGCGGCCTCGTCCGCCCCCGCGGCCCCCATGGAGGGAGAAGAGCCCCGAGTCTTTTTTGTCATTTTATTAGGCTTTTTCTTTTCAGGAGAGGGCGAGGAATAGACCCAGCAGGAGCCCTCAGGCCAGATGGGCCGGCCTCTGCAAGGTCCTTCCCCGAGATGGTGAAGATCCCAGCAGTCGTGGGGCCACCGGTCGGAGGAGATCCTCTTTGTGCCGTCTTAGCAGCTCGACCCTTCTGGTGAGGGCCCCACACAGGAGCAGACTCGGGATCAGTGTTTGATGCCGAGCCCGAATCTGCCCTATGGAAGGCCCCACCTTCTGAGACTGGGCTCGTCAGGGAGCATGTCTATCTCAGGGGGGCCTCCATTTAGCCCTCTCCCATCCCCAGGACATCACAGGTCATGTCTGTCTCGTCTATGTTATTTATTTTTTTTTTTGGGGGGGGGGGGAGATGCATAGGACTTCACCCCCGCTAGATTTAATATTTGGGCCAGTAGATCTTTAGAGGGAAGCGGCCGATGGGGCCTTTCTTCCCCCTCCTCCCTAAGAGGGTTTGCCCTACCAAGCCGCTTCAACGCGCAGTGGCCGGTTATGGGCTTCCTGTTGGCTTTCCTGGCAGTCCCCTGTAAAAGCAAAGGCGGGATTGCAAGATTTGAGCTGGAGTCAAATGGTGACTCCAAAGAAGGGGGTGAGGAGGAGCCCACTGACCCGTAGGCACTATAGAGGAGTAAGCCTCCTCTCTGGTTGAAGAGTTATGGAGGGTCCCTGGGAAACCACATGAGGGGACCTCCATTTTTCGTGTGGAGCTGACTGACGACGGCTCCGTTGTTTTTAAAGGAAAAATGGAGAGATTTTTTTTTTAAGTTTTCATCCATGGGCATAGTGACACTTTTTTTACTGCATGCAAACGCTAATCACCCCCCGCAGTGGTCCGCTCTGCAAAGGGTGAGTACAGGCCTGTCAGAGCCAGGTGCCGCTATTTCGGACCACCCCTTCCGCCTGGTGGCCTGGCAGTCCCTCAGCATAGCGGCTCCACCTTGGACGCGGCGTAAAATGGATAGTGTTTGAAAATAGAAAGGAAGGGGTGAGGAAGATGTGGGTGAGGGGAATAAAGAAGGTTATTAAAAAACCCACCATCCCAAAATGGAGCTCAGGGGTGAGGGATCATTGTCCCCTCCCCCCTCAGCCCCGATCCGGGATAGTGGCTGAGAAGAACGTCAGCATCTACCCTGTGAAATTAGAGGCTGACCAGAGAAAGTTGTGGGAGAGGTTGCATGAAAAGCGAGGAAACAAGTGCTTTGAAGGAAGGAGAAGAGGCTAAGCTGGGGTCGGACGGGGTGCTGAGTCCTGTCAGCACGACGGCCAGGATGGCAAATCGCTGCGCTCCTTACGGGACCGAAATTGGGCAAAATTAAGCCACAACGAACATGGTTAGTAACCGGATGGGAGCCCTATTCGTGTCTCTTTTGAGGCGATACCGTGCGTAGTAGCCAACTGGGGTTCATGCCCCATGTTAAACTGCCCCCACTATGGTAAAAACTCGTCCCCCAAAATATAGATGGAAGACTCACCGTTTCTGAGGTTGTTCAGCTGCTGCTCTTTTTCGTCCAGTTCGACGCGAAGGTGGTCGACCATCTTGATGGAGTCCATGTAGCGCATTTTCAGCTCGTCGTAGTCCCTGGTGGCTGACGGAGGGAGACTAGATTAATTCACTGCAGAGAAAAGGAGTCTCTATTTCCCCTTTTTTTAAATTAAGGAAAATGGTAAAAACATTCCCCCCTAAATTAAAAGATACGTAGATTTCCCCTAAAAAGGGAAATTACTTTCTCCTCTTTATTAACAAGGTCAAAAGTCGCGTTGTCTCAATAATCGGACTTACGATCCTATGACCTTACGACCTTCAAACTTTCAACAAGTGGGGCAATCCGACCCATACTTACGTTTTCTTTTAATAATTCCCTGTCTAACCTTGGGATGACCTTGGCAATTATATCACTCGAAAGAGAATGTAAAACAACATAAGAGTTTCAAATTTCGTTAGAATCGTCCGAATGGTTACGATGTTATTGCCAAAACTTCATTCAAATGGTTACCATCTGACCGACGACTTACGGACCGACATAGTAACTTATAGCACGCGAATAATACAAATTAGGAATCAACTTTTCCTCTTTATATAAAGAGTTCCGCCGATATTATGGACAAGGAAAATTCGATTTCCATTTTTAATACAAAAATCAACTTTGTTATAGAAGAGAAATTCGACATTTTCCTCTTTATTAAAAAAGGACAAATCAACTGAGGAAAAAGGAAAGTAGTCTTCTTATTATTGAAAGGAAAACAACCATTCCTTCTTTATTACGAAAAATGAAACAATCTCACCTATTGCACACAAAAAATAAAGTCGATTTGGCAGTTTCTACAATAAAATAGAACTCTACTTCCCATTTATTATAGATAAGGAAACCCGATTATTGTTCCCCTCATTCAAGTCGCCACTTTCCTCGAATAATATGAAACAACCTCTATCCATAGTTAGGAGCGGACTTTTTAAATGCACGTCAATGGTGTAGACCTTTTAATTATTTACTCGATTAATATCTGAATAATTTTGGAGATACCGATTTTAAAAAGTGGTTTATCTTTCGAGAGGTTTATGTGCGTGATAGAAAAAGTTCCGTCAAACATACTTAAAGTTCTACTTTTCCAGAATGTATGATTAAAACCTTTTTTTCCATTGTGGGCAGGTGTGTCAAGATGAATGTAAAGAGAATCGAAATTTCTGCTCTCTTGCACGTGGGTCACAACAATTAGGACATCACCCCAAAGGCATTAGCCAAGGGATACCATAATGCCTTTATGATATCCCTGGAGGATAGGCTCTTTAAAGAATGTCCCTCCTCCTTTAGGCCGCTTTTTTATAGGCGTTTTGTTGACGACACCTATGCACTATTTAAATCTGAAAATGAGGCTTTAAGTTTTTTTCAATTTTTAAATACACTTCATCCTAATATAAAGTTCACAATGGAGAATGAACATGAAAACTCTATTTCTTTTCTGGACATTCTAATTAAAAAAACATCTACTGGTTTCTGCACGTCCATCTTTAGAAAACCAACATATTCTGGATTAGGTCTAAATTTCTTTAGCTTTTGTGACAAAAAATTTAAAATGAACAGTTTGTATATTTGGATACAAAGAGCCATACGGCTTTGCTCCTCCTACGCTTTAATGCACCTTGAATTTGACGTTCTATGAAGTTTTTTCATGTCCACCTCATTCCCCCTGGATTTAGTTAACAGAATCATAGGTAAAATATTCAATGACTCCTTCCATCCAAAGTTTGCAAAGATAGATGTCCCTAAGGAGTTGCAATATTTTCTCCTACCTGATCTCGGTCCTCTGAATCAAGAGGCTTCAAGACGGTACCGAAAAGTTCTTCAGAGTTTTTTCCGCAAATACATTTCCGAATAACCTTCATTAACAATTTAAAAATAGGTAATTTCTTCCGCACTAAGGATTTAACCCTTGCTTATTTGCGCAATAGTATTGTATACAAATTTTTTTGCCCTGGATGTTCCCAGGGAACATATATTAGCAATACTATTCGCTCGTTACACTCGAGGGTTTGCGCACACCTTGGCATTAGTTGCCGAAGAGGAAAGTATCTCTCTAGTAAGGAGGTCTCGCCAATCAGAGATCACATTATAAAGTGTAAGATTGATGCAAACATCAATAATTTTCAGATTCTGGGCTCTAATCCTAACATCACCCAGCTCAGAATTCTAGAATCTCTCTTCATAAAAACACATTCGCCCACGTTAAATTCAGACTTGACCTGCCACCCATTATCGGTAATAGCCACAACCAACCAGCTTCAGACCTGTTAATATTATACAGACAACAAACTACCCATAATCGTGTCCGATTTTGGGTAAATTCCTTAGTCATTCCCCTGACTCGCTGACAGCATGTATGAATTTGTTCATCTCCTTATCTGTATATGTACTTGCAATTATTAATACTTTTTAATTTTATAGGTTCACTATCTAAATTATTTTGCTTTTGATTTGTATCTAGTTTATGTTAACATTTGTTCGCCTCACAAATTGTGTTTATCCCTTTAGCCTGATGATGGATTGGGTAATCCGAAACATTGCTTGGAATAAATAAGAATGTCACTGATGGTCATATCCTTCCTACTGCAATTATATATAAATATATATATATATATATATATATATATATATATATATATATATATATATATATATATATATATATATATATATATGATAGTGAAACCACTGTATAGGAGACAAAAGTTTAATTCGCAAGACTAGTTTCGGTATGTAGTTTATCATACCCTCTTCGGTCGTATACTGAGAATGCGATTATTACAAAAGTATATAAATAGCGTACAGATCAGAAGAAAAAGAAAAGAAAAAACCACAAGGAAACACAAAACGGGGCGGGGGAAGGTCATTAATCAAGGGGTGTAAGTCTAAGATCGTTGACTAAGTTGTTTACTCATGTTACGGGAATGGAAGCTGCATTTCAATTGCCCATCTGACAAATTAAAATTGGGAATTTCTCCTATTAATATAGATTCTACTATTTTTCTTTTACGGAAATCTTTACAATTATATATGATTTTTGCCTTTGAATAGTCAATTTGGTGGTTAAAATTGCTAATATGATTAAAAATACTGGATGTGGTACTGCCTCGTTTGACATCACATTTATTTTCATAAATTCGTTTTGTTAAGGTTCTTCTGGCCTCTCCTATCTAGAATGATGGAGAGTTTGTAGATCTACATTGGATTAAATATACACCTGCTTCATTTGGCTGACCCACGGTGTCGTGTTTTACGGCCGAGTACGTATGTACGTCTGATTCGTACATGGGTAAATCCGTTCCACTTTTCTCTAAGAGTGCTTTAATTTAATTCTTAACATAATAATTTCACGGATGACAAAAGCCACAAGGGGTAATCAAAGAATTCTTTAACTAGGAAGGATTCGTATTATTATATATCTATTGCCATTTGCAGCGTTTGAGGATCTAATTAAACAACTCGGACAAAAATATACTTTCAATTACATAAAAAAATGAAATATTAAATCTTTAAATATACTAATACTATAATAAGAGGATCTAATAAAAATTAACACTCCCAATGAGTAATACGCGACGGTTGACGCAAAAAATCAGATAGGATTCCTTTTACCTTTAACTAAGAGGGAGTCAGCAGTGGGGTGACTTTGAACGAGAACCTGTCGATGAATTGATTAGAGGCGAGTTGAACTGGAGCCTTCCTCGCGGACGTGAGAATGGTTGAGAAAACAGCTGATGCTTCTCACTGGGCGAAAGAGACGCGTGGCGAGTCTATTCGGGAAAAACAGCTGATGCTTATACCGGAGGTGAGACTTCTTGACTTGAAGATGTAAGTGAGGGGATCTTGGATGAACGGGTTATTCTGATCCCTGTGTTATAAATTCGGGCTTCTCGATGATGAGACTTGACCAAGAGGTGAATCTTTTCTCGAGTGGAAATTCACGTTGGTATTCGTCAATGGTGAGGGGTATCTGTTAGGATTCCGAAAACTAAGATAAGGGATTTTCTCTGAACGAGAATGGTATGAGGGTTGGTCTCGATGCCACTGGTCTGCTCTTCTAAGTGACCAAAGAAACGGCCTCGGATTTTTAAAAAATCCGTGCAGGGAAGCGATTCGAACCAGGCACACTGAGGCAGCGAGCACCGCTTTAATCACAGTTAAAAGTGTGCCGTTAATACACTATGCTACGCATAGTACACTATGCTACGCATAGTACACTATGCTACGCATAGTGTACTATTTCTTTCATAGTCTCCGTTCGAGTTTGCAAAAGTGTTCCTTAAAAGCTATTCTATTCAGAGAATTTTTTTGGTTCTCTGCGTAGCATAGTGTACTAACGGCATACTTTTAACTATGATCAAAGCAGTGGTCGCTGCTTCAGTGTGCCTGGTTCGAATCGCTTCCCTGCACGGATTTTTTTGAAAAAAGGTAATAAAAATATTACTGCAAGGAAAAATTTATTCTGTTTTCTCTTTCAATGTGGTTTAATAGATTCATATATATATATAAATATATATATATATATATATATATATATATATATATATATATAATATATATATATATATATATATATATATATATATATAATATATATATATATATATATATATATATATATATATATATATATATATATATTACATATATATATACAAAATTACACATGAAAATATTTACAAAAATCAGACCTAGTGGGCTTCACATCCCAACACCTTCAATATGATGATAAACCAAGCCATTGAAAGTGAAATAGTTGTCCTTGACAGCTAGATGCAATAACTGCGAGAATTGTGAAAAACTGAAACCATTAAAGAGGGCATTTCTATCCGGAAAGGCTTTAGTCAAAATAATTTTTATAGTTTCCTTATGGAAAATATTTGTAAATAAGGTTATGTCAAAGCTAGAAAAGAAAAAAGGAATTGACGATTCGAACTTTGCGATTTCCGAAGCAAAATCCAAGCTATTAATAATGGTATATAATATATATATATATATATATATATATATATATATATATATATATATATATATATATATATATATATATATATATATATATATATATATATATATATATATATGAGGAATTAAACCACATCCTCCGAAGACAATTTAATTCAGAACAGTTTCGGTGTATCTCACACCCTTTTTCAACTGACACTGGGCAGAAAATATATAAGAGAAAAGCATAACACAAGATCCCCTCTTTTTTCCCCCAATCCCCTACTTGTGGCTAATCTGTGGGGGGTTTGGCCTAAACATATCGAAGGGCTGACATTTTACTATTTTATTTATTTGCGATCTTATTACAGGTTTAAAAGAAAATTGACCGTCAGATAGATTTAAATTAGGAACTGACGATATCAAGCTCGATTCTACGATTCTTCTCTTAACATAGTTGGCCGATTTAAATAACATTTTACTTCCATTGAAATCGATCGTATGATTCTTGTCTCTAACATGGCAAAAAATTCCACTACTTTCGCTGCCCACTCTAATATCTCTTTTGTGTTCGTACAATCTCTTGTCTAGATTTCTCCCCGTTTCCCCTATATAAACTTTATGGCAATCGTTGCATGGTACTGCATATACTCCTATGTTATGATGTTCTTTGGGTTTCCTGGCAATCATCAATTGGTTTAAGGAATTATTATATTTAAAGGTTAGATTAATACCCGCTTTTCCAAATATGTCCTTTAAACTATTTAATTTATTATTAAATGGCAATGTTATACATTTGTTGAAGTCGTTAGTGCGGGAAGGCTTATTACCATAGAATGTTTTCCTAGCTGCAAAATGGGCAGATGATATGAACCAATCGGGGTAATACAAATTAGAAAAAATGGTCCTGATAATGACAATTTCTTCATCTAAATAGGAAGGATGACATATTTTGTATGCTCTAAGGAAAAGGTTAGAAATTACCGATTTTTTAACAGTATTATCGTGAAACGAAAAATAATAAATATAGGCATTCAAGTGGATTGGTTTCGTATACACGTCAAGTTTTAATTCATGGTGATCTTTATTAATGAGGACATCTAAAAAAGGTAATCTATTATCATATTCCCATTCATATTTAAATTTGATGGAGACATGCAAATTATTCAAATTATTAAAAAAGGTATCAAAATCATGGCCATTAGGCCATACAGAAAATACATCGTCAATGTACCTTAACCATATAAAGTTAAAGGGAGAAACAACTTGGCCACGAGAGTCCTGCCGTGGGTGAGAAAGATCAAGAAGGCGGACAATTGTTTTCGGTAGGACTACGCGGCAGCCCACGCGGCCCAAGAACGTGCAAAGTTGGGTGGGGTCAAACATGAACTTTTGGTCGAAGGACATTTGGCCCTCTCAGCCTCGGGACCTCGATCCTCTCGACTAGAACGTGTGGCTGCATGTCGAGGGCAGGGCCTACAAGGTATGCCACACCAACGTCGATGAGTTGAAGTCCTCAGTTAACCGCGTGTGAGGACACATGAGGAGGGACTTCGTACGCAACGTTTGCGCGGTGTTTAGGTCTCGCTTGGAGCGCGTGCTCGCCGCCGAGGGCGGCCATATTGAAATTACAATTTAAACACATAATTTATATGTTAAAGCCATAAACAGATGTCTAACTGCAGCAAAACTATCATTGCGTCCTTTGTTGAGAGAGTAGTAACGAGTGTAACAGAAGTTTTGCAATACCCGGCTATAATTAATAACTTTTAACATGCAGAGTATAGACTTCTGTTGTTGGAGATCAACTCTAAGATTTCTTTGTTTGTTTGTTTGCTATCAAGCCATTATTTCGGGCAATTAATATTGCAATTAATTTCCGATTACCTTTTCATCTCTCGTAACATTGATCTCCTGGCATTGCTCACAGTAATTTGGACCAATAGAAATGAAGCCATATTCACGCGTTGTAAATGTTGTCCGACAGTTTATGTATCACCTAAGTACCATTTTTGTTGCTTAAAAAAAGTCATAGACATTCCTAAAGCTTAAAATAGCCTAGGCATTACTCCAACTTAAAAGAAAGGCCTAGGCATTACTCCAACTTAAAAGAAAGGCCTAGGCATTACTCCAACTTAAATGGCCTAGGCATTACTCCAACTTAAAAAGAAAGGCCTAGGCATTACTCCAACTTAAAAGAGGGGGCCTAGGCATTACTCCAACTTAAAAGAAAGGCCTAGGCATTACTCCAACTTAAAGGAAAGGCCTAGAGATTACTCCAACTTAAAAGAAAGGCCTAGGCATTACTCCAACTTAAAAGAAAGGCCTAGGCATTACTCCAACTTAAATGGCCTAGGCATTACTCCAACTTAAAAGAAAGGCTTAGGCATTACTCCAACTTAAAAGAAAGGCCTAGGCATTACTCCAACTTAAAAGAAAGGCCTAGGCATTACTCCAATTTAAAAAAGGGGCTTAGGCATTACTCCAACTTAAAAGAAAGGCCTGGGGATTACTCCAACTTAAAAGAAAGGCTTAGGCATTACTCCAACTTAAAAGAAAGGCCTAGGGATTACTCCAACTTAAAAGAAAGGCCTAGGCATTACTCCAACTTAAAAGAAAGGCCTAGGCATTACTCCAAATTAAAAGGCCTAGGCATTACTCCAACTTAAAAGGTCTAAGCATTACTCTAACTTAAAAGCCCTAGGCATTACTCCAACTTAAATGAAAGGCCTAGGCATTACTCCAACTCTCTTTGGAGAATTTTTGAAAACATAATATAATGTAGAGAAAAATTTGCCAAAATTCCCCAAAACGTTCTCATCAGCAAACTTGAAGCTGCCTGGAAATACATGCAATGAGTACGTGCCACAATCAAGTAGAGGAGGAGAATTGCCACTTCTTTCAGCATTCAACAGCCTCAGAAACTTATGGTTAACGTTCGGGCCGTCCATTGATACCGAATAATTTTTTATTGGTCGAGATTCGATATCCCTTCATTAAAAGTTTCTAGCGAGTCTTCAGCTCTTCCTCTGCTCAGAAAAACTGAAGTAAGGTATCTAGTAATGATTTTATTGCCCTGCATGAAACGGACATGGATATCCATCTGCCCACGTTGTGTGATCTTATAAAGCGACTCGTCAAATGAAATAGAGTAGAAGGAACTACCAGCTAAAACTTTGGCCAATTCAACAGCAAAATGAACAGAAATACCATATGTTATCATGTATTTAATCTTGTCTTTGGCCAGATGCATAGATTTAACAATATCACTGTCTGGAAACATTATAGGGAACAAATTTACCCCTGAAGCCCAGGTTCGCAATGATGAGTGAGTCATGACTAGGTGCAGAAACCAGAGAACCTCAGCCTCAGTAACAGAACTGCTTATGAGACATTTCTGCATTGGGCTGGCTGATGTGGACGGCTCTGCTGTGGGTCTTCAAAGGCTTATTTGCTTGGATTTTCCTTAGCCTGGGGTGCAGCAATATGTGAAGAAGAATGCTAGAAGAAGCTTGGCAACCCAGGAGTTTTCTAGGCAGCAATGACAGCCATATGTTTGACACATCTCGTATGGCTCTTCAAAGCAGCTTCTTCCTTGGCAAAAATTACAGCACGCCTCTGTCGGATGTTTGCCTTTTCAAAATCCACTCGCGATAGGAAGACTCTTCAATAAGCCAATAAATACTCTTGAAACGAGGAAGCGCGTCTTGGACTCATCGCCAAAAAGTTTTTACAGCAAATAAAAAAATATATAAGTACACACCATGAATTGAAACAAAGGTTCCAAATGAAAATTTTACAAGTGATTGCCAGATAGAATAAAAAAAAATCATTTTATAAGAAATATAAATAATTATGAATAAATAGAGGTTAATCATATGTCGCATCAAATATTATTAAGGAATTACAGGAGACTACTATAACTAGAAATCGGTATATAATGGGTACAAACTTTTCAGTTCAGGCTTCATTCTTCGGGCAAAGCATCCCAAGCTTCGCCCGAAGAATGAAGAAGGGTCTGACAGGACAGCAAAGGGCAGGTGAATAAAAACAGAAAAAGACATGGGCTGGGGGCTGAGTGGGCGCCGGTCTTCACTATATACAGTTGACCAGAAAGCCAACTGTACCCCACACAAGTAAAATTATGCAACAGAATATAAAAAAAGGAGCAATAAACATTATGGGGCATTGATGAATGTGAGGTATTTAAGGGAGAAATGGGTTATAAGCAAAGCATAACCCAAATCAACTGCAAAAAAACAAGAACAAGGTATCCAAGCGACAGTCACAGAAGTAGAGCGAGCATCCATCATAAAATACAATGCATCCAAAGCAAACATATGTTCACTTGCATTAGTGAGTAGATTAACTTAAATATTACTATCTTCCTAATAGTGAAAAATCAAATTTGAACAATCATTCAGTGATTTATTTTTTAAATTCATCAAATTCAAGGACTTTTCAAGGATTTCAAGGGCAAAAATTAAACTCAAGGACTTTTCAAGGATTTCAAGGGCAGTAGACATCCAACCGGAACTTTAGCTGGTTATTTTAGAAAAAGAAATTCCACATTTTATTATTGAAAAAGAAAATTCGACTCTCCTATCCTTATTTTGTAAAGGAAAAGCATACTTTTTTCGATAAGAAAAAGGAAATCTACTTTCCCCTCCTTATTACAGAAGAAGGAAACAGCCTTCACCTCCATATTATATAGTAGGAAACACTTAATGTGTTTCTTTACCTTCCCCCTTCCATCTTCTTCATTGGTGATTTCTTGTTTTTGAGGCGGTCTTTCATACTTTTCTTTCGTACAAATACCTCTAATATAATATTATTTCTTGTAGTTATCCTTGATAAGGAACTTAATAAAGTTCGAAAGTACTAGGAAACACCTTTTCATTTTTTCCTGCGGGACATTGCATGCATATATATATATATATATATATATATATATATATATATATATATATATTTATATTCCTTAGAGGGTCCTAGCTTAGAGAAATACTGGGTTTGATGGGGTAACGCTTTGGTCGAAGTAGTCACTGTGCCTGGTAGCTTAGCGGTAGAGCATCTGACCGGCAATCAGCAGACCCGGGTTCGAGTCCCGGCCAGGAATTTCAAACTCTTTTTTCCCCTGGCGTATCTGTCTTCTCGGTAAAGGATAACCTTCATTGTGCCGCCCTCTGCTTTCTTAGATTCTAGTCTTCTTCTAATGTCCCTTTCTCTAACCTCTAAAAAACTCCTGTTTCTTGTCTCATTACTCATTCGCGTCCAATTTCTCTTCTTGTACCATATATATATATATATATATATATATGAATAACGTTACAGCCACAAGGAAAATGAAAAAACGGAGAACTGCGAGGCCTTTCGACTAATGGTCCTTTACTAAGGACCATTAGTCGAAAGGCCTCGCAGTTCTCCGTTGTTTCATTTTCCTCGTGGCTGTAACGTTATTCATAAATTCCTCACGTTCCTTATTTTCGTGATTCAGTTATACATACATACATATATATATATATATATATATATATATATATATATATATATATATATATATATATATATATATATATGGCCCAGCTGGCGACTACCACGATGGGCATAAGTAGCAGGAAAAAGCAACTAGCCTAATCTTCAGATATTTAAAAACCAAAACACGCAACTAAAAGGAACAAAAGACAAAAAGAAAGTAGACGCCCCAGAATCGGGAGGAGCAACGCCCTTCCCCAATTTGCAAGTATGCAGTCAGCACAAAGAAAAAACAAATATATTTAGACCCCAACCTTCCAAAAAATGTCAAACCACAGACCGGTGTACATGAAGCCGTCACAAGTGGTAGCAAACTCCACTCGTCACGGAGACAGGTAACGTGCGCGAAGATCTCAGACTAAGATACAGAACAAGAATATAGCGAACAGTGCAGTCGCATTTCAGTTAACGCAATAATGTTGGGATGAGAGCTTCATCAATTTGTGGTGTGTCTTGCGAGTCTGCCCAATTCGAAAACGATATATAGCGAAGAGTGAAGCCACCAAGGCATAGGAGGGGGGTGGGGGTGGGTACACCCATAGGGTTGGTCGACCAGTCATCGTGGGGTCTTTGACGCCCTCACTATCTGGAATTCCTACATAGCCAGGAACTCAGCAAAAGATAATTTCAACATTCACCTAGCTCGCGGCAACCGTGGGGTAGCGGATACCGCGAACCAGTAAGTGCGGAGATTCCAATACCTCGAGAGCACTCAGGGCGCTTTATGAGTTACTAAAGATCACAATCCGGTCTCTGAACCTAGCACGACGCGTTATCTCCCGTACCGAACGATGTATTGTAACCAGCTAGGCCGGGAAGATCGATGCAGCACTTGGTAGAGCCGCACTGAGTTCAAACAACGGGGATATGGCATGAAAGCCGACCCAGTCTTCGAACTTGGAGCAATCTATGTACAATGGCACGGTTCAAACTTAACAGACATTGTGCTCCAAAAAGGTCGAACGCAAGACTCCTGGTGCTGTAGAAGCTTTGGGAGCAGAGGCGTCGCGAAAAATAGTTAAAGACGGTAGCCTCCAGAGTAGCAAACTGGGCAGAACCAGAGGCGCCAGGGGCACGAGGGTAGCATGGAGCTCTCTATGAAGTATCCTAGCCCTAAAGCCAAATAGCTAGGCTATAAATAGCGTCTCTTGGCGGTGGCATAGGCATCGGCCAGGTAGGCCGCGGATTAAGTGAAAAACTTTGGTGGCTGATGGAGACGCCGAACACGCGCGTAGAAGCGCTTAATGCGCTGTGTAGGTCGCAGAGCAAGTGGCATCTCTACGGCATCGACTAAGCTCTCAATGGGGATGTGCGAGGGGCACCGTTCGCCACAGAGACCGGTAAGTTGGATCGCGTTCACCTTACGCAACTCAAGCTCGCCAGCGATGTGAAAAAGTTTCATCCGTAGTTAAGCTTCGAATGAACAAAAGCAAATTAAAACAGAATGCTTTATCCTTATTAGCACCCCACGGAACGAAGAATGTCGATGGCGCGGGTACAAAAGACCCTAAACTTGGGAAAATGGATGTCCCGGGTGAGGCTACAGTCGAAATCAAGTCGAAGTAAACGGTGCAAATCGATCATTTCTAGGGGAACCACGTATAAGAACAAGTCTGGTTAGGGGTTGGAGCAGTGGATCACGGAAGAAGCGCATTCACTACCTTAGTTTGATCGAAGAAAACGTAAACGCTTGCACTTCAATATAGAGAGAGATGCGGTTCAATGCCTGTGTAGTCGACGCTCCAGAGTTGGTCTCTGGGCCGCAGCAAAATAGACCAAAAGGTTGTCTACAATGAGCGTAACAAGAACATTGTCTGCCAACACCGAACTTATATCGTTGCTCAAGGTAAAGTGTGACACTGATGACACATCCCTGAGAAACGCCATTTTCCTGACCTCTTGGGCCGGATAGACACCCAACCAATCCCTCCCCCACCGGTACATTCAATCGACGACCTCGCTCTCACCGTGTGGAGTATTTCAATGATACCGTAGTGCTGTCTACGAAGGAAGGCCTCGCAGGTAGCATTTGTACAAGAGCAGAGCATCCGACGTGGAGTGTAACTTGCGGAAGCCGCACTGTACAGAAGACAAATGTCATCCGCTGTCCAGAAAAAAAGCTAATCTAACATGTACCACCAAATTCTGCATCAACTTATACACACAGGAAGTTACGAGAAATTGGGCGAGAACCCGCTGGAGTAGAATGATCTCTCCCTGGTTTGCGAAAAGCTAACACAATAGCCATTCGCCAGAGGTCTGGTATGATGCCTTCTGGCCAGATTTTGTTGAACAAATCTAACAAAAATGTCGAAACATGGCATACGGGGCAAAATCCGGACCAGGGACGGTGTTCGGACATGAAGCGAGAGTGGAACGCAACTCAATGTAAACCTGTCTTTATAAGTCCAGTCGGCGACCTTCAGCGACATCACGACGTGCATTCAATAGAGGCGGAGCAACTTACCGGATGGGAAAGAGAATGTGTAGAAAGCGGTCGCGAGATCCGAGATTGAGGTTCCATTTTCGAGGAGAACGAAAGAGGGATCCTGCCAGAAGTGTTTCACGTTAAGAGAAGACACATATCATTGCGCTAAGAAGAGCGGCGGGAGTGCTTCGAAACAAAACAGAACCTAGCCATATCTCTACGAATTTCACTGACGGCGCTTTTGGTACGTGTAGGCGATTTTGTCTGAGGGCCGTCTCACACGGCCGACCACCACGAAAGCGGGCGACGCGCAAAACGATCAGACGCTCAGCGAATGTTGTTTAGGCGATGTTACCGAAGAAGAATTCAGCGGCCTCAACAACCGACCCAAATTCCTAACTGGGACAGAGAAATCAGTCATTTCCTGAAATGGGGACCACCAGACCTGCTCCAAGCACAACCGAGTTGGTTTCTCAGGTGGCATCGGTTCAGAAAATATTTTAGAAGAAATTTGTCAATACCATGAAGATTATCGACTACCCAAACTAAGGCTGTGCACCCGGAGAGCACAAGGACGTATTGAGACAAGAAAATGAAGCGGTTCTCGGGTAGTGATGCTTAAACATCCACAATTTATGACACTTTTATTTTCAAAGCTTCGCTCAGGTGAGCAAGGACCTGACCCATGGAAGTAATCGTGTAGTACCCCGAGAGGGGGTGTATATCGTTCAGATCCCCGAATAGGATAAATGGCCATAGCAACCGGCTATGAAACGGCGTAGTCCGCCGCCTCGAAGTCGGTTGATGGATGAATATGCGCAGAAATAAAAGTATATCGCATCTCCCGTTTAGCTGCACTGCCTCTGCCTGAAAGAAGAGTTAAAGCGAGTAGGTCAGGAGGGGGCAGGAGCAGAAGGTGCCTTTTATATCGGGGACATAGGATGTCCCATGATGTCGAACAAGGCACACAGGACCAAGTCCTTAGCGTCGCCTGAGCGGCTGGGACCTCCTTCTTAAAAAGGATACGAGCTACAATAGTTTAAGGAAACAAAATACTGCTCGCCACAATTAGCATATAATGCGGATTTATCATGGCCACTGAACAATTACTTTAGTTTTCGAGTCAACTCAACTTGGCAAGTGTGAAAGTTAGATTCGTATGGCCGAAGCGATGACAATTGTAACAACTCCGCGACGGTAACATGAATGCCTTGACACAGTAGCGATACCAACTGGCACGCACTGACTCAGGGACCTGTCACGATCGAATGCGACGAAAAGTGTAGGGGTGGGTCTCAGCCCCTTCCCGCCACATTTTCCTATTAAACGTTCTACCTTGATTGTTCCTTGGTCAGCTAGCTCTCCGGTGCTATATTTTAAAAAAGTAATAGTTCACGAGTTCCGTCGTATAAACCACCCCTTTAATAAAATTCATGGTAGAGTGTGGTGTCACATGCACACGCGAGCCTGCGAGCGTCCGAAGAACACTGGCTATGGCCGCGTGGGTAGAGTCAGCCACATTCACCAGAAGGGTTACGTTAGAAAACAAGAGACGTTCGGTTCTATACCTAGAAGCCTAGATAATGATGGGAGCTGATGGTGCATGCGTCATTTGCATAAAATGTTAAAAATAAGTAGAATTAGCAATCAAGAAACGTTTGAAGACGGCTGCCTCGAAGACACAAGGCAGTATTTTGATGAGGGACCCCGATATTATGGAGGATCCGCTCATTCTACTTACACTTGCAGTCTTTTCATGATGCGAGTCCCCCACCCCACCTACCCCGGGCAACTCGTTGCAGGACGTGTCAGTCGTGGCCTAGTCACTTGCCAAAACAGTAGGGGACCAGTCCGTTCCCGGAACCACTTTTTTTCTGGTCTTCTTTTATTTTCTTCCTTTGCGGAGAAGCCGGCGGAGAGTGAACCATCTTTTCTCCATCCATGGAAAACATCCTAAAGGTGTACGAGCCAGCCTAAGCATCCTAGACAACGTCCTTCTCCGAAATGGGCAAGTCCATGTCTCACAGAGGGGTGTGGGGCATCCATCCTTCCCCGTGAATCCTCGGAGGCACCTCAGGAGGATTTTGCACAGGGGCAGAATTAAACTCGGTGCACCCCGCCCCTTGAGTCAATGTTTTTCCATTGGAAGGCCTTTATTTCCAACTCAAGAGGCGCCTATACGTGTCCTCCATCCCAAGGTGTCGGGGATCCCGACCGGGGAGCCTATGGACTGTAATCAACGTCATTGGGGCCGACGAGCCGACCTTGATTGGGAAGGAAGGTACGCCGCCTCCAGTGTCATTGATATGTTTAAGACAGACGGGCCCCGCCTTCCCTAGTCCTTAGCAGAGGCTTCCGCCTATCAATGTTATTGGCGAGCCTCTGTTTAAAGGGAAAGAGGGGCCACCACTGGTCTAGAGGTAGTCGTCCGAAGGCAGCTCCAAAGAAGGGGGTGAGGGGAAAGCTGCCTCACCTGTAGATATAGGCGAGGGGGGACACCCACTAACTGCTGAAAGGTTGGAAGGGCTCTTGAGAAAGCACAGGGGTTCCACCTCTTCAGAAGTAGAGCTGCCCGATGGCGGCGCCAAGGATGGCAAAGGTGAAGCACTATTTAGGCGAAAAAATGGTTGAAGAGGAGCCCCTTCCACCGGTCAGAGTGGTGCTGCGAAATTCATCGCTGACGCCAACACCAAGGTTGGATGAAATTTAGTTTAACGGAACGTAATGGGAAATTTTGGGCAAAAAAATACTAACAAACGCAACTCCGTACACTTGTGACCACTGAAAAAGAAAAAAAGCGGGTTTGTTGGGCATTATATCCCGCGTCCAGCCACTCCCGCTTATCTCATCTCGAGTTTTCAGACTTTTCAGGTCTCCACCCTGGGTTGTGTGTCCCTGCATAAGCACATACCGACCAGAAGTTACCCAGTGAACCGTCGATCCACAAAGGTCGAAGCTCCCAAATGAGCAGCCAGATCGGAAGATCTTCTGCGGCAGGACCCAAGAATTTTAGTTGATCTAGGCAGCAAAAAGGCATTAAAGACCATCTGCCACAAGCTTACAGCCTTATGAACCCGAGAACGACCGTGATGAGGTGGTCAGTCCATTACAAAAAATTCAATTCAACCAAGTGAGCGGGTCCTTCCCTATTTTCTCTAGGATTTCTTTTAGTGGCAGTCACCAGATGGGCGGCGCTGTAAAGAAAAACAAAACAGGCACTGTGACTGGAAGGCCATGCTCGTCCTCCAGGTTTCAGTGGTAGCCGGGCTAAACTATCCGGATATCTTCTGGGGGTAGAGAAGTGGTTGAGCGGATAGTAGGCGTATAAAAAAAATAAATGCTGGAAGCAAGTGACAAGTAAGAAGCGCCCAAATTTCCATTTGCTCCGTCAAAGGGTCTGAGTCAACCCAGTGGGCGGAGCCTTCCTTACTTGCACTCGGGCCGGGAGGGCGTGCTATCACTCCAGGTACCAAGTGTAACGGGCGAAACAGGGGACCCCATTGAGGGGAGTTTTGTTAAAAATAAAAGACACTCGGCTTTCCCTCTTTATTACGACAAAGGAAACTCGACGAACGACTGGACGAGATGATACAGCACAAAGCATCTCTTCCAGTCATTCGGGCATTCCCGTTGGCGCTCTGGGTAAAAGGAGTGATCGAACTCACGAATAGACCAAATAATTTAGACGAAATGGTCTTTTGTAGATGACCAAATTAATCCAGGTTTCAGTGGGATTCACACGGACCAGGTCAAGAATAGAATTTAAGACCCGAATCTCTTCTGAAAGTACGTGACAGAGGAAAAAAACGCTACCTCCGCCACGTCAGTGCCATGAGTCTGAAGCACTGAGATGGCACTCCAGAGTAAATGAGATATGGCACCTAAATGCGGACCATTACGAGTCAGGGATCTCTTCGAGGCCTTTTTCTAAAAGAGTAAATTGATTGGCAGATATGAAAGAAGAGGATAAGAAAGAAAAAAAAGGATATGGATGAGAAACTGTAAAGGAAATGAATTTATTGGCATGGACAAACCTGGTTTATAGTGAAAGGAATGGGCCTTATATTACAAAACCTTGATTTTGAAAATAAAATACCTTATTTCCATAACAAACCTTGATTTACAATAAAACCAACCAACCCAATTGACCTTCGTAAAACTTGATCGGAAACGACCTAATTGGCATTAGAAAAACCTTTAATTGAAAGGCAGCTTTCATTTAATAAAATGAGAAAGGAAAAGATACGAAGAAAATAATAGAATAAATAAAAGAATTGAGTTGGCATAATTCGAAGCAATACTCCCTCAATCTTTTTTTTCCAGATCTGGTCAAAGACTTAGGAGCAAAGATCCAATAGAAATAATTTGGTCCAAGGCATAAGATTTTTTTTTTCTTTAAAGGCGCCATCTGGCGAGTGCCACCAAACGCATGTCTCCGTAATTAAATAAATCATATTAGTAGGCTACATTCAAAACAAAACAGAATAATAGAAACAGTAAACAAACAAAAAAACATTTCAAAAGGAAGAGGAAGCAGGAGCACGGTCCGGCGCCGAAACATGTGACCAACGCCAAAGTGAGTCAAAGAAAAAGGGAGAAACTTCCTCAAAAAAAAAGAGGTGAAAAGTCTGTGTGCACAAAACTGTTACGAGCACAAAGGAAAGCAGCGGTAGCTACCCAGTTGGTAACAGTATTGGGACAGATAACGAGCGCAAAGATTCGTCAGACTGGGACTGTGGGGGAATTCCACGTGGAATTTCTTTTCCAGCACGGAAGGGACGTCCATGCGTTAAAGAAAAATTCTAGAATTTGGTTAGGCTTAAATTGTTAAGCCTCTCCCCCCCCCCCCCCATCCACAAGCGGTAGCCTCGAACCGCGTCCACCCCAGACCACCTTTTCGCGGGTTAGAATTGCCTGGGCGTGAAGGTTCGAGGCCATTCGAGAGTAACGCTGGCTAAACACCCCATGTTTTCCCCACCTCTGCGGGGGGAGCCTCGGATATATAGGGCTCGTCTTCCAGGTGGGAGATACAGAGTTGAGGAGTCCCGCCAGGATCCAAGAAGCATTCGCCCTAGTTCCAAGTCAGGTGCTTAACAACGAAGCGAAGTGACGGCTGAACTTTTCGTGTCGTTGGAATTAGCCCAGCCAGTGAGGTATTTCCATTTGACGATCGCCACCGAGCGATTTTTCCGACTCCACTCATCAACTTCTGTAGAAGCCCTCCTCGTCTTCGGGTGGCGGAAATACCCTCCCCTAGACCGGACGTTACCGCCCCCCCCCCTGGAGAACCGTCATCACGTCAACTTCCCACTCAGAAGCTCTGAGTGCCCTCGCAATCACGTTATTGCCTGCAGAAGACATCCTTGAAACCTTACCCTAACGTCTCACACGGAATATTCCGTAAGCCAACCCCTCTCCCCCTTCAGCAACCCATTTGAGTTAATCCTCCCCATTGGAATAGTCTCCTTCTGTAACGCATTAATTTATAACTTCAGAGTCTGATGCATAACTCTGCAATTCCCTCCCCCCTCCCTCATTTACCAATATAATTTTGCCCATTGATTCTCTTATTTTATGTAAATAAAATTATATTTTTGTTCATGCCTCTTTAAATAACCTTAAGTTGTGCCATTGCCCAAATTTTACCTGACCTCGTTTTGCCCTCTATTCTCGCTGCTCCGCGCGTCGAAACTCGTGGCGTTCCGCCCCTTTGTTGGTTCGCCTTTAAGTATTAGTTCCTTCCCCATAGATATAATATGGTATTGATATAATATGTCACACCACGACAGGGACATTTAACAAGAATATGCCAAACAGTGGTCGCAGTAAAGTACATGGGAGCGCTCCATCAAATGACGGTGCGTCCCGCGAGTGTGTCCAATTCGAAGAAGAAAGCGATCTGAAGCCATCGTGGCATTGGGGGGGTAAGTCCAAGGGAACAGTCGCGGAGCGATGACACGCAACTTATCGGCCGTCTAACATTTTTGTTAGGTAGATCGGTGGCCTGAACTGATTCCTGCTATGTAGTCAGTGTGAGGAAAAGCGAAGCACTGATCTGGTCAATCAGTCCTCCCGAACTATGACGCACTCGTCGACGTGCTAATAGTCGCAGTTCATACATTTCCAAGAAGCCAACGCAGTGCCTGGTATAACCCCGCCGACTTCAAACAGATGGGATACGGCGTGGAAGCCTACCTCCTCTTCGGACGTGGAGCGATCCGCGTACACTGTCATGAATTCAGGGTGACACGAAGTGTGCTCTAAAAAGGCTGAACGGAATACTCCCTGCACTTTTGATTGAAGCTTTGGGGGCAGACACCTGGCGACAAATAGTCAAAGACGGCACGCTTTAGGGTGGTGTCTTGGGTAGAACCAGAGGAACTACTGGCACGAGAGCTACACCGAGATCTCGGAGTTTCCTACCCCTCAAGCTTAGGGTATGACTGGCGTGTCTCGGCGGCATAGGCATTCTCGAAGTCGGCCGCGGATGCAGTGAGAGTCGTTGACGACTGAGGGAGACGTCGGGCTCGCTCGTACAGGCGCATAATGCACTATATACAGAGCAGAGCAAGTGGAATATCCCCGGCATCTACAGGTATGCTCTTAATGAGAGACATGCAGAAGGTACCGGTCGCCAGGCAGATACCAGTGTGGTGGATCGAGTCCACCTTCCGCAATACACGCTCGACTGGCTCCGTCGTCAAGCTTCAAACGAACAAAGGATCGCAAGAAAAGTAAAGCAGGAGCCCTATCAGCACAACAACTGCGGAAACTGAATGAACGAAGAATGTCCATGGCGCGGCTACAAGAGAATCTCCTAAGGCTACAAATATGGGACACCCAGGTGAACCGTCGGTCGAACACAAGACTAGAGAAACGGTGCGAATCCACCACTTCCAGGCGAGCCCCGTTTAGAAACAACGTTGGGTCGGAGTAGAACCGTGAATGGCAACAGAAAAAAAAAACCCGAAACCTGTGCGCTTCGGCATAGCAAGATATGTGGTTCAAATCGTGTTGGAGTCTACTCTCCAGAATTGGCAACCGGGCCGCACCAAAAAAGATTGAAAGTTCGTCCACATAGAGCGTAGCAAAAATATCTTCCGGCAGCATAATGTGATACCATTGATTCTCAGGGCAAAGAATATTAAAGCAAGGACACTTTCCAACAGGACGCCCTCTTACTGCTCTATTAGGCCTGAAATGGCTCCACCTTCGCCACACTCTTGCCCGGAATCGACGATCTCGTATGAATTCAGAAATGAAAATTTGAGAGGGGCACTTTCCACCCCATTGTGTGGAAAGTCTCAATAATATTCCATCTTCATGCGGTATCATAGGCCTTCTCTAGAACGAAAAAGTGTGGTGTTGTGGGGTCTACGAAGGATAGGCTTGCAGAGAGCATTTTACAGTCGGAACAGAACTTGCGGAAGCCGAACTATGCAGAATACACGCAGCCTCTGCTCTCCAAGGAGGTTATTATAAGTTATTAATTTCTCCATCAACTTGCATGCACAAGTTGATGGCCGGGTTTACGAAAAGCAAGCAGAACAGCCATTCGTCAAGTCTGGGAGGATATCCTCTGTTGATACCGTCGAAAAAATTTAGCAAAAAGGCTATGCCTCGCGCATCAGGTGTCGAAGCATTGTATATGGGACATCTTCAGGACCAGGGCCAGTGTCCGCGTATGAAGCAAGTTCAGAACATAACTCAGCGTAAACCCTATCGTTGAAGTATTTTTCACCTCTGGAGGTAAAGTCCAGTCGACGGCTTTCAGCGATATCACGACGTTTATTGAATGATGGCGGGAGGGGGAAGGGGCTGCGATAGCTTACCGAAAATCTTTTTGATTCGCTTCCACACCTCTGCAAGAGAGGTCTTCTCGTTAAGTGAAGACGTGTATGCCCACCAAGAAAAGCGGCGGGCGTGCTTCGAAACATACTAGAACATAGCAATAAGTCTACGAAATTCTTCAACCGTGAGATCGTTCAGTCGGTGCTTATAGTGCATGTAGGAATAACACTTCTCTCTGAGGGTCGTCTCACACTCTGCCGACCACCAAGGAAGGTGACGGCGTGCAAAACCGCCAGACGTTCTAGTAATGTTGTTTAGGCCGGAAGGCGATGAAGTTACCCGAGAATTCAACCGTCTCATTAACAGACCTAAACTCCGACTGAGACAGAAAAATCAGTCATTTCCTCAAATTCAGAGCACATCCCGTTCCAAGGAACACCGAAGTTGTTTCTTGGGCGGCAGCGGTCCAGAAAATTATAGTTGAATGAGAAAGTGGTCACTACCATGAAGGTCATCGACCACCTCCCACTCAAAATCAGGCTGTGCATTCGCAGAGCACCATATAAGAAACTGAAACTAAGACTTAAGAGCAGATATCCCATGGTACTAATTTGGTTCAAGAGTTAAGAACAAAGATCCCATGGTACTAATTTGGTCCAAGAACTAAGACCAAAATCTCATGTTACTAATTTGGTACATAACTTAAGGGCAGCAGATATCTCATCATAGTAATTTGGTCAAAGACCTCAGACCAGAGATTACATATTACTAATTTGGTCCCAGCCTTAAGACCAGATCTCCCACAGTACTAATTTGCTCTAAGACCTAAAACCAGAGATCCCATGGTACTAATTTGGTAGTTCCGGGTCTGAAGATATCTAACAGAACGAGCCAAATTTGTGACAGGGTCAACAATTCCTGAGTTCCGAACGTCGTTGTTTTTGTTTTCGTTGACATCCAAATACTGAGGCTGATTGGCCCCCATCTCACCGAGTCAACTGCCCTGTACAAAGCGCGAGTGTGTGGTCACACATCTTAGACCAGCGAATGTGCAGATAGAATCGCTCTACTTAAGCCAACTTTTCACTACTCTAGGCAGTTTTTAAAATTTATTTTTGTGTCCTTGTGTGAGACACGAAGACACCAATTTGCGCTTGTTTGGGGAGACATTGCTCTGTGGGGACCTAGTTCAACATGGCATCCGACGGCCACTCCATCTTACACTGACCGGGCAAAATTACGACCGCAATCGGTCTATACTCACCATACTCCAATCTGGCTGAGTTCACTCGTGAAGGGAATGTTTTCCACTCAACTATCCCCTTTGAAAATGGGCGCAGTGGTGTAAAGTTGTGATAAGTGAAAATGTGTGGAAGGGCCACAACTCGATTAGACAGAAAAAAACTTGGGGCGCCATAATATAGACACCTACAATGACTCAGAATATGACCAGAATTCAAACGGGTCATTTTCTACTTTTTTTTTTTTTTTTTTTACAATTGAGTCGATGGAGGTAGAAACGAGAGCCTTAACAGAATTGATGCCAAATCTGGTTCTCAATTGGTTCTACCACTTAGCCTGAGGGTAGTCCTTGAATGTAAGGAAAAGAAGAAAACATTTTGCGGGAAATGTTGTGTGTTTTGTCAACTTCTGCCGCCATGTTTGCTTACAAAGCAAAGCGCGGCTGAATCGCGACAGCTCGACTCATGAGACAGGAAATTACAGACGTGGTTGTGGCGTCGCTAATAATTTTCTTGTTTTCTCAATTTAACCACAAAATCCAAGAATTACGAACCATTGGACGCAAGGTTTGTCTCGGTGAATAAACGCAGATATTCTTTTAAGAGGTCTATGGCCACAGCGGAAATTCGGCTGATTAAATTATAAGGTACTCGTACATACGGCTATGCGTGAAGTATGGGGTCTCTAAGACAACGGGAATTCGGTTTATTTAATATATAATGCAATCGTAGGCTATGTGGTATATATGGATACTGAAATTAGGTGTATTTATATAGGCTATGCGTAGATTGTGGTTTCTATGACAACGGAAATTAGGTTGATTTATATAGCGCTATGCGTAGACTGCGATTTCTATGGCTACAGAAATACAGTTGATTAATATAATGCTTTGCGTACGCTATCATCTCTATAGCAACGGAAATTTGTTTGATTTCTATAACGCTATGCGTAGGCTTGGCATCTGTCATACGCAACCTTCAGCCAGCGTCATTTTTAGTCGCTGGCGACTCTACATCTCACTATGTCGGATGGTCAGTCGGTCCCCGTTTTAATTTTGTTTTTGTAATAACATTGTAACTATTTGGCCGATTTTAATAACATTTGAAACCCTTATGTTGTTTTACATTCTCTTTCAAATGATATAAATTACAAAGTCATCCCAAGGTGAATAAGTGAGAACACGCGACTTTTTGGTCAGCAGACCACGTTTTCTTCGTTCCTTTTTCGCTGCATTTATTGCGCATTTTAAAACATGGAATTTGATCGGGCATTTTTTTATACAATCCTGTCTTTTAACAACCCTTGGAGTTTCTTCTATTTTCCCATACTTTTCCAGTGCTCTATTCTCTGGGATTAAACGGGCGGTGTTTCCCATCTACCACAAACCGGTCCAAACGGTCGCTGGCTAGTAGCGAACATATATGTAGTACTATTGTTCTTAATGCTCCAACTAAGAATCAGCCCCTATTGGCCTTTGTTTACACCTGTCATTCTAATCTTTGTTTCAATATCCGGTCGGCGGCCCCTGACCATTTAAAGGGGACGGATGTCGTTAAATAAATAGCAAAAAAAATCAAGCTGATGTCATAGATAACGCTACAGTATGACATATGTGGCACATGTATTCATAAGAAGTTATCACTACATGCATCTTACGTGTACGTGTATCTGGTTGAGTGTGCTTTAGATAAACGAGCTACGCGATAAGAGTTTCGAGAGTCACCGATGAGTCTCTTGAGTCAGTCAAGGTTCAGCGGAATCTCGTTTCATCTTGACGTCACGCAGTCGGCCGACTCGCTGTCGAAATGGAGTCTGTGTGTTTGTGTGTGTGCGTGCGTATTTTCCCGAAAAAGACGTGTACAATTTAAATTAGATTCTGAAGTGAGAAGGCATAATAATAATAGAAAACTAATATCTCAAATGCTAACTTTAATAAATTACGTAAGATGCTTCCCATTGTCAGCTGGTAAAAAGAATTCGCGTGCATCAATGCATATGTGTAGGGGCAAATTTAAACCTATGCCGATCATTAGGAATAATAAAAAATGATAATAGGCCCGACCCATCTGCCTAACAAATATGTTGAGAAAAATTAGACATAAAAAAAATTGTGCCGGAAAGTTAGAGCTACTAAAGTGAGGATAGAAACGCATTAAATTGATGACTAGACACCTTAAAACAAAGATATAAATGTATTGATTGAGTTGTTTGGCAAGGGAGAGCAAAGGGAATTTTAGATTTTTTTTTAAGCATTGTCATAGTAAGCCTTCAGGAGAGTAGATCATGCCAAATTTGCTTAATTTCTTAATATATCACGGGTATCGTGGATAAAAGAGAGACTACCATATTGAATATCTAGATATACTTAAGCAAAACATTTGGTAAGGCTCCGTATTCAGCAGATTGGAGTTTAAATTGAAGCTGCAACAGATTTCGTGTTTAGTATTAATAGGAGCCATATAGGAGCCATATTAAATGATATATATATATATATATATATATATATATATATATATATATATATATATATATATATATATATATATATAGTATGTAGGTTAAAGCCAGAACCAGTATTCGGAATATATATAATTTGGAACGTTTCGAACATTAGCTATGTTCATCTTAAGCCTATAATGGAGTAAAACAATATGAAAGCAATCAAGCTTAGAATACATAGATGAACATAGCTAATGTTCGAAACGTTCCAAATTATATATATTCCGAATACTGGTTCTGGCTTTAACCTACATACTAAAATCGAGGTTTCCGAAGGATGTTCCAATTTCTACATATTATATATATATATATATATATATATATATATATATATATATATATATATATATATATATATATATATATATATATATATATATATATATATATATATATATATGAAAAAGCTCACAAAGCACACGTGAGTCAAAGTTATGCAGATAACCCACAAAGGAAAAGTGAAAAACGATTCCGAGTGCTTTCGTCTTTATTCTTAAAGACCTTTTAAGGAATGAACAGGAGGCTGGACATACATTGCCTTAAATAGTGGAAGGGGGAATTAGACTACCCACCTCTGAACCTTAATTAGGGGGTACAAAATCCTGAAACAACTTTATTTGAGATTTTATGTATGTACTGATAATGGGGTCTAGCATGAACAAACCAGGGCTAAGGTTGAAATTTTTATGACTGGTTTGGCACTGTTCCAGTTAATGCTATGGTTAAGATTGTACATATGTAGAAAAAGCGCAGATTGTTCACTGTGATTACGTACAACATTAACTTATAACATTAAACTTTCATGATTTTTTTTAAATTCAGTATATATATATATATATATATATATATATATATATATATATATATATATATATATATATATATATATATATATATATATATATAGTCATATGAGTTGCTGCTGACCAGTCTAATCTTCAATTTCACGGTGAATGTAAGGACACATAGGAGGCTGAGGTACATGTGATTTATTTATGGAACAACGTTTCGGGCGTATCACCCATCTTCAGGTTCTAAAACATTAATTAAACTAATACAGTTAAAGAATATTAAAAATATTAAAAATAATTAGGTTAAGACTATGTAGGTAAATCAAAAATTAGAAAATAACTCAGGAATTTAAAAGGCAAGAGAATCAAATTATTAATCTAATGTAATCACTATTGACACGAAAAAAAAGAAGCAAAAACACAAAAGGTAAGCAATATTGTACTGTAATTTTTTACTTTTGTGTTTTTGCTTTTTTTTTCGTGTCAATAGTGATTACATTAGATTAATAATTTGATTCTCTTGCCTTTTAAATTCCTGAGTTATCGGTAAGCAATATTATATTGTAATTATTTACTTCTTTTTTTTGTTTTTTTTCGTTTCATTAGTGTTATATTCGATTGATAATTTGATTCTCTTTACTTTTAAATTCCTGAGTTATTTTCTAATTTTTGATTTACCTACATAGTCTTAACCTAATTATTTTTAATATTTTTAATATTCTTTAACTGTATTAGTTTAATTTATGTTTTAGAACCTGAAGATGGGTGATACGCCCGAAACGTTGTTCCATAAATAAATCACATGTACCTCAGCCTCCTATGTGTCCTTACATTCACCGTGAAATTATATATATATATATATATATATATATATATATATATATATATATATATATATATATATATATATATATATATATATATATATATATATATAAGCTTATCATCAGTGGGGCTCCCCCAAGGGTCTGGTCCGGGGCTATTTTTGTTATAGAAGAACAAAAGAAAAGGAGTGTACAGAAGGCTAATCAATAGCCTATACGAGGCAGCTCCTATTCTCATCAGCCAGTTCAGTCGCACCTCGCAGCACCCTCATCCATAAATATACGAGTATCTACCAATCACTTCTTAAAACTCCGTAGAGAGGAAGCTTCTACTACATGACTACTGAGCCTATTCTATTCATCTACTCAATTTGTAAACCAATTTCTACCAATCTCTTTCATAAACGTAAATGTTGATCAATGATTTAGATTAGAGCAAAAAAAAAGACATCTATGGATAGTCGATGGATGTCAGAGAGACTTGGATAGATTGGTGGCCTAGTCATCCAAGTTGCAGATGAAGTTCAATTTAGAAAAATGTATTTAGTGCAAAAGTTGGTAAGGAAAAAGATTACTTTTTGCAATAAAATGGACGGGTTTAGTTTGATTCTAAAGGGATGGGATTTTAGAGTGGTATTAATAACCTTAAATCCCGCTAATCCCCCCCTGGAAACAGCAAGTAGACCAATAAGATACTGGGGATATAAAGATAAATCTGAGTTATAGAAGAGATTATTACCGGGTATTTAAAATACGAGTATTATAAGGATTGGATAATATCAGGCCTATTTTCTTCGAATGAGATAAAGTTGCATCAGTCACGATAATTAGCTTAAGAAACAATTTGGGTGTAAATGATCGGAGGAAATACCTTTTCAATTAATTAAGTAATTACATGGGATTTGCCACCAGTGTGGGTTGATAAGTACTTCATTAGTTCGTTTTAAAAGTAGACTGGTCAAGTGTTTGGATGATAATGGGAGGATGTAAGTTTTCCTGAATAGAACTAACAATTTTATTGTTATGAAAGACCGCTAGGACGAACACTCCAGCCTCGACGTTAGAAATCCGATCAGAGATGAATATCCCTGGTCGAGGAGTGAGGTAACCCTTCCCTCTTGACTCCATTTAGGGGGGGACGGGGTAAAATATCTGCATTCTTCAGGTTTTATTTCGTGTGGGGGTTCTTTTTACTTATGCTGCCCCTCGGCCTGGGTCCCTCCTCTAGACCGGGAGCCAGCATGACCTCCCTGACTGGACAGGGTTCTCTTAGAAATCCCAGAGTATGATTGCCTAAGTGTTGAACAGTGTTTGGTTCGTGGTGGTATTCATAGTCCGTCAGGGCGATGCAGTATTTCGGTTGGTGACCGCCCCGGAGCCTTGACAGGACGATCCGTTTGTGGCATAGAACGAAACATACTCCTGGTTATGTCCGGTATAATGACGTTGAAGAGGAGGAGGCTAAGGTATTGTGTGCCTTAGTGCGTTGTGTATGAGGTTTAGGGATTTCTTGGAGTGTGTCGGTGCAGTACGTCAGGTTTTGCGCGTTAAATGGAGGATGGTCATGTAGTAGCATGGGTGACTTAGGCCTTCGGGTGGTGGGATAGTGTTTTAGTGGTACCACATTTGTTTAGTGGTGTACATAGGTGCTGTAATAGGAGAACTACGGGTGCAACCTGTTACTGGGCGGAGTGGAAGGCTTTGTCTTCTCTAGTGGGCTGTGGTGGTGAGGGGTGGGGGGAATTTGGTGCCTGGGCTATGGCAGCATAGGCAAATGAGGAAGGAATGTAATGGTTGTATGTGTGGGTGATGGATGACTTGGATTGCCGGAATGTGGTCTCTATGAGGGCATGAACTGTGCTGGCAATGTTTCCTGTGTGTTATCGACAATTTAGTCCTGCATGGGAGTAGCGTATTTGCAAAAGTGATGCGGAGGAGGGGGGGGTCTTTTGTACTCTCGTGTGTAAGTTGTGAAGAGAATAACAGAGGATGTTGAAAGTGAGACGGTTATTTGGTTCTGTTTCAGCCAGCGTTCGACTCTTGTGGTGTGTTGTAGATCATGTGTCCAAGAATGATGATGCCATGCAGTGTGATGTTAGGATTACGGTAGGGAGGTCGAGGAGGGAAGGGTTGAAGAAGGTGGGTGAGAGTACGGATCCCTGCAGAACCCCACTGTGTATGCGGTGGGGGGTTTGGGGGGAGGGGGTTAGATAGCCCAGTTGGCGAGTGCGTTCTTGGGAAGAGTCGCCCCATACGACACAGCCTACTACTATGCTATATTAAGAAACAAATAACAAAAAAAAACACAAAAACAAATAAGAAAATGAAAAAACAAATGACAACGCTAAAAAGGACAAAGGCAAAAAAATAAAACACGAAAACAAAGCAAGAAGGAGGTGCGCTCAGGCGTCGGGGGTAGGACCGCCTTCACCGACACAGGAAGGTGCAACCTACAAAACAACAACAATAAAATAAAGGAGAGGGAGCACCTAACTCCAAAAAGTCGAAAAGTCCACAAGTCAGTGTGCACGAAACTGTCCCGAGTAAAAGAGACAGGCGGTAGCGACCCGACTCGTCCCGGTACCGGGACACGAAACGTGGGCGGAGATGACCCAGACTGGGATATTCAACAAGAATATACCGAACAGTTTGAGGGAGAACGCAGTCTTCACAGTAGGACGCTGACAAGCGATCGATCAAATGATAGTGCGTCACACGAGTGTGCCCGATTCGGAGACGACAGAAAGCGACCTGAAGCCGTCGCGGCATTGATGGGAGGGTCCATGGGAACAGTCGCGGCGCAATGGAACGCAACTTTAAGTTCCCCTCGACCGTCTCCCATATTGTTTGCCAAGCAGCCCGGAGAGCTGCCGGTATTCTTGCCATGTAATCGGTGTGAGGAAGAGCGAAAGGCTCGTCTGGTGGCCTAGTCGTCGCGGACTCTTTGGCACCCTCATCGGCACGCACATTCACCGCAATTCCTACATGTCGGGGAACCCAGCAGAAGATAATCTCGACATCCGTCCGGCTCGAGGGCACTGAGGGCGCTTTGTGAGTCGCTATAAATCACAAATCGGTGTCTGAACAGGGCACCTTGCGTCATCTCCAGTAAAGAGGGGTGTATTGCAACCAGCTCGGCCGTGAAGACAGACGCAGCACCTGGCAGAGCCCCGCTGACTTCAAACAGAGGGGATACGGCGTGGAAGCCGACCTCCTATTGGGACTTGGAGACATCGGTATAGAATGGCATGGTTCCAGTGTGACACGAGGTGTGCTCCAAAAAGGCCGAACGCAATAATCCCGGCGCTGTACAAGCTTTGGGAGCAGAGGCGTGGTGACAAATAGTCAAAGGTGGTACCCTCCAGGGTGGCGTCCTGGGCAGAACCAGGGACGCCACCGGCCCAAGCGCGATACCTAGCAATCGAAGGAGTTTTCTAGCCATAAACCCAAAGGGCTTAGGGTATAGCTAGCATCTATCGGAGGCATAGGCACCGTTGAGATCAGCTGCGGATGCAGTGAGAGCTGCTGGCGACTGAGGGAGGGGCCGGGCTCGCGCGTACAGGCAAATAATGTGCACTGTGCACGGCGCAGAGTGAGTGACATCTCCCCAGCATCAACAAGTAAGTTCTCAATGGGAGAAGTGTGGAAGGCGCTGGTCGCCAGGCGAAAGCCGGTGTGGTAGATAAAGTCCACCTTCCGCAATACATGCTCGGATGCGGACGCAAAAAACTCGCATCCGTAGTCGAGCTTCGAACGAACAAAGGATCGATAAAAAAGTAAGGCAGTAGCCCTATCAAGGCCACAAGCACTGGACGTCACGGAACGAAGAATAGCCATGGCGCGGGTACAAGAGACCCCGAGGCTGCGAATATGAGCCTCCCAGGTGAGGCGTCGGTCAACTACAAGACCAAGTACATGGTGCGAGTCCACCACTTCCAGGCACACCCTATTGAGAAATAAGTATTGTTCAGGATATTGGCGTGGATGGCGGCAGAAGTGCACCACCTTAGTCTTGGCCAAAGAAAACCGAAGCCTGTGCGCTTCGGCATAGCGAGAGACGCGGTTCAATGCCTGTTGGAGTCGACGCTCCAGAGTTGGCATCTGGGCTGCGCCAAAAGAGATCGAAAGGTCGTCCAAGTAGAACGTAGCGAGAACATCTTCCGGCAGCACCGAGGTGAAGCCGCTGATGCCTAGGGCAAAGAGTTTGACACTGAGGATACTTCCCTGTGGGACACCGTGTTCCTGCTCCATTGGGAAGAAGGGCCCCTTCACCCGTAGGCGGAATCGATAATCTCGCAAAAAGTCAGATATAAAGATTGGGAGAGGGCCCCATGCCTGCATAGTGTGTAGAGTCTCCATTATACCGTATCGCCATCGGGTATCATAGGCCTTCTCCAGATCGAAAATGCCGTGGCGCAGTGCTGATTACGAAGGAAGGCTTCGCAGACGGCATTTTCCGGTCGGAGCAGAGAATCCGAGGTGGAGAGGAACTTGCGGAAGCCAGACTAAGACAGATGGCCTCAGCTGTCTAGAAAAAAAGCTCATCTAAAATTTACCAATTTCTCCATCAACTTGCGCACGGAGGAGGTTGGGGAGCTTGGGTGGAAACCGTTCAGGATATAGTGATATCTCCCCGGTTTGCGAGAAGCGAGCACAGTAGCGATTCGCCAGAAATCTGGGAGGATTTCATCTACCCAGATCCTGTTGAACAAATCTAACAGAGGCCATGCCTCGCTCACCCAGGGGACTAAGCACTAAGTTCGTAGCATGGGCGGTGTCCGCGCACGAAGCGAGAACGGAACGCAGCTCACTCAAGAGTAAACATGTCGTTTTAGGGTTCTCTGCCTCTGGAGGTAAATCCAGACGGCGTCCTTCCACATTATGACGCGCATTGAATGGTGGCGGAGCAGCATCCCGGCTAGAGAATTCGGAGAAAGCGGTCGCGAAGGATTCTACCACGGAGGCTGGGTTCGAGATTGCAGTCCCATTCTCCTGGAGAACGAAAGGGGCGATCCTGCGAGAACTTGCTCCGAATCCTTTTGACTCGCTTCCAAACCTCTGCTAGAGGGCTCTTCCCGTGTCGAAGACGGATGACGGTGGAATGTACGCGGAAATATAAGTGTACCTCCTATCCAGGTACAGCTGCATAGCTACTGCCTGAAAGGAGGTATCTAAAGAGAACGGAGAGATCATGCCGGGTGGAAATCGCGCATCCTTCCGCGAGGCCATCCCGTGGTGGTGGGGGTGCAAAACCCTTATACCCCGGGATGGTGGGCAGGGGCACATGCCCAGCATGGTCTCCTGCAAATAGATAGTAAACGGGGAGCTGGAAGAGACAAGCTTCCGCAGCTCCTCCCAGTTAGCATGGATTCCACGGCAATTCCATTGATGGAATATGCTCCCTCCAGGCCTAGCTCGGAGATGCGGGGGCCATATTCGAAGAGAAGACCTTCACGGGAATGGCCGTACGCTTCCTGGAGGACGAATCCCGGGCGCTGTTGCCTTCGAGGACTTATCGGGGGAGGTTGGGCTCACCATGCATTCTCTTCCACCCTCAGCCTAGAAACTTTAGGGAGTGGTGCGGCTTTGGAGGCGGGTGGGCCCTCTTTTCGAGGAACCACCGTCTCCGAGCCATCCAGCCTACCACTGGCTGTGGGCGAAGGAGCAGAAGAACATTTAGTGCTGTCTTCGTTTCGGGGGCAACTTTAGGGACCTCGGAATATAGCCTCAGGACCCTCTTCACGGGTGTTGCCTCCTGTGAGTCTAACGAGTCGTTGGAGGCCGTTTAGTCTTACGAAAAACGGTCACGCTGGGGGAAGGGAGGGAGGCCCCGGGGTAGGTAGAACCCGCAGAAAAGTTCCGAATCGGCGCGGAAATGACAGTGCTCGTAGGCCTGAAGGGGCCAGGAGCAGAGGGTGTCTTTCTTAACATTGAGGAATAGGAGGTCCCAGGCAGCGCCTGGCGCGCCAGGACCAAGTCCTTAGCCTCGCGAAATGAGAGACGATCCTAAGCGTGAACGCCAGGATTTCCTTGTCAAGGAGATACGCACCACATTCCATCAAAAAAGCGGGGTGTGGCTCTCCGATATTGACACATTTGACCACACACGATTTTGATTTATTGTGTGTAGTCTTGGAGCAACTTACACAGGCAGGAGCAATCAGTATGGCCGAAGCGGTGACAGCAATAGCACCTCCGCGGCAGTGGCACGATTGCCCTCACCGATACCGATACCACCTACCACGGACCGACCAGGGACCTTGTCACAGTCGAATGTGACCAACAGTGTAGGGGTTGGTCTCGGGCCCCTCCATTTTTTCTCATCATACACTCGACCTTGAGGGCCCCATGGTCAGCCAACTCTAAGGTGGTCCTCTATGTAGTCCATGAGTTCCCTCGCATAAACTACTACTTTCACTAAGTTCATGGTAGAGTGCCGCGTCACACTCACAGACGTGCCATCAAGTGTCCGAAGGGAACTAATCATGGGCGCCTGGGAGGGATTCGACGTATTCGCCAAAAGGCTCCCGTCTGAGAGACGGGTTACCTTTGGCTCTCTACTAATCACACTAGCTAGAGATCTCCTTTAATGGATCATGTTGCCTTTAGCCAACATGCTGCTATCAGTGGAGCGAGTTCAAGGAAAAATTTGAAGCTAGCTGGCTCTAAAACGTCAGGTAGCTTCTGAATGAGGGCCTCGACGTAATCGAGGTTTCGCTCTGCGCAGTTTTGGTCTTCGTCTGGGACTCCCCACCCGTGGTAGTAATGGGGCCAGATGTTCCGATCTTGGCTTGACCGCTCACCGAAAAGGAGCAGCCCCGTCAGTCCCCGCGGCTCTAGCACAAGGAGAGGGGCCCCGTCTTTTTTTTTTGTCTTCTTAGGAGGGCGGGGAATGAACGCCCCCCCCCTCGCCGACAGGAGCCGATAGGCCAGATGGGCCTGCCTCAGCAAGATCCTTCTCTGAAATGTAGGTCTTGCCTATCATATGAGCAGCAGCCGGGGATGAGATCCATCCTCTCCTTGTAAGGCCTCGGGGACCCGAGCCGTCTGAGCTTGCATAGGGGCGGAAACGGGTTTGTACTTGGACTGAGCCCGGGTTCGACCTCATGGAAGATCCTACCGTCTGAGGTGGGGTCACCTCAGGGACCATGTCCATCTCAAGGGCGGACTCCATGTGGCCATCCCCCCCCCCCGACATCATAGATCCCATTCGAGGTACCTTTTTTACCTATTGCTGGCGAACCAGCATCCGTCGAGGAAGAGAGGGGGGGCACGTACAGTGACCCCCTGTAGGCTCTTAGCGCACGAGTGTAAGATGTTAGGGGGCAAGGAGCGACGGCCCCTGCCTTTCCTTGACCCCCTGAGGGAGTTGCCCCTATCGACGCGCTCCAACCTGAAGCGGTGAATTTTCAGCAGCCTGCGTGCTTTCTTGCTAGTCCCTTGTGAAAGAAAAGGAGGGACTGCAATTGGAAAGAGGGAGGCACCCAAGGGCGCCTCCAGAGAAGAGGGTGAGGGGAAATCCCCTAGACCCGTAGGCATATGAGAGGAGTAAGCCTCTCTCCGATAGAATAAATTTGGAGGGAGGGTCCCCTGAGAAAGCACACAGGAAGGGACCTCTATTTTTTCAGGGGACCTGCCCGAGGGAAAGGTAAAGGAGAATTTTGTTTTTAATTCATTATTGGGCAGGGTGACCCATTTTTAGCACGGGACGCAAACCCTCATCACCCCCACGCAGTAGCCTGCTCTGCGAGGGGTGAGTACGGGGCCGGCAAAGCCAGCTGCCGCCCTTTGAGGCCACTCCTCCCGTCTAGTGGTCTGGCAGCCCATCAGCATGGCGGCTCAACCTTGGTGCTCGGCATAAAATCGATAGAGATTGAAAGGAGAAAGAAAGGGTTTGTGAGAGAGGTGTGGATAGGGATGAAGCAGGTTGTTAAAACCAACCACCCCAAACCGGAACTCAGGGTCGAGTGGACGATGTTCCCTTCCCCCTCAACCCCGATCCGGAATAGTTGGATGAGAGGAAGCTGGTTGGCATCTACCCTTTCAAATTAGAGGCCAACCAGAGAAAGTTGTGAGAGAGGTTTTAGGGAGAGTGAGGAAGGAGGGAGGGTAAAAACGCACGCTGTCAGAGGCTAAGCTGGGGCATGACGGAACGATGAGTCTCGTCAGCACGGCGGCCAGGACGGCATTTTTTTTTTTTTTTTTTAAGAGCTCATCTGGCGACTGCCTTCTTGGGCATTAGTCGCCGTATTAAAACTGGCCTAGTTCTAGGCTACTTTAAAATAAAATTAAAGAGAAAAAAAACAACACCCCAAAAGGGGGAAAGGAAGCAAGCTGGTGCGTCGGGGAGAGGTCCCCCCGGCGCAGGAGCGTGCAACTAAAGGAAGAAATACAAACAAAAAACAAAACAAAAGGCCAGGACGGCAAATCGCTGCGGCCCTTACGGGGTGTGTATGAGGTATATTCGTGATAGCTTACCGCGGTGTAATACTTGGACTTGTCTTCCAGTGAGAAAAATGGCAAGTTGATTGTTGCAATTAGTGCCCTGAGTTAAGGTGTGCGTTGGTTGAAGTCTTCCTGTATGAAAGGGATTGGGATGACGTTGGTAAGTAGAGAGGTAGTTGAATGCAATAGGTGAAACCGTGTCGGGAAAAGTCTCGTAGGATATGCGGGTTATTTTGTTTAGCATTAGAAGCAGGGTTGGAGGCTGGTTTGTTTGGTTTGAGGATGGGTCCCATGTGATCATATTTCCACACATTTGGAATAGAGTTATGGGAGATAGCGTGGTTGGAATTATTTTTTTTGGAGGGGGGCGATGTCGTCGATACCTTTTTAACCAAGGTGTTGTTTAAGCGAATGTTTGAAATGGTGTCAACCTCCAGTTTGATTAACGCCCAAATACTCTATTGGTTCAAATCTGGCAAATTACCTGGCTTGAGTCCCAAAAGTCGATGTTATTTTCAGTCAAGAACTGTGCTTTGTGATAGGGTGCGCCTCGTGCTGAAAAATCATTCAGAAAGTTGCTCCTGAACTGTTGAGGAAAGGGTGCTGATGAAGCACGTTTTGGTACCATTTTGGAATTCATGGCAGTGCTATTGAGCAAAATTGTTAATGATCCAATTCCCTTAAATGGGAAGCAGCCCCAGAAATGGAGAGTGTCCGGATGCTTCGCCATGGACACGATGCATGACTCGTGAAAGCGGTTCTCTTTTTACCTGCGGCAAAGCACCAGGTCAAGGCGGCGCTTTTTCAAAAGGAGTAGAGTTCGATTGTCCTCATTTAGAGCCTTGAATGACCCATATGACCATGGAACATATGGTTATTCACCTTGGAGATTTGAAATCTACCATCGGCTTTGGCGCTGGGTGGCACCATCTAGTGGCAGAAGCCTCATTTATCGATTCAAAGGCACTTGTAAGTGATTTGAACCATGGGAAACCATCAATGCAATAACCATTTATCATCTTATCACAAAACGCCGCAAGTCATTGGAGGGACTTTTCCTCTAGTCTCCTCCTATAGAGGCTTTTTGCAGAAGTTCCAAGCAGGCGGAAGGGACTTTCGTCAGAGAATATCATTTTGCCCCAGTTTCAATTTCCCATTCTTTATATTTCTTAAAAAAGTGGACCTTATCCTTAAGGTTCTTCTTGGTGAGATGAGGCCTCTTCGCAGGCCTTCTTGAATTGAGACCTTTTGTTGAAAAGTCTCCGCCTCATTATGTGCACTTAAGCATTCACACTTGCCTCTTTCTAATCGTGAGGAAGCTTGGCAGTGCACGTAACCCGATCGTAGAACTGAGCCCTAACCATGAGGCGAGCTGGGCGTTCATTTGAAGCTTTAGGGCGTCCAGAAGAATTCTTCACAGAAGAGTAATCAGTCTTTTTAAAGGCATTAATGATCCTAAAGATGGTGGTCCTTTATGCAATACCCTTAGCAACTATCTCCTTGTATTTCAAGCTAGTTTGGTGCAGAGCGACAACGGCTTCACGCTTTTCTTTGGGCAGAGCCATTTCTGGAATTGAAAAAGATTAAAATATTTCGTTTGGCCCAAAACTTTTACAAAAAAAATTATAATTACACAACATCAGCCAATTAACCCATATTTATCACCATTTTACCCTTTTGATCGAATAGCAAAGCTCCAGAGACTGAAATTCAGCTCCCACAAGAACAGGACCAGAGTGCGAATTTGGATTCAGCAAAAGAATGCATTTTTTTCTTATTATTTTCCTATGACGTAAATTTTAAAAACGAATGAAAAAATAAAAATATATATATTAGCCTCAAAACCTTTGATCATGACTATATATGGCTACGTGTAGGTCCGCTAATAGTTTTACAGATTTTTTTTGCTACCTTTTTGTGATTTAAAATGTCCAAAAAGGTTGTCACTGTCGTCTATGTTGTTGGATCAGTGTTTGAATGTTTCATATGGTTTTTAATGTTGTCGGTAGTGTTTTGAGTTTGTGGTTGTTTTCGTGGGCTGGCCCTAGTTTCTATGAGCTGCCTGATTTCTGGGGATAAGTTTGGGTTATAGTGAATTCTGTTTTCCCTCTGGATGTTTGTGACAAATCTAGTCAGGAAGGCAGAAGAATGGCGCTCCATGGTAGCTAACGTCACATGACAAAGGCACTTCGGTAAGTGGCGAAAATGATGGCAAAGTCTGTGCAGGCCTTGTTTATGTCAGTGAATTTAGTGACTGTGTTATCCTGGATGGAGTTTTTGCCTTTATGAATTCGTTCGTATGTTGGTTACTGATCCCTTTTAGGCATTCGTTCGTATGCGGGTACCTTATCGTTTTTTGTGCATTAGTTCGGAAGTCCGTTTTTAGCGTGTTTGTGCATTCGTTTGGGTGAGGATTCAATATCGAGTTTGTGCGTTAATTCTTATATGGGTTCCCGATTGCGTTTGTGCATGCATGTTCGCATGATCAAAATACGCGTTTGCGTTCCTTCATGCGTTTTTTTTATTTTTTTTTTTATCCTGCTTATGTGTTCAATATGTTCGCTCGTTCATGAGTGGTAGTCATGCGTGGATTCCTGATCGTTGATGTATCCGTTTGTACTTTACTTCGTTTATGTCGTAATTTGCTTATGAGCTCAAGCGTTCATTCGTGTGTAGGTTACCTAACGTGTTCGCTCGTTCGTTCTTGTAATTTAATTATCATGTTTGTGGATGAGTTCGTGCAGGGGTTCCTATCACGTGACTCTAAAAGTTACTATGTTGGTCGGTCGGATGGTAACCATTTTACTTTTCAATGAGTTGTTTTTTTGCCAATAACATCGTAGCTGTTGGGCCGATTCTAACGAAATTTGAAACCCTTGTATTTTTTAGCATTCCCTTTCGAATAATATAATTGTCAAAGTCCTCTCAAGGTTAGTACGGAAATTATTGAAAGTGTTGAAGGTTGTAAGGTCATGTGAGAATAATTGAAAGCACACGACCTAGGTCTGTTGACCTTGTTTTGAATTCGTGCCTGACTTTTGGGGTGTGTGGGCGTATTCGTGAAGCGATTCCCTTTCGTGTGTGTGTGTGTGTGTGTGTATTCGTTTAAGGGATCGAGATCTCAATCATCGATTCGTTCGTGTGGGTTTCTTATCTGACGTCTTGCACGTACGTTCGTGTGCGTGGGGAGGCTTTCAGGGGGACTGAGGCTCGAGTGTCGGGCGTTAAGCCCACATTAGAAGAGATTTGGCCCACATATTTAAACGCATTATCCGATATTGTGAGTGTGCGGTTGTTTGTTTGGGGTATTCAAAAATAAAGAGGTGTATATTACACCTTGTAGGCGGCAAGGATGTTGTGAAAGATGAGTCAAAGTTATAGCAACCTGAGACAAACTTGAAAAGATATCTTTAACCCGTTGGTTCCCAACCTGGTCGCTAGCGCCACTTTGTGGGCGTTCTTGTGTTAAAAGGGGGGCGCTGGAAGTTTATATTTCACTTAGGGGGCGATGAACATTTATCCATTTTTACTTCAAGTTTTCAAAGATATTTTAATGTGCGTTTTTACAAACGCTCCCAATCGTCATTAGCCATGGCCCAATCATTGGACAGATCAAGTATCGTCACAAGTTAATTACGTCAGGCTGAGTCTTAAATAATTGTAACCACGTCGTTCCGCCACGCAAAGTAAAACTGCTTTATCAACGAACCTAACTTTTGTTAAATTATGTAAAACCAAGCCATACTTCGTATTCTTTCTTACAGAAAGAACTTGGTTCCACAGGCACTCCTTCGGCGTGTGGCCTACGGCTTATTTGCTATTTTAAACCGCTTTTTTAAATCCCCTTTTTATAGACTCTTTATTTTAACACCCTATACACCTTTTTCAACATAGATACCCTGAAACATTTTTTTTAAAAGTTATTTCACCTTTTATTATATTGTATTTATCCCTTGAAGATTTATATATAGTTGAGAATTTCCCAAACCCTTTTTTCAACCAGGTTTGATATATAGAAAAACCTTCGTTAGATCTCTTTTTTCAGCTAAATTTGTTTTATATACCAAATGATAGTAAAAAAGCGCAAAAGCCCTAATTTTAACACATTTTTTGAACTTCACGATTTGTATGTTTTTTCATTCCAAATCATTCGATATTTATTTTTTTCTGAACTCTTAGAAAGAACTTTGATAAAAGCTCAAAACATACAAAAAACAGCCCTGCGAATAAAAGTTTCAAATAAACCTAAACTCAAAAACATGAAAGGTTACTTGTCCACTAAGCAAAATAAACATTTTCAAAAATTTCAAAAATTCACCAAGTTAAATTATAGAGTTAAGGATAAATTAGGATTTTCCAGTTTTCTCACTCACTACCCCTCCATATTGTATGAAAATTTATAAAAAGGCAAAAGGAGCTGCTTCGCCACGCCTTACAGGAGGAGCTTGCACTTCGCAGGTAGACTTTCGGCATATGGCCTACGGCCTATTTGGCTCTAGCAACGAGGTTTGGGGCTAAAAAATTAAAAGGATTCCAGTACATATCTCCGAAATATTTACTCTTTGTCTATTTTTTCCCAATATATGCGTATTTTCTAGGCCTAAAAGAAAGAAAAAAACATTTTTATCGGAATAATTTCACTTTGCTTTACTCGTTTTTAGGGGCCAGGAGCCATTTCGTCCTGATAAGGATTAAAATTGCAAATTTATTTTAGAAATAACTTTATTTAGAAATAAAGCTTTCGAATATACGAAAAAATGAAATAAAAAAGCCACCATGCTTAAATTTTAATAAATTTTCTCAATTTCACCATTTGTACTTATTTTTGTTTTGAAAAATTCCCAAACATACGATACTCATTTATTTTTCTGAACTTCACCATTTTGTTTTTTTCAAACTCTAAAGAAACTCTTCGAATGAATCTGATAAAAACTTAAAATATGCCTACGTCATAACTAAAGTAGGGGAAAAAAAATATATATGGTTATTCAACCCCTCCCCAAAATTCCGTTCTTAAAATATAGTGTTATGAAGGATAAGGCACTCCGAAACTTCAACAGTTGTTGAAGAGTTGGCGGTGGCTGTTGACCTTATTCATTAAATTTCTTAGTGTCTTTTTTGCTCACTTTAATTTATTTTCAGTGCTTGAATTTACCCATAATCATGTCAGAAAACTCATTAATGCGAAAAGACAAAGAGTATAGTGTTGAATATTTGAAGTTTGGACTTATTACTTCCACTAATAATGAACAACAGCCAATGAATCTCATTTGCGAGGGTTACCGATCATTTAAAGATCCTAAATGGAAAGAAAATTTGTAATGTTTTAAAAGTCTACCAGATAAATTTCTCAACAGAAAATCTATTCACTCCCTTATGACAAACCAATCAGAGAAATGCGACGATAGACATGTTTGTTCATATAATATCTCCAAGTTGATTCGCAGATCAGGGAAACCTCATAGAATTGGAAAAAACTTATCTTGCCAGTTATAGAGGAAACCTCGGGTACAGTAGTACATTATTCTTCCCAAAGTGGAATTATCAAAGAGATTCCACTTAGTAATAATTATGTGCCAAGAAGAATTGATGAAATGGCCGAGGACATTATTTTTTCCAGACGATATCGCAGTAATCACAAATAGCCTAATGCTAGAATAGATAACTAGAAGGTGGAAAATACACCAAAAAGCAAATGGAAAACCAAAGCAAGAAAGAAACTCGCTCTGGTGTCGGGTACAGGCTCGCCTCCCCACGACGCAGGATCATGCAAACAATTCCAGAGAGTGAAATAAAATGAATGAGGCCAACCTCTTCCCAAAAGTCAGATAGTCCACAAGTCTGCGTCCACGAACTCGTCCAAAGTACGACCTCCCTCATCGTCTAGGTCCCGGGATATGTAGCGTGCACGAAGATCACCCAGACTGGGACATTCAACTAGAATACACCGAACAGTCGGGTGGACAACGCAGTCGTCGCACTAAAGTGTTGGGGAGCGCTCCATCAAATGGGGGTGCGTCCCGCGAGTGTGTCCGATTCGAAGAGGACAGAAAGCGACCTTAAGCCGCTGCGGTATTGGGGGTTAGATCCATCGCAACAGTCACAGCTCAACGACACGCAACTTTAGTTTCCCCTCGGCTGTTTCTCATCTTCTGTGCTAAGCACCTGTGATGTAGTCGGTGTGAGGATGAGAGAAGCGCGGTTCTGGCCGCCTAGTCCTCGCGGAATCTTTGGCGCGCTCCTCCAGGGTGGAGCCCTATCTGGGGACATTGAAGAGACCTTATATAAAGTTTAAAAAAATCAACAATTTGGTTTACAATTGGACGAATCCACTCTCTCAGGCACTACTTTGAGCATATAATCGTCTTGTTTAAGATAAGAAAAATATTCAAGCATTACCGTTTGCAACGGAACTTTAAATAGATACTAAAGGTGAATCCATGTTTACTATAGTGGAGCAGTTTACAAGGAAAAAGAAATCCCTATGATATAATTGTTTGTGCAACGGACGGTGCTCCAGCATTAACAGGGCGGACTAGGGTCTTTCTGACATTTTTTTAAAGATAGCTGTAGTGAATGTTTTCACAATACAATTCGTAATTCAACGCCAACATCTAGTTGCTAGCAACTCGAGTGATCGACTTTATAAATTACTTGGTGTTATTATCACAGCACCACTAAATAAATAAAAATGCCTTCCCTTTAATTCCCGAATCTTTCGACAACTCCAACAACAATTATGAAGAATTTGATAGTCTCCTTTTACATGCTGAAGTGAGATAGTTATCCAAAGGAAACTGTTTGAAGTGATTTTATTCTCTTTTCAACACTATCGTATATTTTTTTCGAGGAGATTAAAAGTGATTATTTGAGTGACAAACTCTTAGCTTGCAAATGTGATATTGCCTACTTAACAGATTTATTCAATATATTCAGTGAACTGAATTTACAATTGTAAGACTGTGAGGTATCTCAATTTCCAAAACTGTATCGACTACAAAATTATTATGAGGCTGATAACTACATATTAGAAGGTGACCTCTTGATTTTATTGCGACCATTTGAGCTTTTTGCACGAGGACATGAGCTGTAGATATCAGGATCCCATAATATGAAAATAACAGACTGGCTGATAAACCCATTTATTGATACTTGCACAAATAACATCGACTGTGCAATGCAAAAGGAGTTAATTGCTTTAGTAAACGAATTCGAATTGAAGCCACTCTTCAAACAAACATACCAGGAATTTTGGCTACAAAAGGAAATTATTTCTGAAAGGTATCCAAAGCTGTGGGAAACTATTAATCTTTTTTTCATTGTTTTTCCCACTTCCTATATGGCAGAACTTGTTTTAGTCCAATTACTCAGCTTCTTACTACAAAAGAAACCGCCTGCATATTGAAAGACGAGGAGATCTGAGATTACTTCTAAGCAGTAAGCATCAAAAGTCACCCATCGCACTGGAAAGATAAGTTTTATTTATCATTTTCATCATTACTCTTTGTGATCAAATAAAAAACTACATTCAAATTATTTTTTGCATTAATACCAAAGTGTTGTCTTGCTATGAAAGATAAATTTAGTATAGTATTCGAAATTGAATTTGACAGGTGGGACGATGACAAAAAATGTTTGTGTCCAAAAGGGGGCGCTAGTACAAAAAAAGGTTGGGACACACTGCTCTAGCCAAATTTGTGATGTCGAAGAAAATATTTATTTTTGAAGTATCAGTTGACAAAGGTGAGATAAAAAGTAATTTCAAAATAGTATTAGTTCGTAAGTTCTTTGTTCCTGCTTAACTAACATGTTTTTTAATCGCATTCTCATTTACGCAGTTCGCCATTATGTCGAAATCTTGAGTTAGGATGAATCTACGATTCCATTTCCTTAAGGTTGCATTCGAATATCTTCGCGTGCCATAGACTCGCAACCCCTGCTCTAAACTCTTGTTTATTCTCTTTTTTTTCGAGGAGGGCTCGAACTCGTGTTTTGTCTTTTGTATCGAGGGCAATGTTTAGGTGACCCCAAAACCCCCCGCGGTACCTATCTCCTCAAATAATCTCTTATTTCGTTTACTCGCGCTATTTTTTTACATTTTTACTTCTTCTGATCAGCCCTCGGAGGTTGTCTGGCAAAAAAGATGGGAGACGGCCGGCGGGAACTTAAAGTTACGTGCCATAGCGACTGTTCCCATGGACCGAGCCCCTTACCCCCCCCCCCCCCTCATCAATGGCTTGGCGGTTTCAGGTCGCTTTCTCTCGTCTAAGACGCACGGGACGACCACATTTGATATCTCGCCGGTCACTCAGACTTTTCGCCACATTCTTGTTGAATGTCCGAGTCTGGGTGATCTTCGCGCACGTTGCCTGTCCTGGTACCTGAAATACCGGGGTTGCTACCCGCTTATACCTTGTACTCGGGACGGGCTCGTGTACTCCCGATTGACTTAATTCACTTTTTGGATGAAGGTGACCTCCTCCATTTCATCTGAGTTTCTTGGTTTTGAATGCGTGGGGGAGGATGGGTGGCAGTTCTCCGTCCGGCGCTGTAGCATGTCTTCAACTTCTTTTTCTTATTTTTTTGGTGTTTGTTGTTTTTGTTTTAATATAACATAATAATGAGCTAACTTTTATTAAAGCAATTTATTCCCTTGATGGCACTCGACAGATAGAACTTTAGAAAAAAAAAATCCATATCTTCTCCGTTGTCACCATAAACCACTCAAAAATCCATTGGTAGAAGACTTTCCTTCCATTTTTATTTTTAACAAATATATAAATAAAAAAAAGGAACTAAATAATTTTGGCGTTCTGAAATAATGGCCTGACGGTGGCTCAGTAGGCACTTCACCTCCCCCTAACATAAAAATTTTCTAACGATCTTTTTTTTCGAGATTTGATTAATTTTTACTTTAAATTAATAAATAAAATAAATAATCTTTCGATTGGTCTGAAATAATGGGCAATCGGGCATTCGATGCGTGCAGCTGCTACTGCCATTTCCCGGGATGACCGAAGCGGGGCCGTTGGACCCAAACTCTTCTCACTCGAGTCCGTACTTTTGAGCGCCAGCACTCCTTGTACGAACGGGCCCCCGCACCGAGGGAAAAATTAAACAACTATCGAGTTACTGCAGTAAACCTTTGCAATCCCAAGGGTTCGGTGGGGTGGTAGGGAGCGGGGGTTGCTCAAACATTCTCAGACATCAGCAAATGAATCGGTCAATTCAATAAAATATCCGAAAACCACTGATGGCATATATGATGATTTTTTTTGTAAGAGGTTCGCTACAAAAGGTGAAGTTGGGGGAAGTTAAAATCCGGTGAAGGTAAATGACCTAAATGGAGGGGAAGGGGGGTATTGATTACACAACGGGGGTATAGTTAGGAGTCGACTCTCAACAAGGAGTAACAACAAGGAAATAAGGTACCCTAGGAGACCTTACGGTCCATTCAAGGAGGGTACTTTTGGACTAGCAATCGAGCGGGCACATGGCTGCTCAATTGTTTTGCGTCCCTAAACGGCCACTTTTCAAGACCTTGTCTAGTCTTGACTTGAACTGGTCAACAGATTCACTGTTGACAACTTCCACTGGAAGTGCGTTCCACTTACCGCAGATACTGTAAGTGAAAAAAATTCCACACAGATTGCGGTTGTAACGCTTCAGTTCAAGTTTGAAGCCGTGATTGCACGTTCTGTTCTAACTCAGTGTGAAAATATCCCGGTAGTCAACATTGTAGAACCCTCGGAAGTATTTTGAAAACCTCGATGAGCTGACCACGCAGTCTACGGGTTTCCAGCGAGAACATATCTAATTCCCTTAGTCTATCCTCATAACTTTTATGTCGGATAGAGGGAATCAGCTTGGTTGCCCTGGCTTGTACGCGTTCCAATCTCGCAATGTCCTTTCGCAATGAAGGACTCGAAAATTGTACGGCAGACTCCAGGTGCGGTCAGACAAGTGAGTTGTACAAGCACAGTACAATCTCCTTGTTCGGATATCCAAACTGGTGCTTTATGTAGCCTAACATCCTTTGGGCTTTCTTCTCTGCCTCGATGCACTGTTTCGAGAACTTGAGGTCGCTAGTGATAGCAACACCCAAGTCCTTCTCAGTGTCACTCGATTCAAGAGCAGTGCCCTTAAGGATATAATGAGATTTGGGATTTCTGTGGCCGATATGCATTACTTTGCATTTGTTCACGTTGAAAGGCATTTGCCACGTGTCCGACCACTCCCCAATCTTCCAAAGATCTTCCTGCAGTCGGGCAGTATTTCCATCCTTTGCAACGTTCATACCAAGCTTGGTATCGTCGGCAAATTTGGAAATCTTGGCAACCATGTCACCGTCCATGTCGTTGACGTAGATGATGAATAGTAGTGGTCCCAGGACAGAACCTTGAGGCACTCCGCTAGTAACGGGCACCCACTCAGAAGCCTGTCCATTCACCACCACCCGTTGCCGTCTGCCACTTAGCCAGTTCTCGATCCAGCCGGCTACTTTTCCGTCTATGCCCAGCGCTCGCACTTTCCGGAGAAGGCGGCGGTGTGGTACCTTATCAAAGGCTTTCTGAAAGTCTAAGTAAATCACATCCACCGCCTTGTCCCGATCGTGCTCACTGAACACAAAGTGGAAGAATTCCACAAGGTTCGTCAGGCATGACCGTTGCCTTCGGAAGCCGTGCTGGGAACTCCTCAGTAGCAGGTTTGACTCTAAATACGACGTTATTTTCTCCACCATTATGCTTTCCATGAGTTTACCGACTATCGAAGTCAGACTGATAGGTCGGTAGTTTGACGGATGGCTGGGGGCTCCTTTCTTGAAGATCGGAGGCACCTCCGCCTCACGCCAGTCTCTAGGAACGCATGCGGTCCGGATTGACATGTTAAAGATAGCGCACAGATGTCGTGATACTTCCTCGCACACTTCCTTCAACACCTTGGGTAGAAACCCGTCCGGTCCAGGGGACTTATTCGTCTTTAGGTCAGCGATCTTTTTCTTTATTTCTCCTTCGGTGAAGTCCATTGCCTCCAGCTTTTCCCCCGAGTAGGAATCCGTGGGCTGGGGCATGGGACCACACTCTTTAGTAAACACTGAGGAGAAGTAGTCATTGAGAAGGTTAGCATTTTCTGCATCTGACTGAGTTAATGCACCCTCCTCGTCCACTAAGGGCCCAATCCTACGATGGATTGGTTTACGGCTATTTACATAGCCGAAGAACTCCTTGGGATTCTCCTTGCAGAGTCTCGCCACTCGGAGTTCCTCAGTACGCTTAGCCGCCCTTATGCTGGACTTCACTCTCCTGGCTAGCCTCCGGTACTCGTCAAAGGCACCCGAGATCTTCGATCGCCGGTACGCATTTCTCTTCTCCCTAAGCAGTTGGCCGATTTCTCGATTAAACCACTTTGGTTGAACAGAAGACCGACGGGGGCATTTCAGAGGGATGCAACTTGATTGAAGACTCATGAATTTATTTTTGAAATTGTTCCACGAATCCTCAACCTCTTCGCATACCGCTAGCCTTACATCAGTCAGCCCAGCTCGAAGGCTTGCAAAGTCTGCTCTTCTCAAGTCAAGTTTCTTTGATTGACTGGCAACAGACCTTACCTTCGGGATCTTGACGTTAAATCTAACTAGCTGGTGATCACTGCCACCGAGCTCTTCGCCTACAGAGACATCCTCAACGATATCATCCTCAGAGGTGAAGACCAAGTTGAGGATATTGTCTCCTCTCGTCGGTTCTCTGACCCATTGAGTGAGGAACTCGTTGTTGGCGAACTCCAGGAGTAGCGCGCTCTCGCCACAGGCTGCTCTGGTTTCCGAGTCAACTTGTCTGTTGAAGTCGCCCATAACGATGCACACTCTGCCTTGAACAAGCTCACCCAGCAGCTGGTACAGTTCCCTGTCCTTCTCAACGGGTTGGGAAGGGGGTCTGTAAAGCACCAGCGTCCTGTATCTGACAGGACCTATCTCTAGGTCAACGCCTAGGAGCTCGTGATCGGATATAATGTTGGAGTTCGAAGATTTGATTGTATCCTTGACATACAACATTACACCGCCACCCTCTCTGTCTGGCCTATCTTTGTGGAAGAGTTGGTAGCCAGGAACCGTGAATTCGCCTTCAAAGTCTCGGTTTGTCTCGGGGAAAGTGAGTAAGAGAGAGAAAGTGAGTGAGAGAGGGAGAGAAAGTGAGAGCGAGGGAGAGAGGAGAAGATAAAGAAAGAAAGAGGAGAGATAAAGAAATAAAGGGGAGAGAGAAAGATAGAAAGAGAGAACGAGAAAAAAAGATAGCGAAAAAAAGCGAGGAGAGAAAAAGAGACAAATAGAGGGAGATAGAAAGAGAGAAAGGAGAGGGGGGAGAGGGGAAGAAAGAGGGAGTGAGAGAGGGGGAGACCTAAGGCGGCATTACATCAAAAGGAGAGGAGTGGGAGATAGGAAGAAAAAAAACATTTACGGATAACCAGGACCTATCCACCACGATTGATCGAAACTGCTCTGAATGAGGGTAGGAGGAGGGGGGGGGCGAAAGGGGATGGAATACCGGAAACACACATAAGAACATAAGAAAAGAAGGAGACTGCAAAAGACCATTCATGGCCTACACTTGGCAGCTCCTGTTCCAGTCAACAAACAAAAGATTTCTTACAAGAGAAAAGTCATCAACATTGTCACCCTTTACAGGAGTTCGTCAGATCTAATTTACAATATACATAAAATGCATCCAGAGGATTATGTCCATTCATGCAACCGCAAAATATAATCTCCCCACTCCTTAGAAAAATATATACATATGTACATAAAAAAGTCAGTCCCATCTAGCAGCTTCATCCATATATTTATCTAATCTATTCTTAAAACTACCCAGAGAGGAGGCTTCTATCACATGTCTAGTGAGCCTATTCCATTCATCTACCACACGATTTGTAAACCAATTCCTCCCAATCTCCTTCCTAAACCTATACTTATCAAGCTTAAAATGCACTGTGACTCTCGTAAGATGGGGGTTAGAGGTGGAGGGGGGGGACATAAGAGTACCCGTGGCGTGACCCAGGCGGAGGCAGGCCAGCACTACCTCTTTATGACGGGGGGCGGCGGAAGAATGAAGCACAATAGCCGAGGTTGGGGTTGAATGCGGTGAAGTTGAGCGAGAGATGGAGTGTCCATTAAGGAGCTTCACGTGTGGAAGGAGATCAGTGACTAGAAGGGGAACTGTGAGTGTTGAGGCGGAGGCTGAGTGTGCAACTTGGTTAACCACTTCATTGCCAGTCAACCCAACCGCTTAGTGGACGAGACCGAGAGCTCATGCAACCGCAATTGGATCTTGCGGATTAAAAGATTCGGGACGAGAGAAATTGCGGTTTAATAATCCATAGTAAGTTGCGCCATCCGTATCTCGCAGAGCGGACGTGATCCCCAAACCGGATAATGAAATGCACAAAAAGATCAGAATGCTAATTAATCGCTGGCAATCCCGAAGGCATCATGGGTACTGGGAGGTGTGTGGGTACTAGCAATCGTGGAACCCCAAAATGGAAAATCCGTTCCACGCTAGGGGTATGTGTATGAGTATCCCCATAAGGGACACTGGGTCTTCATCGACAACGCTCCGAGACAGAGGAGAGAATAGATATGTTATGCTGTGAATACGGAAAGGGAAAGGTAGCGGTGTTTGGCTATGTGCGTGATATGGCAGGTGCAGCTCCTTATCACTGCATACGTGGTTAGATTATAAAAAACAAAATGTCAAAAAGCAAATAACATAAATACAAAAACAAAAATAAAGTGAAACAAGGAAAGAAAAAGCAAGAAGGAAGCACGCTCCGCATCAGGGAGAGCCCCGTCTGCCCCCGGCGAAGGAACATGTGATCTACCGCCCCCAAAAAGAAAAAAAGTCAAGTAAAATGGCGGAGGCCAGCATCTTCCAAAAAGTCACATAGTCCATAAGTCTGAGTACATAGTAGACCTGTTCCCAGTAAAAGGGACGAGCGGTAGGGATCCCGCTCGTCTCGGTAGAGGGACAGGTAATGTGCTAGAAGATCACCCAAGCATCCAGGAAGGCAGCCCTGTTTCCTGCCATGTAGTCAGAGTGAGGAAGAGCCAAACGCTGGTCTGGTCGCCAAGTCATCGCGGACTCTTTGGTGCCATCATTCCCAAGTCCAGGAACTCAGCAAAAGATAATCTCAACATCCACCCCGGTCACGGCAACCGTCGCGTCACATATACCGCAAACCAGGGGGTGTGGATATTCCACACTTTGTGTCACCATAGATCGCCAGACCCACGTCGCTGAGGCCGCCGAGACTATCCCCCCTCCTTTGGCGCGCCAAGTCTAATGAGATCACCGTCCCCCTTTGGGGGCCCCCGGCGACCCGCTTCAGCAGAGGCAGTAAAAATAATTCAAGAAAAGCTTTGAGAAGCAGTACAATGCAGCCCCGTCTTAGTTAGTAGTCATGTACAGTCTCGTACGCCATGCATCGCCTCCCAACGGCTTCCAGCTTCGAACGCGACGCGTCATCTCTACCCAGCCTTGCTCATACCTAAGGCCAGAGTACCCACCGACAGACGATAGACACGGACTGGCATCTAGCACTCGGTTATCGACTTCGTTCAACGACTGGAGTACTCCCTCGGCCATTTTTCAGCGAAGTTTATAAGAATGAATCTTGCAAGTGTAACTTTGCAGCAGCCCGTTTACTTGCCGTATTTAAGCCTCCAGTCAATTAGGCTTTACGCGACTCTCCCCGATAATTGCACTCTCCCATTTTCTCTGGGAGCAATCACCGTGCATCCTCTCTCGGACTCTCGTACCCGTCTAGTCATTTGTATTCCCCAACCCCCGCCGTTTGGTACCGCGGGTCTCACTTTATTTATTGTCATTTATTTATTTGGGCTATTAATATTTTCTTTGAATATAGTAAAGTTATTTTTACCATTAGTTTCTCTAATCCCAGAACCTCAAAGAATTGATTATTTAGGCCAACCGCACTCGATTTTGTTTATTTAATCCTCGCACTGGGATCTGTATCCCGAATTTCTGGCGTGCCCTCTTCACGGTCACCCTACGACAATGGCTCTCCCTGCGTCATACTTGGTTAAAAATGGGTTAAGTGTCATGAATCATATTATTACCAAGGAAAGATATTGCTCAATTTCTTGGAAAAATTAAACCTAACATCAACGCTTTAGTTAACTAGCATCCTCAATATCACATTAAAAGTAAGTAAATATTATTTCAGTACAGTATATAAATAGAGAATTATAATTTTCAAATAGAGGTGAGCGAAAAGCTTCTTATTTACGGAAAAAAATCGTAAAAGTGGGCGTTGAACTAACAAACGTTTACAAGCCATGCTCTACATGAATGACAACCAAAGCTCCACTCACCCCCGATGCATAGAGCTTCATACGCAGATGACATATTGTCATATGGACATCGAAGCAAAGAGAAAGCTAGTCCTCTCCTTTACCATACCCAGACAAAGTACACACCTGGTTCACAACATACCCAAAATAGCCATAATCAAATCTACATATCCATTCTTCCCCAACGATATATGAGGTAATCAATACACGCCTCATCTAACTTTAAACGATGCTCCCATACCACACAACAAAATACATGACAACACAAAATACATCAATGGCATTCAAACAACATGTCACAAACATAAAAAAACAAAAACAAATGTAGGCTAGACAACGCCCGCAAATCACTCGCACTCACAATGTTTGGACAAAATAAGGAAACTACAACCACAGTTGGTATATAATACGTTCAGTAAATGAATAAGAAAGTGCTGTTTAGATCACTAAAATCTCTCAAGGATTCTTCAACGCTCTCTGCACTATAAAAAACAATTCCCTAGCAATAATCATAGGCCGCGAAACAATTACACCTACACTAAACCAAATTAAACAATGCCAAAGATCACCTTGAGATGAGAGGCACACAAATACTAGAGCTTCAGCCTTCACAAATCACGAGTAGCCACAGCAACTAAAACACGAATTTATACTAGAGACGCGGATAAACGTTTTCGAACACTTGGAATTTTTGTAATTCCTAGGGTATATCTATGAATATGTTGATGTAGGTTTACATGCATGTGTTCAAGACATCAAGAAAGCACACTAAAAAATACAAGTTTCTTATAACTCTTTTTTTTTAAATATCTAAAATGCCGATGTTGAAATCCTAGTATCAGTATGCGGTATTTTGCAGTCAAAATGTCTTCATATAACATCATATTTATTGATTAATTTGATATTCAATGTCGAAACGATCTGATAATGATATGGTAATGGCGAAAACACGTAATTATAGAATGGAGGAAAGAAGTGTGATAAGCACGCTGCAGGCGGAGGGTCTCAGATGACGACAAATGCCTCGGAGGGTGGGCGGATCACATTCCCTTGTTGCAGAAGTGTTGAAGAGGATCCGAGAAAGTAGGAACAGCTACATCAACTGCCTTCGCATTTTATTTTTTTTAGAGCTCATCTGGCGACTGCCTACTTGGGAATTAGTCGCCGTATTCAACACTGCCTAAAATTAGGCAGCTTTAAAATAAGATGCAAGAAAACCCAGAAAGAAACAAAAATAAAAAAAAGGAAAAGGTCAATAAGGAGGAAGCAAGCTCCGGCGTCAGGGAAGGGCCGCCTCCCCCCGACGCAGGAACGGGCCAGCTACTAAAATAACAAGAAAGAAACAACAAAACCCAACTAATTGAATAGAGCGAAGAAGGCAGGCCTGCCCCCAAAAGTCTATGTCCACCAGTCAATGTGCAGGAACTCGTCCCGAGTACAAAGGACAGGAGGTAGCGACCCCGCCCATCCCGGTACCAGGACAGGTAACGTGCGCCGAGATCGCCCAGACTGGGACATTCAACAAGAATGGGCCGAAGTCTCGGGGGCAACGCAGTCTTCCCAGTAGGGCGCAGGCGAGCGCTCCATCGAATGGTGGTGCATCTCACGAGTATGTCCAATTCGAAGAAGGCAGAAAGCAACCCGAAGCTACCGAGGCATTAGGGGGTAGGTCCATGGGAACAGTCGCGGCGGCAAGGTAGGCAACTTTAAGTTCCATTATACCATTTCCCATCTTCTTTGCCAAGCAGCACAAAGAGTTGCTCGTATTCCTGCCATGTAGCCGGTGTGAGGAAGAGCGAAACGCTGGTCCGGTCGCCGAACCCTCGTGGAGTCTTTGGCGCACTCATCGGCGCGATCTTTCACCGCAATTCCTAAAGCTAATCTCCCGTACCGAGTAGTGTATTGCCACCAGCTCGGCCGTGAAGACAGACGCAGCGCCTGGCAGAGACTCGTTGACTTCAAACAGAGGGGATACGACGTGGAAACAGACCCCCTTTTGGGACTTTAAGCCATCCGAATATACTAGCACGGTTCTAGCATGACACAGTGTGCTCCAAAAAGGACGAACGCAATACCCCCGGCATTGTACAAGCTTTGGTAGCAGAGGCGGGGCGACAAATAGTAAAAGGTGGTACCCTCCAGGGTGGCGTCCTGGGCAGAACAAGGGACATTTCCGTCCAGAGATCTATACCTAGCTTTCGAAGGAGTTAACTAGTCCTAAATCTAAAGGGCTTGGGGTGTGACGGCGTCTCTCGGCGGCATAGGCAGCGTCGAGATCAGCTGCGGATACAGTGAGAACTGTTTTGACTGAGGGAGGCACCGGGCTCGCGCGTACAGACAAATAATGCACAAATAGAGCGAGTGACATCTCCCCAGCATCGACCAACAGGCTTTCAATGGGGAAAGTGCGGAAGGCACCGATCGCAAGGCGAAGGCCGGTGTGGTGGATCGAATCCACCTTCCGCAATAAACGCTCGACTGCGGATGCATAAAACTCGCATCCGTAGTCGAGCTTCGAGCGAACAAAGGATCGATAAAAAAGTAAGGCAGTAGCCCTATCAGCGCCCCAAGCGCTGAACGTCACGGAGCGGAGAATGCCCATGGCGCGGGTACAAGAGACCCTAAGGCTGCGAATATGAGCCTCCCAGGTGAGGAGTTGGTCGAATACAAGACCAAGGAAACGGTGCGACTCAACCACATCCAGGCGCACCCCATTAAGAAACAAATCTGGGTCGGGGTGAGGCCGTGGATGGCGGCAGAAGTGCGCCACCTTAGTCTTGGCCAAAGAAAACCGAAACCTGTGCGCTTCGGCATAGCGAGAGACGCTGTTCAATGCCTATTGGGGTCGACATCTGGGCACCGCCAAAAGAGATCGAAAGGTCGTCCACGTAGAGCGTAGCGAGAACATCTTCCGGCAGCACCGAGGTGATGCCGTTGATGCTCAGGGCAAAGAGTGTGACACTGAGGACACTTCCCTGCGGGACACCCTCATCCTGCTCCTTTGGGCCGGAGAGGACTCCCCCCCCCCCACCCGTACGCGGAATCGACGATCTCGCAAAAATTCACATATAAACATTGGGAGGCGTCGCCTCGCCCCCATCGTGTGGAGAGTCTCCATGATACCGTATCGCCATGCGGTATCATAGGCCTTCTCCAGATCGAAAAACACCGTGGCGTAGTGCTGTATACGAAGTAAAGCCTCGCAGACGGCATTTTCCAGTCGAAGGTGAGCATCCGACGTGGAGTGGAACTTGCGGAAGCCGCACTGTGCGGAAGAGAGATGGCCTCCGCTGTCCAGGAAAAAGGCTAATCTAACATTTACCAATTTCTCCATCAACTTGCACACGCAAGAGGTTAGAGAGATTGGGCGGAAACCAGTCGGAGTAGAGTGACCTCTCCCCGGTTTGCGAAAGGCAAGCACAGTAGCGATTCGCCAGGAGTCTGGGAGAAGACCTTCCACCCAGATCCTGTTGAACAAATCTAACAGAAAGGCCATGCCTCGCTCACCTAGGTGTCGAATCATGGCGTACGGGACATCGTCCGGACCATGGGCGGTGTCCGCGCACGAAGCGAGAGCGGAACGCAACTCACTCACAGTAAACTTGTCGTTGAAGGGTTCTCCGCCTCTGGAGGTAAATTCCAGCCGGCGGCCTTCCGCGACATCACGACGTGCATTGAATGCTGGCGGAGCAGCATCACGGCTAGAGAATGCGAAAAAAGCGGTCGCTAAGGATTACGCCACGGACGCGGGGTCCGAGATTGCGGTCCCATTCTCCTGGAGAACGGGAGGGGGATCCTGCGAGAACTTGCCCCGAATCCTTTTGACTCGCTTCCACACGTCAGCTAAATGGGTCTTCCAATTAAGTGAAGACACGTATGCCCGCCAAGAAGAGCGGCGGGCGTGCTTCGAAATATACCGGAACCTATCCCTAGCCCGACGAAAATCAGCGACAGTGAAATCGTTCGGGCGGCGCTTATAGCGCATGTAGGCATAACGCTTCTGTTTGAGGGCCGTCTCACACTCGGCCGACCACCATGGTAGTAATCGGCGTGCAAAACGGCCAGACGTCCTAGGAATGTAGTCAGGCCCACGGCGATGAGGTTGCTGGAGAGGAACTCAACGGCCTCATCTACCGACCTAAACTCCTCGACTGAGATAGAGAATTCAGTCATTTCCTGAAATGCAGGCCACCGCGCCCGTGCCAAGCACCACCGAGGTGTGCTCTCAGGCGGCAGTTGCCATGAAAATTATAGTTGAATGGGGAAGTGATCACTACCATGTAGGTCATCGACCACCCCCTAATCAAAATCAGGCTGTGCATCCGAAGAGCACAAAGATAGGTCAAGGCAAGAAAATGAAGCAGTTCTCGGACAGTGATGCGTAAACTCATCCTCGTTTAGGATACCCATCTCAAGCTCTTCGATCAGGTCGGCAAGGACTTGTCCCCTGGGATTTATGGAGTAATCTCCCCAGAGAGGATGCCTGCTGTTCAGATCTCCAAGCAAGATATAGGGTCTCGGCAACCATGCCACGACGCGGCGGAAGTCCCACGCGACGAAGTCAGCTGACGGTGGAATGTACGCAGAAATGATAGTATACCTCCTATCTAGGTGCAGCTGCACAGCCACTGACTGAAAGGAGGTATCTAGAGAGAAAGGAAGAACGGAGACATCATGCCGGGTGTAAACCGCGCATCCCCCAGCCCAGCCATCCCACGGTGGTGGGGTCGCAACACCCTTATACCCCAGGAGGGCAGGCAGGGCGCACGCGCCTAGCATGGTCCCCTGCAAAGAGATAGCTAACGGGGAACGGGACGAGACGAGCCTCCGCAGCTCCTCCCAGTTGGTCCGGAGTCCACGGCAATTCCATTGAAGGAATATGCCCTCCAGGCCTAGCTCGGAGGAGACGCGGGGGCCCTCCTCGAATTGAAGACCCTCATGGGAATGGCTGTACGCTTCCCGGGGGCAGAACCCCAGGCGCTGTTGGCCGGACAAAGCGCTGTAGGCGCTGTCGCCTTTGAAAATTTATTGGGAGAGGTTGGGCTCGCCATGCGAGTCTTTTCCTCCCTCCGCCTCGAAACCTTAGGCGGGCGTTGCGGCTTCGAGGGCGGGGGCCCCTCTTTTCGAGGAACAACCGGCTCCGAGCCACCCGCTCCACCTCGGGTCGTGGGCGAAGGATCTGAAGCTCCTTTGTTGCTGTCCTCCTTTCGGGGAACAGCTTTAGGAACCCCGGAAGATGGCCTTAGCAACCCTCTTCAGGGGTGTTGCCTCCTGTGAGTTTAACGACTCACTGGAGGCACGTGGCCGTTTCGCCTTATTGAAACGGTCACGCTGGGGGAAGAGGGGGGAGCCCTGGTTTTAGCCGGGGCTGGGTATGAACCCTTTTTATCGCCAGCTTTACCAGGGTAACGGCCGGGTTGGGTAGAGCCCGCAGAAGGGCTCCGAATGGGCGCGGAAACAACCGGGCTCGTTGGCCTAGATGGGCCAGGAGCAGAGGGTGCCTTTCTAACTATTGAGGCATATGACGTCCCAGGCAGAGGCGGGCGCGCCAGGACCAAGTCCTTAGCCTCGCGGAATGAGAGTCGATCCTGGGCCTGAATGGCCAGGATTTCTTTCTCAAGGAGATATGCACCACATTGCTTCGAAGAAGCAGGGTGCGGCTCTCCGCAATTGACACACTTGGCCACACACGATTTGGACTTATCGTGTGCGACCTTGGAGCAATTTACACAGACTTCGGGTGACCCCGACTTTGCACGTCTACATGAGCGATTCGTATGGCCGAAGCGGTGACAGTAATAGCACCGCCGCGGCAGTGGCACGAATGCCTTCACGCGGTAGCGGTACCAACCAGCACGCTCCGACTCAGGGAGCTTGTCACAGTCAACGTGACGAAGAGTGTAGGGGTGGGTCTCGAGGCCCCTCCCTGTTTTTTAATCACACGTTTAACCTTGACCGCACCATGGTCGGCAAGCTCTAAGGTGATGTCCTCAATGGAGTAGTCAACGAGTTCCCTCGCATAAACTACTCCTTTCACAAAGTTCATGGTAGAGTGCGGCGTCACACTCACCGGGGTGCCATGAAGTGTCCGAAGAGCACTTATCCTGGCCGCCTCGGCGGGATTCGCCGCATTCGCCAGAAGGCTCCCGTCCGAGAAACGGGTCACCTTCGGCTCTCTACCTATTACGCTAGCTAATGCTCTCCTCTGATGGATCATGTTGCCCTTGGACAACATGGTGCCATCAGTGGAGCGAATAACGAGGAAGCGCTTGAAGCCAGCGGGCTCGAAAACGCCAGATAACCTCTGAATCAGGGGCCCCGATGCCATCGAGGCTCCGCCCTGTGAACTCTTGGTCTTAGTCTTAGTCAGGGGCTCCGCACACGAGGGGGTAGAGGGGCCGGATGTGCCGATCTTGGCTTGGTCACCTACCAAAGTAGCAGCAGACACATCCGTCCCCGCAGCCCCCGCGGATGGAGAGGAGCCCCGAGTTTTTTTTTTCTTATTAGGAGAGAAGGGCGGGGAATGAACCCGCTTCTCCCCTCCGCCGGCAAGAGCCCCAAGGCCGGCCTTAGTGGGTCCTTCTCCGAGATGGGGAAGGTCCTGGCGGTCGCAGGGGCACCCGAGCCGTTTGAGGAGGACCTTGCATGGGGGCGGACTCGAGTTCGTTGCTTGTTGCCGAGCCCGGATTCGCTAGCCATTGAAGGCCCTAACGTCTGAGGCTGGTTTGCCTCAAGGAACATCTCTATCATGGGCGGGGGCCTCCATTTCCCCCCCCCCTCCCTGAACATCACAGGTCACATTGGCAGCAGTTTCCCTAGTCGGGTTTGGGGAGGCAGAGGCCTTGACCCACGCTAAGTTTAATATTCGAGCCAGAAGGGCTTTTGAGGGAAGCGACCGATGGAGCCCGTCTTCCCTCTCCCCCCCTAAGGGGCTTTGCCCTACCGAGCCACTTCAATGGGAAGCGGTCGGCTATGGGTTGCCTGCTGGCTTTCTTGGCAGTCCCCTTGGAAAGTAAAGCGGGGACTGCCGCGGGAAAGAGGGAGACGCCCGAAGGCACCTTCAGACAAGGGAGTGAAGGGGTGTCCCCTACACCCGTAGGCAAAGGAGAGGAGTAAGCCTCCTCTCCGGTTAAAGAGATCTGGAGGGTCTCCTGCGAGAGCACAGGGGGAAGTGACCTCCATTTTTTCAGTGGAGCTGCCCGAGGGCGGCTCCGTTGATCGTAGGGGAAGAAAGGGGAAGAGGACTTTTTTCTTAGATTTTCATCATCGGGCACCTTATTCTGTAGGTGGGAAGCAAACCCTAATCACCCCTCGCAGTGGCCGGCTCTGCGAAGAAGGCGTATACGGCTGGCAGAGCCAGGTGCCGCCATTTTAGGCAACCCCTCCTGCCTGGTGACATGGCAGCCCTTCGGCATGGCAGCTCCACCTTGGCCACGGCGTAAAAAAAAAATAGATAGTCAAGTGAGACGGAAAAAGGATGTGAGGAAGGTATGGGTGGGGATGAAGCAGGTTATTAAAAACCCACCATCCAAAACCGGAACTAAGGGGTTAGGGACATTGTCCCTCAGCCCCGATTCGGGATAGTTGGCTGAGAAGGTCAGCATCTACCCTTTGAAAATAGAGGCCGACCAGAGAAAGTTGTGGGAGAGGTTGTAGGGAAAGTGAGGAAGTAGGGAAGAAACACAGGCTGTCTGAAAGAAGAAGAGGCTAAGTTGCGGCCGGACAGGGCGCTGAATCCCGTCAGCACGCCGGCCTGTAAGGCAAATCGCCGCGCCCCTTACGGGGCTGCCTTCGGCAAGTGCTTACCGCAAATGGACCAGGCGACAGTGGGGACTTGTCTTATGGTCTGACGAGTCCACGTTTTAGTTCTTCTCGATTCCAGGCAACTTTAGAGTACGCGGGACGTCAGGGGGCCTGTGGAATCGAGAGTGCATAGTGCCAACAGTAAAGCATGGTGGCCGCTCGGTAATGGTATGGATCTGCATGACAAGTACAGAGAGGGATGGATGGTCTCACCGTTTGTGATAACACCATGAATTCAGAAAAGTACCGAGCTGTCCTGAGAGAATAAATGCTGCCCTCAGCCCGAAATCTCTCTAGAAATGTCGGGAATGTGATTTTCCAGCAGGACAATGGCCTATTTTACAAAGTCTGCGTCCACCATACAGTGGTTCCGGGACAACAATACCACGGTGATGATTGCCACCTCTGGATATGAATTCACTAGAAAACATCTATCAGGACGTGAGAGACCGGAAGACGTCTTCATCCACCCTCCAATGAGCAAGTGAAGGCAGTCATCACCGAGGAGTAGACCAGCATCACACCAATCAGGTGTCGCTCCTTCGTGGACAATAAATGGTCCCATCAGTAGCAGGGGGCACTCTACGTGCTACTGAGCTTCCTGTATCAGTTTGATGTTGCTGTAATTTTCACAGGGCTTCATCTGCTTATACTTTCTATGTTGCTGATGCTATATTTTTTGTCATATTTTTTGTTTTGTTATTTTTTATTGTTTGAAGCATATATGTACAACATTGCTATTTATTCATTATTTCACTCATATTCATATTGATATGCAAATAAAAACTTTACGACCCTGGATTTATCTAACTTCCTAAAATTTGCGAAGTGTCCGAAAACTTTTGGTCGCGACTGTATATTAGAGATAGACTGTCAACCCTTCCACTTCGCCCCTGCCACCCAAATATGCCTCCAGAAACATATCCACACCAACTTCACTCAACGCTCCATCCAGTCACTTTCTCACAACACCTTGCTGCATGTACAACCCCCTTGGCATCCACCCTTCCTCGTGAGGACAGAGTCCATCTGGCTAGGTTACGCACAGTGTGGACATCCCCCAGCACTTCTGAGTTACCAGAAGAGGTTGAATGTGGTGATCGCGGATGTATATCCAGGATGCAGCATCACAACACACACAAACACTAGATGACTCCACTGCACACAATCGCACAAGCCAACAACACTATACATTCCTTGGAGGCTCTGTAGAGAAAATCCAGTTCAGGTTCATATCTTTCTTCAGCATCTCGATAGTTTGAGGATCATCATCAACAACAGGTCCTGAAAACAGGGGCAATTTCCAGCCATTAATCGCCATCGCCTGTATATCGAATGGATGCAATCTGGACCAACGAATTTGCCTCAGCCTAAGATTGATTTTATCTAATATAAAAATGAACAAAAAATAAAATAATGAACTAATCAAAAATAACCTTCATTTGGTAATGGTGCAGGAATAACACGGGTAGTCCAAAAACTTAATTAACCTTGTGCAACTCCACTATTAACCCAACAATATTAACTTTTAATGAGTGCCAATAAAATAGCCTTTTACAGTGACATTGCCTTTATGTACAGCAAATTGTGTTCATAAAACACGCTAAAAACAACCTGCCGTGACAAGAAAAGGTCTAAATAGGCAAAATGGACAAAGAACAAGAAGAAAGGGTGATCGTGGCGCTCGAGGACGACCTTTAAAATTCAAGGTCCATCCGTTGTAATTCACTCAACTTGGCACTCGTCAAAATCATCGGAATGTCACAGACATGCAAACATAGACGGACGCATGCACACACAAATTACATAACCATGCTTAGGTTACATATCTATTTTACACATACCCCCCCCCCCTGTTGAGGGGATTCAGATGAATATACACTTTCTTTAAAGAATAATTTTAAATTGATTCCTCAAAAATTTCAATAAATTTCAAAATTTCCAGGTTAGAAATCTGAGCAGATTTAAAAATTAGTCTTTAAAATCGGTATATTTTCTTTTGAGGCCGAAATTTATAAACTTTGATGGTTTACATAAGAATTGGGTCCTCCTATTGCCGCCCCCCGCAAAGGAGGGGGAGCCAGGACAATATCCCCCCATTACAACTAAAACCTGGATGAGCCGCACGCCCTGCTAACCTCAGGGCCCCAAAAGAAACACACACACACTCTCACTCTCTCTCTCTCTGGTCGTCTTTTCCACCTCTTTAAAATCTCCGGCTATATTTTGCGCGCGAGGTTAGATCCAGCAAAGGGCGAAAGAGGGCGTTAAATGTTCTAAATAAATCAAAAGACTGGGCAGGTCATGCAACAACACACTTTTGGTGGTTTGTGTGGTAATTATTACGTTTTTTGTGCGATTTGTCCTATGAGCTAAGTTTTGTCACAACTCTCCATCTTTCCTGGCATTCACCTTTCCTTTTATGCACGAATAATTTACATTTCTAAGAACTTTAATTAAAAATAATTTGTCCTATCACTCTAATTAATGGACTTATCTATCAATTCCTCAATGACCAAATTCATCCACCCATCCTCCTTACAATGATCCTAAAGATTCCAAGTACTTTCTTCTCCCAGGAATGGGTCACCTCAAACTTAAATTTAGAAATCTCGAAATAAACTAATTTTTCACCGCACAATTTAAATTTATTTTTAATAAAACAAACATATAATATTGGGCCATTTCTTCTCCCAGGTCGACACTTCCCCTTGAGGTGTGTAGTGTTGTGCATGAATTCAACTGTCCTGGTGTCTCCAAGGAATTTTATAGGCAGTATAATTCGCTCTCTTGGGTGTTAGCCTCTGAAGTTCTGAACTCTTAAACCTCCTCTTCTTCCCTTAAGGAAGCTTCTCCCACAAGAACTTAAATACTTCAATGTAAACTTAGATACTTCAATGTAAAGATGATATAAATATTGACAAAAAAAAATGATTGCAACAGTAATAAATGCGGTATAAGACTAGAGTCCCTCCAAATAAAACTCGTCCTACTACTTTTATTTCAGTCTTCAAGTGCTCAGTGGCTAATTCTTGAAGCAATTCGGCAATTTTTTTTTTCGATGTGTTGTTTGTTTTATAAATATTAATACTTTATTTCTTTGCAATGTGTTTATGCTATTTCATTTCCTTATTATAATAGTTTTGGGGGGTTTTTTTAAGTTTGTCCAATGAAATTTTTCACGTTTTAACTGCGTGTCAATCGTTTTCGCGTAATGTTCAAACCTAACGGTTTTGTTATATATACCGCGTTTTAAATTGCTTTTACTTTAATTTATAAAATATCATGAGGTGTAGCTTGAAACGTAGTTCATCTATCTTATTAAATCTAGATGAATACCTTTCATATTATATGACACTTGAACTCTTTTAAATACATAAAAAGCGTAAATTATGGGCCATACAATGTTGACTTGCTTTCATTCAGCCTTGAACAACTAGTACCTTCAAGTTCGCTATAGAATAAAACACCAACAAGATTTAACATTCTTACGTATATTCGTCCAAAGAACAGATGTTGGTTTCAAATACAAAGTCTACAGAAAACAAACGGCCGTTATTTTTTGTATTTATTTCTATTTAGCCCAGGAGATTGCAATAAAAAAAATCAGTCTTCTCGTCTATCTACTCATGTGCTTTAGGAGTTACTAATCCAAATACTTTCAAATTGAAATAGACAGAATTAAAATGATTGGCAAACGCTTTAATTGTCCGGAAGAAATCTTGGAAGCAAGTTTTTAAATCAACCCAGAAACCATTTTATTCCAATAATAAAACAATCACCCATCAACCATCTCCCTTCCATACTGCATTGACTTATTTCCTTCGAAAAATATTCTAGGACTTTTTTTTACATAAATTTAGTTTTCAACTATAACACCAAATTAAAAAAAAATTAGATAAAAGAATTATCCACACAACATAAAAGGTTGTATTTATAAAACTCCATGTAAAGATTGACTAAAATAATATATAGATTAAACTAGCAAACCCTTAAACAAAAGACTAACTAATTCAGCATAAATATATAGAATCGATTAAGAAAACCCGGTTACCTTTTTAAAAATAGGTCTTATGTACAACGAAACATTATAATCTGTAGAATCGGCTGCGATAAAATCTACTCGGTCCTCTAATATTAACCGTAGCGAGGGTCTTTATAATTCAGACAATTTAATACTAAAAATGGTAAATAAAAAATTAAAAATAAAATACATTATAAAGAAATGCACCCATTATATATCGATAATTATTTGCAATTACGCAATTATAATTATGGGGTTAAGAAGGCAATGCTGTAACTAACTAAGCTCTTCTCAAGCTCTCAGAAGTTTTGCTACTATATACGAGGGGCGGTCAATAAGTTTTGCAATTCGGATATAAGGAAACAAGATATGAGGAAATATGTTTTAGTATTTTTCATTATAATTATCCTCGACTTCAATGCACTTGCGCCACTTGTCCCTGAGGCTTCGAATTCCCGACAACCAGAAATCTCCCGACTGCTGTTCAATCGACTCCTGGACGGCGAGCGGGACATCTTCATCGTCCCCAAACCGGCGTCCACGCAGTGCAGCCTTGAGCTGGCGAAATAAAAAGTAGTCGCTAGGGGCCAGATCTGGACTGTAGGGGATGTGGTTGAGCTCCTCGAATCCGCACTCGCGCAGGGCAGCTTGTGCAACTCTGGCCTTGTGGAGAGGGGCATTGTTGTAGAGGAGCAGGACACCGCGTGTCAACTTGCCGCGCCGCTTCTGACGGATGCACCTCTTCAACCCAGCCAGTTCCTCGGCGTAATATTGGCCTATGATGGTCCTTCCACGAGGCGCATAATCCATCATTAACACTCCCTCAGAATCCCAGAAGATGGTGGCCATGATCTTCCCGGTTGAGGGTTGGGTCCGGAACTTGATGGGGGTCGGAGAGCCCCTGTGCTTCCAGGCCATGATTTCGAGCTTGGTCTCGGGATCCCAATGATGGACCCACGTTTCATCACCTGTTACTATGCGTGACTCGAATCCCGCTGGGTCTTGGTTGTACAGGAGCAGCAGCTCCTCCGAACTTTGACGACGTTGAAGTCGATCATGGAGCGTCAGGTTTCTAGGGACCCAACGGACAGAGACCTTGGTCATGGCCAAATTGTCGTCGATGATGTTCATAACACTTCCATGTGATATTCCAAGTTCTCGCTCGATTTCTTCGACCTTCACCCGTCGATTTTCGAGGATCATCATCTCAACACGGGCCACATTGTCCTCGTTGATCACGTCTGACGGGCGTCCTGGACGGGGTTCATCTTGAGGGGACTCACGACCATGGCGGAACTCCCTATTCCAGCAAGCAATGGTTGCATAGGAAGGGGCGGTGTCGGTGTACACTGCAACCATGCGTTCATCGATCTCTTTTGCATTCTTGCCTTCCTTGGTCAAAAATTTGATCACTGCGCGGTGCTTAACGTTCTCCATTGTTGAAAAATTTGTGACTGACGATCTGCGATCAGCTACTGCTTCTTAAATAGACGAGGCAGGGGCGTGCGGCTGTTGGTCCTGACTTGTCATAATTTGTCCTAACACCCCCACAAACAGCTATCCACCCTTTCTCTGTTTTGCCATACCGATTCGCAAAACTTGTTGACCGCCCCTAAATATATATATATATATATATATATATATATATATATATATATATATATATATATATATATATATATATATGAGAATCGTCACCCACCCGTTCTCTCTCAGTGGAGACACGAGATGTTAACGCAAGAGCATCCGGCCAGGCAACTCGGGGCAAGCTCGTAACCGCAGCGCCTCGCCACTTGTTGCTATGAAAGGCCTAAAGGTTAAAATGCAAGATCTCCCCTACGAGAGTGAGATTCAATTTAACCTCAAGTAAGAAATTGGAGACGTGTTTCTCCCAATGTAAGACTTGGTGAGAAAAACCGTTTGGAATAAGAACCCTCCTGGGCCCGTCCCCAAGCCCCCCCCCCCCAGTAGGGTGACGAGGTATAAATAAGAAACACTGAGGAAAATCAGGGTAGAACACGTCAGTCTCCAGGTGACGAAGTCCACGGATTAAGACTCCGGGCTACCGAGACTGGATAGGTAGAATACGTCAGTCTCCAGGTAAGGAAGTCCCCGGATTAAGATCGGGCTACCGAGACTGGACAGGTAGAATACTTGGGTCGTCAGACTACGAAATCCCCTGCAAGAGAGGCAGGGCTACCTTAAGGGGCTAAGAAGCAACTCATCCTCGAGCTAGTCCCTGGTTATCAAACCGAACGTTAAGTTAACTTGTTCAAATTTAACGTACTCTCGTCAGAGGCACTCTTCATATATTGGTGAATCTTAAACACCAGGGGTATTGCTCGTCATTGAGGAATTAAGAAAAGAAGGAAAAGGCTCCCCCTCGAGCCCGTTCCTCGGTGGCCACACCGAACTCATAAGTTAACTCGGTGAGGAACCAAGTTCAACCTATTCTTATCAGAGAACCCCCCCCCCTCGTTGGGTCCTTAGAAACCCCACGACCCATGATCGACTTCAACGTCGTCAAAGTCCACAAGGCCAGAGTTGCACAAGCTGCCCTACGCGAGTGTGGATTCGAGGAGCTCAACCATCCGCCCTACAGTCCAGATCTGGCCCTTAGCGACTACTTTTTATTCCGCCAGCTCAAAGCTGCACTGCGTGGACGCCGGTTTGAGGCCGAAGATGTCCAGCTTGCCGTCCAGGAGTGGATTGAACAGCAGTCGGGAGATTTCTGGTTGTCGGGAATTCGAAGCCTATAGACAAGTGGCGCAAGTGCATTGAAGTCGAGGGTAGTTATATTGAAAAAAAATAAAACACTTTTCCTCATATCTCGTTGCCTTATATCCAAATTTGAAAACTTATTGACCGCCCCTCGTGTATATAATTATTATATATATATATATATATATATATATATATATATATATATATATATATATATATATATATATATATATATATATATATATATATATATATCATTATATTGCAGTAAATTGTTGAAGAATAACGGCAGCGGGGGTTTTTTTTTGCGCGCGGAAAACTGAAGTTCAACGTGCACGCTCGAACTATCGAGAATATTCATGAGTCAGGGTAGGAGGGTATATAAGGGCTGCCGCCACGCGCATTGGCCATCACCTGGAAGAATCTTGAACAAAATTACGCTCAACGAGAAGTCACAGCCGGTAAAGAAGGAAAAGTCGAGGGAAAGACACCTCAAGAAAGTGTACTGATCTCTCTGCAAGACATACCGTGGACGGTAATCACTACAGAGAGCCATCTACGGGATTCAGCAAACCACCACCCCTAAATAAAAATTCATTTATTTCCCTGGCACGTCAGTGTGGTATGACGTGCTAAACCCTCCCCATCCCTGCCCCGCCGTGACTTGACTCTGTGAATGTGACTCTATACATAGAACTCCGTTGCAACTATGCCGTTCTACTTAGAAAGGGCACAATTGCAAACTTTGGGGAAAAGAGGTCTGAGGCTTAGCCCGCTGCGGAACCCAAAGGAAGGAGCAAACCTGGATTGGCACTCAGTTACCAACGCGGGGAGGTTTAACACCCTACCCTGAGGCACCGTCCAAGACCACAGAGGAGACTACCGTCTCTGTGAGATGTCGGGAGAAACTGGAAAATACCCAAAACCCAATAGAGAGGGCGGCACCCCGACTGGAGACAGTTGATTCTGGATTGTCATCATTATGTCCACCATGTTTTGACACCCTCTGAGGAGTCCAACCAGGTCCATATTCACTCATCATTCATCACCACATCCGAGTCATTTTCATAGGGTCGTTATCGGCGCGGCGGGAGGACCTCCATATAAAGAAAGAAAAAATGGCAAGCAATACTTCCTACCTCACAATCCTACATACAACAAACAAATAACCCACAATGAACATACACTCCTAAACTTAGCCGATACACACGACACCCCCATCACGAACATAATAAAGACACATACAGGCCACAAACTCGTCTTCCGCTCACAGGACGCAGTAAAATTCCACCAACATGCATCTGACACACACGCCCCATTGGACCTACAGACAAAATTAGCCGCCGGTGTAGTAAAAAGACACCAAATACCCATCACAAAGACCAACCCCCTATGGTTGGCCTTCTCCACTGATGACCTCTGCACAAACCTCAGACAGAAGTCTGGGGAGGAGGTCATCACAGACATATACTTCAACCGCACGAAACAATGGGCAGTGATCACACTGTCCGACGAACACAACAAATCTCTGATGCTAGATCAAGGCATCAAGGTTTGCGGCACCCTAACATAACCACACAACATCGAGTCACAACTTAACATAAGACACACACAATGCCACTGGTGTTACAAAACCGGACATACAACACGAAACTGCCAGGCATACCAGGTTAACTCCAAGTGCCCTTACTTAAGTAAGGCCCACTCTGACGCCGTAGCGGCTATACGACGTCCTCAACCCATCTACACAACCACACACTCCACCCCCACCCTCCTCCCCTCACAAGAACATTTGCCGCCGCTGCCGGCGCAACGGTGTCCGCACCTCTCCCTGTCCCACCCCAGCAGCAACCCAAACTCACCCACATATTCCGACACCCGCCCCTATCCTAGCACCTTACACCCAGAGACCTCCACTACTTCCGACACCCACCCCCACCCTACACCACACACCCACCCCTACTCCACACCACAGACCCAACGAGACCAGATACCCAAATCTAAACCTGGCCGCCTTGCTCTCAAAGGTGGCAAAGGACATGTCGAAGGGGGACCCCCGACTATACGCAAACATACTCAACACACTGTTCGCCTCGCACGGTCTAGAGCAGATCACCTTCCCCGAGGTGTTCGTTTTAATCGACGAGCATACACACAGGAGACCCGCACTCCTCCCCACCCCGGTGGGCACGAACACCTCCCCTCCTGGACCTCCCGCCCTTCTGTCCCTCCACTTCTCACCACTGCACCCTCCTTACCTACCCCTCTGCCCACTGCTCCCATCTCTCTTCCAACTTCCTCTGCTCCCTCCACAGCTCCCAATCCTTCCTTCTCTATACCTAAACTCCCTCTTACCACCAGCACTCCCCCGTCGGCAACCCCCACTCCCCCATATTGCCACCAAACCCCCCTCCCACCGTCCCCACCACCCTTCTCACAGCCTCCAACCCCACTCACACCACAAACTCCACCTCCCCCAAGCCCAGCACACCCTCCACAACACCCCATATTAAACAAAAAAAACTACCACGAAGAACCCCCTCCACACACACACACAAGCACGCGAAAAGGCAACCCCCCCCCTCCTGCTGTTCCTTCTTCTCCCCCTTCCACCCGTCCTTCTTCGTCCCACCTCCTCTCTCTCCTGACATCCCCCTCTCATAATCTGCACTTCCACTACTATCTCTAGCCCCATCTCCTAGCTCTACTCCCTCCACCTCTGCTCCTGACTCCCCCCTCCTAGACTCTACTCTCTCCAACCCTGCTTCCACGACCGCGATCTCTAAACCTCCCTCCACAGAACACACTCTCACCTCCACCACGGCTTGTCCACCCAATAATACCACTGACAACATCTCCAAACCACAGCCGACACGCGTAAGGTACTGGCTCCTCACGCCTCCAGGGCAATAACCAAGGAGAGGGGGGCGGTCCCGGCTAAATCAGCCTCACGCGCACTCCACCCACGTCAATAGTACGCCTCAACGTAACACAACTAAACGTACGCAGTTGACACGGTATTCGCCATACTGTTTGCTAACTGGGTCCTAAACACACAAAGACCTGACATAATACTCTTGAACTCGTCAGCCTACATCCTCCCCACAACAGACTCCGCATTGCAGGTTACCACACTTATCTATCTCCACAGGCGCTGCACGTAGGATCAGCGAACCTAGTAAAGCGCTCTATACACCACTCCCTCATCCAAACACAAGATGACTCTTTTCTAGCCTTGCAAGGTACAGACAAGCTCCGGCCCCATCCTAGTGGCCACACACTACTGACCACCACGCCTACAATTAAACATAGAAGTCCTACTCCGGGAACTATCAAACCACAACCTCCCTATCTTCTTTGCGGGGGACCTCAACGCCTTTCACCCAACACTCCTTTCTAACACTATGAATGATGCAGGAAGGTACCTGGCCGGTGCTTTGCCACGTTATCGCTGCGAGCACATCGGCTTGGCCTTCCCCACATTCTTCGATACTCGTGGAGGTACCACGTCTCCGGACGTGGTCTTCCGCAACGATCACGCTACACGCTTCTATACGCACATCTCACCGGGTCCCCACGTACTCTCTGACCACATACCGATATGCCTTATCATATCCACATCTCCCATACTCATACCCACACCACCTCTCTTCGACTACAAAAACACAAACTGAGAAGAGTTCAAGAGACACAGAACAGATAACACACCACAAAACCTCGACCTGGACCACACCAATCCAGACATGTTAGATGACCACTGGTGCTCAATCTTAAACACTATAATTACAGCACGCGACCTACACTCACCACATAAAACCTACACTTGCATAAAACATTTGACATATTCCATACACACTCAGAGAATCATCACACAGTACAACAATCACTACACTAGAGGCCTACGACAACACAACATCAATCACTTACGTGCCCGCATCCTACAGTGCGTGCAGCTAGATAGGAACCGGCAGTGGCGAGAGGTCGTCCGCTACACATCCACACTAACCACTTCCATCACCGTCGAAGAAACAAAACTACATTAAAACAACAAAACGTGCCCCCGGCCCCTCCGGGCTACCAGCCACGCCAATAAACAACCTCCCCGCAAACATATACCCCACACTTACACACCTATTCAACGCCTGACTAGCCTCAGGTCACTTCCCTAAAGTATTCAAAGTCTCTCACAACATACTTCTACACAAAACGAACAAAGACCCCCAAACACCCAAACAATTACAGGCCTATTGCTCTATTAGAGCACCTAGGCAAAATACTCGAACGCATGATTAACTGCCGCCTACGGGAATACCTGGAAGAGAGGGACTGGTTCTCCCCCCACTAATATGGGTTCAGGAGGGGGCTGGTCCACTCAGGCGGCTGTGAACATCGTGCATGACAGAATACAGAAAAAACGCCAGGTACATCAAAAGACATCTCCATCAGCAAGGATATGGAAAAGGCCTTTGATAAAGTGTGGCATGAGGGACTCCGTTGGAAACTCGCCAACAATACGGAGTTACCTCTCTGCACCAGAAGGCTCCTCTCGCACTATCTCACTGAACGGAGATGCCACATAAAATACAATACCCTTCACAACCCTTCACGCCACGTTCAGGCGTTCCCCAAGGAAGCTTACTGGCACCCACACTATACATCATGTACACAAACGACACCCCAAGCCCACCCGAAAACTGCTGCCACATATACACAGTGTCCTACGCCGATGACGAGACCATTCTCGTCAGCGGCTGTGTACCAGAAGAAATCGCGCTCCACGCACAAAGAATACTAGACACTAAGACAGATTACGCGGATAAATGACTGATTGCCACGAATCCTCAGAAAACACAGATGACACTCTACGGCGCAAGAGATCACTTCATGCATAACCTACAAATCTTCTCACACACACACCAGATATGAACCATCTAAACCCAACAAGGCTCGAATACACACAACATACAAAAATCCTTGGGGTAACTTTTGACAAGACCCTCAGGTTCAATATACACCAGAACAAAACACATAACATAACACAAGCAAGAGCCTCACGTAGAAACACATCGCTGCGCAGATTCTACCTTGCAGGCATAAAACTTCAGTGCGACCTCTTCTCGCGTACGCCCCACTGTCACTCGTAGCTGCGAGTGCCACTTGGCAGCAGAAGGCTCAGCGCATTCAGAACTCTGCTCTGAAGCGCACTTGCCGCTCTCCCCTGTACACGAGAATAGCACACTGCACAACAAATTAACACCCATCAACACATACGCTCAGACCAGACTCAGGAAACTC
>CAXAKS010000051.1:0-5000 GCA_963969495.1 Ceratothoa steindachneri | reverse complement strand
TAGGAATGACCATATAGGCGCATCCTAGTTGTTCTAGTCGGATTGAGGCTTGGTTAGTGCCAAGGAAGACCATTATCATCATCACCATCTTCGTTTTTCATCTTGGTTCCAATTCTGCAGGGTTGGATGGTCGTATGAAGACTCTTCTCCGCCGACTTCAGCCCTGAGCATCTTCCTCCGTAAGTCCCACTACCCACATATCTTCCACAACATAGTCCCTCCAAGTTTTCCTGGGTCTTCCTGGTGAGCTTCTGCCTTTCTCAGGTAGCCATACTCCTCTGATCTCTCCACATGACCAAACCATCCTCACATGATTTTTCATATAGGGAAATAACACACATGATGAGCTCTGTCTCCTGAGTGCCCACACTATCACCTGTCTTGGTACTCTATCAAAAGCCTTCTCCAAATCCACAAAAATGTGGTACAGTTTCCTTTTCTTTTTGCTAAAACTTTCTTGGATCTGCCTCATAATAAATAATACATCATTAGTAGACCTTCACGCAACAAAACAAACTGTCTGCCATCAACTTTTACTCAATTCTTCAATCTTCCCTCCAAATATTTTAGTGCCATGTTCAAAAAGCCCGATTCCTCGGTATTTTTCGTTTTTGAGAGCATCCCAATTTCCTTTATATATTGGAACAATCAAACTACTCTTCCAATCTTCGGGGCTTCTCTCCTCCTTGACTATCTTTCGAAAAACTCTTGTCAGTTCATCAAGTCCATCTCCTCCCAGTCTGGCCAACATATACCTTGTTATTCCTGTCCGAGCAGGCGCTTTGTTCCTCTTCATTGCCTTCAAGGCAGTTGCAACCTCTTCTTTTGATATGTCTTCTATTGGACCATCCCACAAGCAATTTGGTTCCCATGTAACATGCTTCATTTTCCCTCCTGGGTCGATGATGGACTGGAAGAAACAATTATGGCCCGCCTGCCTTCGTTGGCAGTCCCCTTGGAAAGTAACTGGGGAGGGGGGCTGCCGCTGGAAAGAGGGAGGCACCCGAGAGGACCTCCAGAGAGAAGTCCCCTACACCCGTAGGCAAAGGAGAGGAGTAAGCCTCCTCTACGGTTAAAGAGTTTGGGATCGTCCCCTGCGAGAGCACAGGGGACTGGGCTCCATTTTTTCACTGGAGTTGCCCGAAGGCGGCTCCGTCGATAGTGAAGGCGAAAGGGGTAAGAGTTTGAATTTTTAGATTCTATCATCGAGCATGGGAACCATATTAGTTATAGGGGAAGTAAGCGCTAATAACCCCTCGCAGTAGCCCACTCTGCGAAAGGTGAACACGGGGCCGGCAGAACCAGCTGCTGCCATTTAGGACCACACCTTTCCGCCCAGTGGCCAGGGGTCATTGTCCCTTCCCCCCTCAGCCCCGATCCGGGTGGATGGGTGAGAGGAAGCTGGTCGGCGTCTACCCTGTGAAATAGAGGCCGACCAGAGAGAGTTGTGGGAGGTTATAGGGAAATTGAGGAAGTAGGGTAGAAACGCAGGTTGTCTGAAAGAAGGAAAAAGAACGAGGCTATGGTTCCTTCTCATGCTCTCTACAACGATCTCCTCTTCATGAGGGAACTTTGCAGAGGAACCCCCAATAAGCGCGTTGCTGAAGTGGTCATGATCCTAAAGGCATTCAAGCGCCATCTCTGGTACGTGTCAGAAGACTTGGGGCCTCTCTCCCTCTCTCTCCCTACTCGACGAAAGGGTTGCAAAGGAAGAGAAGACATCCGTGGTTCAGAACATGAAGAGGGAGGGAAAGACTGAAACGTCTGGACGGAGAGGCCTTCAAACCCAACAAGCCTCTTCAGTCTTCTTCAGTTACCGATCGAGAAAGGCGCTGGATCTCCCGCCCCCAGGACAAGGAGAGGAACTAGCCACACTCTTGGCTAAGAGCCCCGCCAGTTGGGAGGGGGATCCTCCCTTCTGCAAGATGAAGAAGGCGATTGACCATGTGAAGGTGGTCAACGACGTTGCCGAAAGGGGAGTAGCCCTGATGACCACCTTCAATGCGGCCATCACCCGAGAAGCAGCTCAGAAGCAGTTCCTTCTGAACGTAGTGGACAAGGACAGGAGGGGGTGCCTCACGACCTCCAAGGCATACCTACTAAAGCCCGAGCGATCGGACTCCGAATAAAGCAAGGAGATCCTTTCGGAACTGTTTTTTGTCTTGTTTCAGTTCTCAGTGATGGCCTTTTATTTGTACTTCTCTGCGTGCAAAAGGAAATATATTAGAACTTCTTTTTTCATATTTGCTAACCTTTTGTTTCCTGTTTTGTTTTATTTTTTAAAAAATTGTTGCTTCGTGGGGGGACTCCTAAGCAATGTCCGATTACAATAAAATTTCGGACGAATCTTTACTTTTTTCAGTGGAACAAAAACAACATGTGGCCCAAAGGTGGCGGCAACATGTGACATTTTGAACAAGTCTAATATATAAAATATAATATAATATAATAAATATATATATATATATATATATATATATATATATATATATATATATATATATATATATATATATGGGGTAAAGTGGAGACGGATTGTACTGCTAGTGGTTTTTTGGTCATCAAAACTAGTTTTAAACAAGTTAGCAGAAATCCAAAGTGCCCAACCTTTATTTCCCACATACAGAACTTTGAAATATGTTTGCCAGTTCAGATTTAGGAATCACGCAAAACAGTTTCCCGGATGTTACAAGGTTCTGGATTGCTTACTTGGGCACCTGTAAAGAAACCTCTGATCTCCAAGAAGAATCAAAGAGCCCGTCTTCGTTACGCCAACGAACAGGTCGTTTGGACCAAAGAACAGTGGTCGGAACTTCATTTTACCGATGAATCGAAGTATAATGTGATTGATTCCGATTGCGGGATGTACGTCCGACGAAGATATGGTGAAAGGTTATATCGTGTATGTGTGAAGAAGACAGTGAAATATGGAGGAGGCAGTATAATGGTATGGGGAGTGATCTCTGCTGCTGGTCCTGGTCCACTTATTTGCCTACAAGGGACTGTCAATGCTGAAATCTACCAGCAGATTCTTAGACATCATTCCCGTCCACATTTCCGATCCACGTCAGTTCAACCTCCTATCTTCGTGCAGGGCAACATCCCTTGCCACACTGCGAAGGGAGTCAAAGATTTTTTTGGAGTGATAAAGGGGTTGATCTCATGGACTGGCCACGTAAAAGTCCCGATCTCAACTCTATAGAAAACGTATGGAAGATTATTGGAGATGGGAAGAGAAGGAGAAATCCAAAGAAGCAAGCTGAAGTCTGGGAATTATTGAAAAATGAATGGAACAATATTACCTCATGATTTTGTAAGAAATTAATTCAGTCCAGTGGTAACAGATGGCGGGGGGTAATTGCTAGTAAAGGGATGTTCATAAAATATTAATAATAATGTTTCTTTTTTGTTCTTGTTCCATTTTACATTGTTTTTTTAAGTGACCATTCAATTTTGGCCGCTGCAATTGGGAAGAGAGTTTATTTAATTCCTCATAACTTACGATATATTTAATCCAATTACTTAAAATTAAATTTTCAGGAAAAATAGATTTTAGATATATCTAAATATATGTATAATATATAGTCTCGACGACGTTTTGTTAAAATTCTATAATAAATATTTAAATACACTTGTTGTTACTGAGCCTTATATTATGGCGGCTATAATATATATATATATATATATATATATATATATATATATATATATATATATATATATATATATATATATGGAACGTGCGACATCCGAAAAAAGTAGTTAAATAAAGGAAAGAGGGCCAGCCTCGTCCAAAGTCATTAAGTTCAGAAGTCAATGTGCACGAACTAGTCCCGAGTACAAGAGATAAGCGGTAGAGCAAAGATCATCCACACTGGGACATTCAACAAGAATGTGCCGAACAGTCTGGGGGACAATGCAGTCTTCACAGTATAGCGCAGGGCGAGCGCTCGATCAAATGGCGGTGCGTCCCGCGAGTGTGTCCAATTCGGAGACGACAGAAAGCAACCTGAAGTCCTCGCGGCATTAGGAGGTAGGTCCAGGGGAACAGTCTCGGCGCAATGGCACGCAAGTTTAAGTTACCCTCGACCGTCTCCCAACTTCTTTGCCAACCAGGCCGAAGAGCTGCCTCTCAGACTCTTTGCGCGTTCATTCCACACAATTCTTACATGTCCAGGAACTCAGCAGAAGATAATCTCGACATCAGCGCGGCTTGCTAAAACTGGGGCGTCACGGATATCGCGAACCAGGTGATTGGGAGATAAAAATGGCCCGAGAGCAGTCAGGGCGCTTTGTGAGTCACTATAGATCACAATCAGGTCTCCGAACCGTGCATGTCGCGTTATCTCCCGTACCGAGCAGTGAACACAGACTCAGTACCTGGCAGAGCCCCGCTGACATTAAACAGAGGGGATACAGCGTGGAAGCCCACCGCCTCATGGGACTTTACGCTCAGCTGCAAAATGCATAAAACTCACATCCGTAATCGAGTTTCGAACAAACAAAAGATAAATAAAAAAGTAAGGCAGTAGCCCTATCAGCGCTACAAGTGCTGACGTCATGGATGAAGAATATCCATGGGGCAGGTACAAGAAAATCTAAGGCTGTGAATATGAGCCTCCCACGTGAGGCATAGGTCAAATACAAGACCAAGAAAACGGTGCGATTCAACCAATTCCAGGCGTACCCCATTAAAAAACAAGTCTGGGTCACGGTGGAGACGTGTATGGCGACAGGAGTGCATCACCCTAGTCTTTGACAAGGAAAACCGAAACCTGTGACCTTCGGCATAGCGAGAGACACGGTTCAATGCCTGTTAAGAGTAGACATCTGGGCCGCGCCAAAAGAGATCGAAAGGTCGTTCACGTAGGGCGTAGCGAGAACAACTTCCGGCAACACCGAGGTGATGCCGTTGATGCTCAGGGCAAGGAGTGTGACACTGATCACACTTCCGTGCGGGAAGCCCTATTTTGATCCATTGAGCGGGAGAGTGCTCCCCC
>CAXAKS010000050.1:0-195000 GCA_963969495.1 Ceratothoa steindachneri | reverse complement strand
AGTTGCATGCTTCGTTTAATCTACTTTATCTACTTTACTCATATATACTCATGCATCATACATTTCCCTCTTTTCCACACCAAGGTCAACAATTCTTTTGTAATTCCTGTTATCACATTTATTTTCCTATCTACTCTTGCATCTTCAATCTCATGCCCTAGAACGATTGGCCATCCCTTTCTCTCACATCTGCCCATACTTCTCTACCCAGCAGTTTATTTATCCTTTATCTCTCTTTCCTTTTCATAGCCAATGCATTCCACCACCACAAGTTCAACCGTTTCATTTTCCCTGCAAATTCTACACTCGGCTCCCCATCATTCCAGGTTCAGGTTGTTAAGCCATCCTTTGTATCGGGATATGGCATTTATTTTCTGTGCAGAGGAGAGTAATTAATTAGCCTTATTCATTTCTCTTCTTCCACACACACTGCCAAAATTTCTTTGTTGCATTTACTATTCTCACTATTTTTCCCCAGACTCAGTCCATAATCCTCCCTTTCCTCCACCTCCTCCCACTTTTCTCTTCCCAGCTCTATCACCAATTCTTCTTTCAATTTTTCCACAATCAAATGTTCTATAGATTCTCTCTGCCCCCAATAGGCACCATTCGCATCTGTCATCTCCTCCATTCCATCTGTATGTCCTCCCCTTCACCCCCAAGGATCCAGTCCGTGCCTTGAATAGTAGCTGGCTTGCAAAACTCCCATCATACATATTCTCAATGCAAGGCTCCCTTTCGACTCTGTATACATTCAGACTTCTCTTGCCTCTTCTCCACAACCTTTCTCCTGCATCTAATATTTTCTGCTTCAGCTTTCCATTTGCTCTGTCCTCTATATAGACTGCTTCTAATTCATACTTCGCATTCACTCTCATTACCTCTTTGCGCCACTCAGTCTTATCATAGCCAGCATGCACATAGCCTGCCCAGGTCTCTATTCCCATCCTTTGCAGTATCAACTTATAGTTTGATTTCATCCTTGCCACCCTCCCTTCATACCTATTACAGCCAATTTCTCCTCTCAGTGCATCTATTGTTACATAAGGATTGGCTCCTAGTGCTATTCTTTCCACTTTGTTGTGGATCTTTTCCATTCTCTCCAATTCCCCCTTTGTCACTTTACAGACTTCATACCCATACATGCTTCTTGAGACTTCTATCCTTTTCTACAGTTCTCTTATCATTTTATACTTATTTGCTTGTTTAGTCGCCATGTTCCTCAGCATGCGAGTCATACTTAACCTATTTACCTCATTTTGTCTCTTATGCTTCTCAAATATATCCTTCTGATTACAAACTGTCATACACAAGTATCTATAATCATTTACTACTTCTAGGATGTCATTTGCTAGGATCCATCCTTTATTTCTTCCTTCTACAAATATCATTATTTTGCACTTTCCTCTACTAAACTTTACTCTCCATTCTTCCCCATACTGGCACACCACATTCAGAAGTCTCTGAAAACCCTCTGCCGTTTCACTAACCAGAACTATGTCGTCTGCAAATCCCAGGGTTGCCAATATGCGATCTCCAACAATGACTCTTTACTCTCCCAGGAAGTTCTTCAAAGAAGAAGATGAACAAGATAAAAGACATTTAGAATATTTGCATCCATCCCCAAGTTTCTTAGTCTTGCAAACAATTTCGTTCTATCAACCCGAGCAAAGGCTTTTTCTATATCAAGAAAGCAGGCATATGCACACCCCTTTTGTTTTATTACTCTCTAATTACATTCCGTAGGATATAGAGATTATCTATGGCTCTTCTTCCAGTCCTAAATCCATTTTGCTCATCTCCAAGTATCCCTTCACATTCATCCCACTCCTTCAGTTTCTTTGTCATGATGCTACCAAACATCTTTCCTATCACACTCATTATGGCTACTAGCCCTTAGCTATCCACCACTTTTATGTCTTTATTACCACCTTTGTTTATCAAATTAATCCCACTTTTGTGCCAAGTCTCAGGCACCCATCCATTCGCTAGCATATCATTAAATAAGGTTGTCAGTTACTCCTTCATCCTTTCTCCTCCATATTACAGAACTCCACCAACTATCCTTTCTTCATCCATTGCCTTATGATTTTTCAACCTTTTCAACCCATCCTCCCCGTTGATTCCTATACGTTCATCCTCTAATTCCTGTACCGCAAACTCAAGTTCCTCATTAGCTTCGATTTCTTCCCATCCCTCTCGTACCCGAAGGATTCCTCCCCAATATTCTTCAATTTGTATCTATTTTTTTTTCATCCTCGCATTCTCCTTCTATCGTCTTCATTATTACTTGGTCCTCGCTTTTATCCCCTTCCAAAGCTCCCCTCAGATATCTCCACCTCTCTCTCTCTCTCTCTCTCTCTCTCGGTCATTTACACCCAACTTGCTCCACTCTTATTTTTTCCTCCCCCTCCTCCTCCTCGATCTTTGCATCCCAGATTACTTTTTGCTTTTGCTTCCTATCTTCTAATTCCATCCTTTCCACTTTTTCGGCCTCAACCCCCCCTCTTCTCTCTCTCTCTCTCTACTTTGCCTTAATTTATGTTTCATCTTTATCCTAGTTAAGTAATCTTTCTCCACTTCCTTGTTCCACCACCCCTTGCTCGACCTTTTCCCTCCTGTTCGGATCCATTTTGTCCTAATCTTTTGCATCGCCACCTCTTTTATTTTTCATTCAAACTCCGTATAATTTACCCTCATATCCTCAGAGATTATTAGCCCTGCCAACGCTTCTTCCATTTCATTTTCATACGCTCCCCAATCCGCCCCTTTTCTCTTCCATCTATTTCTCCGCCTTCCCTTTTTCATTTCCCATACAGGGTCCCATTTTACTTTTACTATTATAGTTTTTGAGTCAGTTTGGATCCCTATTTCCTGATCCACATCAATACATATGCCTTCATCTATCTTGCCACACTTTCTGTTCATTATATCTAATGCACTCCTCCTCTCTCCTTGTTGCCAGGTTGGGATTCCTTGTACTTCTAGATTCTTCAAAATTACATCGCTTTCAATTATCCATCGATTCACCCTTCTTCCATTGCCGTCCATTTCCTTCCCCACTATACCCCATCACTAACCATTTTTTCGTTCTCCATTTCTTGTGTCAGGCTCCTTAGTTCGTCTATTAGCCATTCACTCTTCCTCCGGTTCGTACCTTTCACATAATTGTACACTACTGTCACCACTAGGTTAGTTCTGCCCCTTGTGACCCTATATATCTGTAGCCTTCCTTCCAATCCTCTCTGTATTGCTCCTTTATTCGGCTCCACCTCCTCTGACACCATATAGCCCTCTTCAACTAGTATAACTACTCCATTGTATCTATCCTCGTCCTGAGTCCTACCTTTCCACCTCAGATGATAACCACCGATTTGCATTTGTTCTTCCATAACCCTCATCTCTGTTAATGTCATTATCTCTCTTTCTGCTTTTTCGCCTTCCCTTACAATCTCTTCTCTCATGCCTAGGACCATTACTTGGCAGTTCCAGAATCCTACCTTCACTCTATTATATCCTCTCTCCTCTTTCGTGCATTTGCCCAGCACCGCTTTGGCCTTCTATCCTATCTATCTTTACACTTGACCTGCTCCACTTGCCTCAGTGTCCAAGTCCACCTCTTTCTTACTCTCACTAGTTCCCTGGTCCCTGTACCTTGGAGGTGGACTCCATTTCTCCATTCAATAGCATTTCCACCTTCCTCAATTGCTATCATCCTTCTCACGCTTCTGCTTAAATCTCTCCTCCTCTTTTCATAGCTCTATCCTTCATACCACTTTGGCATTATTGGGACCACAGCTACCTCCACTTTAAGGGTGCAGAGCCTTCACTTCTCTTACGAGTCCCTCAATAGCTTTCATGTATCCTGCAGCGCTCCTTTTCATAAGCCTATCATTCCTACTTGTTTGCATCACCATCCAGTCTCCTTCATGAATTTTCAGTTTCCTTAGTTAATCTAACATGTCTTTTCCTGGCATAGCAACAACCACAACATCTCCTCCCATAGAGAACCCCTCAAACCATGTGCGTAGCTTCTTTACACTACTGTCTCCAAATATCTGCAACATGCTACTGTTCAACTCTATCCTCCTTTTCATAGCTATATCCTTCGTACCACCTCCTGTTTGTTCTTGCCATTTTATCCTCTCCTCTTCATGGCGGTTCTCTCTCATAACATCTAGACTTTCTCTGACCCTTCAGTTACTACAGCCTCTTGTTCTGCTCTCCTACTTTCCACCTCTTTTCACTTCTCGCTCATTTCTCCTCTGTCCCTCCTGTCTGGCCGTCCTCTTTTCTTTGTCCTTTCCCCCATTCAGTTGTTCTTCTCTTCCTTCTTTCTCTCCTTCCCTTGTCCTGTTCTACTCCCTGATCCTTCACTGTATTCCTATTTTTTGCACCTTTGCCTGTCTCCCTCGTTTCATCGTCTCTGCCTCTCTCCCCATATGCTTTCACACATGCATGCTCCTCCTCTATTTGTGCTTTTTCTCGCTCCACCAGCATCCTTTCACTCCATTCTAACTTCCGATAGTCGTATATTTGCCTGTTCTACCACTTCAACCCTGTTCTTCCATGCCTGGTTTTCATCTGTTACTTTTCCTTGGGTTTATTACTTCTTATTCTAGCTTCTTGTATTCATTGCACCTCTTGCATATGAATATGCTCTCCTCTAGTTCCTTCATTCTAACTTTATCCTTGATGTAAACCCACATTTCACAATCCCCACACATTACAGACAGGTTCGTGCACTATCACTACATTCCTCTCTTTCATCTGACTGTACATTTTCTGCACTGTGATCCTTCGTACCTTTCCTCCCCTATCTAATTCCTCTCTCTCCTCCGCAGTCACCTCTCTTACCACTTCCACATTCTTTAGTCGCTCCACTAGTACTGCCTTAGCCACCCTCGAACTAACCCCTCGTATAGTACCGTCAGCTCATCCACCTTCATTTCATTCAAACTCATTTTCTCAGCCATCTTTCACTCAATTATTTTCCTAATAGGTTCAACGATCTTCTATTCTTAAATAAACACTAGTGTGTTATTAAGATACTTCTGCTCATATACTTCACCACCAATCTTTGGCTCGTTGTTGTTCTCTCGGAGAGAACCGTCTTCACGTTCCCAGGCACTCCACTACCTTCCATCTCTCCGTTCTTTCCCTCGTCTCTAGTGAGCCAGTTATCCCCTTAAACAGCAGCTGGCTCCCTCAACTGCCATCGTAGAATTTCTCTACTTCTGGTTTTCTTTTATTTCTATAAGGTCTTCTTTTCCCTAATGCCTTCCTTACATTCTCTGTGTCCCACTTCTTTTATTCTTCTCTCTACTTCATCACCTGTTGCCTGGGTCTTAATCATAGTTCATACCTATTCACTATTCTCTCAATTTCTCTCTTCCATTATGTTCTAAAATTTATTCTATGGACCCCTATTCTTCCCAGCTTGCGCCATTCACACTTTCCACATACTCTAAATACCGGGTCTTCATCTTAGCACCTCTCTCATGGTATCTGCACCACCTCATCTTAATGATTCCACCCCTACATATCCATTTGCACCTAAACACATCCTCGTTACCTTGTTCTGGATTTTCTCCATCCTTTCTAACTCCCTTTTATTCACTTTACTTCGTGGAACACCTATCCACTTCCAGAGCTCTCTCACACCTCTAATTCCATTTGCATGCTTATTCCCCCCCCCCTTATCACCCCGATTATTCTTAACATCTGTAGTTCCTTTCTTCTCGTGTTTATCAAAAACATCCACTTCATTGCACACGCTCATACCTAAATACGTGTACTCGTCACCACTTCTAGCACCTCATCGCCTAAAACCCACCCCTCATTCACACCTTCCTACACTCACTTACGCTGAATTTAATCTTGCATTCATTCCCACAATCTGCTGCCACATCTAGCATTCCTTGCAAGCGCTCTCCACATTCAATCATTTATCAGCCGCAAATCCCAAACAATTCATCTTACTGTCACCTAGCTGACTCCTCATCTTGCACGCTTCACTCTTTTTAACCTTTACTCTATAAATAAACTAAATAGCTGTGGAGACAGCGTGCATCCCTGTCTCACACCTACATCATTCATTATCCATCCTGTTTCTGCCCCTTTCAAATTCGGTTTTACTTTATTCTTTCTATATAAACTATTTATCACATTCAGAATCTTTTCATCCAAGCCTTCTTCATTTAACCTCATCCATAACATTTCCCTGTTCACTTTATCAAAGGCTTTTTCCATTTCCAGGAAGCATAAATTGTCTTTTTTCTTCTTCTACATTATCTCAATTATTCCGTTCATCACAAACACATTGTCTCTTCTTCTCTTACTCTCCGTGAAACAACTTTGCTCATCTCCTAGAATACCCTCTCTGTCATCCCATTCTTTTAGCTTATCAGCAATAATTTCCCCCCGATTTTACATACTACACTGACAATTGTTACTGGCCGGTAGTTCCACACATCCATTCGATCTTTGTCCCTCCTTTATATACAAGATTTACCCTTTTCTTCATCCACTCCTGTTGCACCCGGGCACCCGTCTTCATTCTCTCTCCTCCATGTTTTATGAATTCTCCTATCATCAGATCTTCATACATTGCCTTCCCATTTATTTTTTTTCTTACAACCTTTCTATATCCAAATCAGTAATTTCCACTCCATTATTCCGCCAGACGTCTTCTTTTACTATCTCATCTTCATCCTCATCCACACCTCCTTTTATATTTCCTCTGTGATATGGATATGCTCAGTAAAGACAGCATATCCCCTCCACCCAACCCAAGTCGGGGTGAGTGAGGGGGGTGGGTTGTAAAATAATAATATTAAGGCTTTTACAAGGGGACAATTAAAACTGGTGTGGAAAAGGCAATGGAACAAATATATTAATTTATGGGATATTGTAAAATCCAAAGCTTCCCCTTCATTCATTAAGTTTATGAGCGAGACCCAAGTCTTTTGCCTGGAACCATTTCTAAAACTTTTAGTACCAGGCGCGGGCACGAGTGCTAAAAACTACAAAATCCAATTTAGCCCCCCCCCTCCCCCGCCCAAGAGAAGCATGAAAAGCCTGATCACAAAAGTTAGCCAGAAAAAAATAATCACGCGGTAGCTAAGACCCATGATAGAGTGAAGCTCACTTACGGCAACCAAAGTTATGCGACCGCAACAACAAAAACAACAACAACCCAAAGAACGAATCAATAAATGGAGACATGAGCGCCAAGATCTTTGTGTGCGTAACACACGCACATACAGCAAATATAGGAACCCCAGGATGCTATGAAAAAGGAACTCTACTCTATGTCGCGACTACCTGCGATAAAAGGATAATTTTATGTGATGCTGTTTGCTCCTTTGTTTTTAACTTATTCCTTCGTGGTGGGAGGTGAGGTGGGTGGGTGGGTGGGGGCAGGCCGAGTGTAGAGCCGACCCCTCCCACATCAAAGTATCAAATTCCATAATTCTAAGATGATTTGGTAAAGGACCAAGAGCCACGCTACTAAAATATCGGAGACTCGAGGGGAGTTTTTGTCCACTCTCAAAAGTGAGTTAATATTTTTTGTTATAAGCCAATGAGGGCTTCAAACCCCCAACCCCCCCTCCCACACCGACCAACCTGAGAACTCACCCGAGCTGTCTACCATGCATTAATTTTGTCCTACCTCTGCCCGCTACTTGGTTCGGACATAATTAGGGGCTCAGGAGGACCCTGGTTTGAGGAATAGCCAACAAAAGATTTTTTCGCGGTGGGGAACTTGATTGTAACCACGAGTTCGAGAGTAATCCTCATTCACACCCGACCAGGAACACAGAGCAGTTATGGCGGAACACCCAAGGGGAAGTGGCAAAAGGGGTAGCGGAAGTTGATTCGGCTTCTTGAGGGGCCCAATACGATCCATCCATCATCCTCCATCCCGGCAGTACTCGAGCGGGAGACCAATTAGGTAATGGGCGGGGGCTACAAACACAATGGGAAAAAAGCCAAAAAATAGCATGTAGACCCTCACTAAGAGGGTCCCCTTGAGGAACATCACCGGCCCGCCCCCACCGTAGAAGAGACGACTAAGCGAGGCATTATACGCCGAGCTAAAAAAAGTCGCACTTGTTAAACTGATCGAAGTAACAATCGTGATATGGGCGGGAACAAGAGATGTGGACAAGCTCCTGTCAGATGAGGGAGCTAGTTAACTAAAGACGATCGGCTTTGAGGCGACTCCCTCACCACAAGTGGAGAGCTGGTTTGGGGAACACTCGGACGAAGGATTAGAAAAGCAACATGCATGTGCAAAGGTTCCGGAAATGATACAATTCCATGACCACAACCAAATGTTCAAGATCACATTCGCCGCGACGAAAGTGACACGGTAAACAACCACAGACGGACTCCTGATCTTCAGTCTGCGCATCCCAGGAACAAAACAGTGTAAGAAAGTTCCACAGCATACAAATTTACTTTGTATGCTGGAGCAACATACGTCAACAACCTGGCACAGCAAATGCGCCACAGAAGGAGACCACTTCTACAAGTGTAAAAGTGAGTGCTGCCAAGCCGAGTGACTAGATGCAACCATCGAGGGCATCTCTGTCAGAAATAAAAATCTCAAGCGATCAGTAAAGCCTGGTTGCTACAGGAGGTTTTACACGCACTACTCAAGGCAAGTGACCTACTAAAGATAACCATGCCGGAAAACCGCAAGTGCTCTAATGCATTCTATGAATCTGCAATCCAGAGCAACTCAGAGAGGGAATCTCGACTAAAATGATGACCAGATGAGGCAAGAACTAGGTAATAGGAGGAAATTGCCTGAATTCTGGTTTAGTGCTGCGCATGTGCTGACAGGGAACACGAGTACGAAGAAGATTTTAGGCAATACAAAAGTGCTCTAAAATAAGAGAAAGTGTGCATTTAACACCAGACTGAGCCAAGCAACAAAATGGGAACATTGGTCTTCATAGACAGGAGTACACAAGGATTGGGGGGGGGGGGGCAGTGTTCAGAAAGAAGAGTTGACCGTTTGAAAGGAGACGGGGGAAAGTTTTCAGTGGCAGCCACCAAAGTAGATTATAAGAGGGAGAGCTGCACTCGAACAGTGCCACGCGAGTGAGAATCGTCATTCTGACCATGAAAGAGCGAATGTTTGTGGTCGGTGTATTCGTAAGACAGAGGGTAAGCGGGGATGAGATGCTTGGCGTGTGACAACTGCAGGTCACTCACAAATTGTGTAATGAAATCCCGCTCTCGAGCCACCAGGAAGGTGGGAAGACTTGGGAGAAAGAAATACGAAAGTGAGAGCCTTGTGACCAGTAGAAGGGTTATTTTGGAGCCTTGTATCGTGGGAACAAATTTGCTGACGGCGGAAAAAGCGGGAATGAGCTTTTTTCCAAAGGTAGACAATTTTGATTGAACCTGCGAAAAGTATTTCGAGACAAAGCTAACGGCGCCCACGTTCCCTTCTGAAGGGGGTTTAAGGTGGCACTCCCCCCCCCTCACTGGCATCAACTAAAATAAAAGGGGGGGGGGGGGTAGCTGCGATGGGTGCCTTAATTCGGAGGCTGAGGAAATAGCAAATTAGGCTTGAAAGGCATTAACAGCACTTGGCAGCCAATTTAATGGGGATTTGCTGCGTTTGTGCGCCCCATTCAGGATATCGTTTAGCGGGGCTAAGATGGAAGCTGCATCATGTACACGATTCCTCTCAAAATGGATGGAGGAAATTGTGTATGGCTGCAGTACCTCCGTCAGGAGAGAGGGGCGAGTCGTTTTACTTCTAATTGTTGTGTGGCAACTTTAAAACCAGACCACTGTTCGTGGTCTTTGGAGGCGAGTTCCGCGGTCTGGGAAGACGACCAAAGAGGTCGAAAACGAAAGGAAGATCTACCCTGGGCCGTTGCTATGGAAACGCCCGACCGGAGGGTAGATTTTCAGGCCAATTGCCAATCAATTTTTGTGCTTTCAGCACTGGTGGAACAACTCTTCGACATTATGTCTGCATTTTTCCTGTCTGCCTTCCATATCTTTCTTTACTACATCTTTACTTTCTCTATTTCGCTTCATATTTGAAGGAAATAAAAATAACGCTAAAAAATACTCGCGGTCGACTTCATTCGGGTGCCCAGAAGAAGATAGAGGAGAATAGGATAACAGAAGACATCCCCTGAAGGTAAGTAGGCAAAGAAGTAAACTCGAGTGGTGGGGACAGTAAGGCACAGAATCCCACATGACAGCATCATGCTGGTTATGTTTTTTTGGAAATTTTTTGGCAGATTAGAGACGAACATAAGTCAAAATTGCTCAAACTAAGACAAAATATTTGTTTAGAAATGCGTCCAAAGGAACATCATTTCAAAGAATGCAAATCCACTACTAAGATACAAGTTAATTGCAATCGAGGGCACTGAAAGCCTCAATTTAAATGAAAATTTATATGGAAATCGCAGAAACTATAAAAGTTACTCCCTAAACTGTAGAAGATCATTTTCTATGAATTAAAGTAGAGATATTACCGTTTTCTTTAGCGACTAAATAAATAATCTTAAAAGGGGATACTCTTTTGGTTTTCCGTTTCAATGGTAAACGGAATTTTGGAGTGCAGAGTGAGTATTAATGTAATGAAGAAACTGGCGAGCTGGAATACGTTCACCAAATACAGAGAAGCAGTCATCTATGTCTCCCTATTAGAACCTTTTACACATTTGAAGACTTCAATCGAACTATTCTCCTTTATTGGGATTTATTCTCCATAAGGTAGAATAACTTTAGGATCTTCCTTTGCCTTATTTGCCACTTTAATCTCATAATTTCGCCGTCTTAAATAACCTTCACCATTTGTAATTTTCCTAAAAATGCCCTTTTTTTCCTAGTTGTAGAAGGAAAAGTGGAAGCAATGACCTCGTCTCTGAGAGGAAAAAACACCAATGTTCTTACCTTATTATTTCAGCCAGGACAGTTTTGCCGTGAATTTGGGAATTAGACAATACTCACACGCCAATTTCACTCTGCAACGGAAGAAGAGTATGAGAAGCAAAAGCCTTAAAAGAGAACGACTCTAAGATCACAAGTAATGGACTAGTTTCGAGAGAGAAGCCAGCCCAAAGTATCGCTCGGTAAGAGTTAACAATCCACAGAATAAACCTTTTATTATTATTATTATTATTATTGCGAACCAGCATTTTGTACATGGTTGTCTCATACTTAAATGCGACCGCTATATTCAAGCATTTCAGAATGGGAGGAACGGAAAAGGGATCAGAGAGGTAAAACCAAGATTCTTATAATTAAATGCGGGATGGGTTTCAGTTCTTTTGTTTCGTAGAGTTTAAGCAAGAAATTTATGAACCATGTAGCAAGAAATTTATAAGGGAAACTAAGGTTGTGACCTATTTCAACCATCTTGGAGGAGTCCTTATCCCGGTGGTTAGCCCGGAATACCAAACCCTTAACCCCCCCCCCCTTCGACCCTTGGCACTAACTACTCATTAAAGCTAAGTTAGATTTTGGTTTGGCCACGTTTTTCTCAGGTTCTTATGGTTTTAATGGTACGGTGAATAGTTTTGAATTTTATCCTTCGAGTATTTAACTAAATTGAAGATGTAATATTATGAATGGGGGATGGGAAAATGAAAATTATTTTGGATTTGCCGACCCACTACGGCAAGTTCTTTCCTCCCCTTTGGACCCGAGAGCCCCTCGGGGAGCCTCGAGAACCTTTTCTTTTCCTCCCACGGGGGATTCTAAAAGAGTACATTTCTTCACTTTTCCCGGGAGAATCTTCAGGACATCTTTACCCGAGATCGAACTCAAGTTTAGAGGAATAATTGTAGGAGCCGGAGGAATCAGGTTTGAGGAGTCTCCTACTGGGTCATCCGGCACCAAGTTAAGACACTCAATGTAGGGGAATGCCTAGGCCAAACACCCTGGGGGTCCGTCCAAGAAAACAGAGTCGTCTGTGTAAGTAACAATTTACCCTCAAATAAGGTTTACAAAAAGCTCCAAGAATTTGAAGAATCCCATCTCGTAATAGAAATTGAAATGGAAGTAACCAATGTCATTATAGCCACAGGGTACTAGCCACCCAGACGCAATCGATTAGCCCTAGACTTGTAAAAAAAACTGGGTAAAGCATTCGAACAAATTCTGAAGAGGAGGCAGATCCAACACCTAGAGAAAGGCAATTGTAGAATCCAAGACGATTCGGATTCGGAAAAAAAGAAGCACCGAAATGGCGATTGCGATTATCATAGAAAAATTACAAAGACAAAATTTGGTGGAGCAAACAATGACGTAGTTTGTGGTAATGTATCCGAAGCATTCGAAAAAGTATGGCAGCGCGGAATGCAATTTAAGATTGTGCAACTGGGCCTGCATAACAAACTTGAAAGGCTCCTTTGTGATTAAGTGCTCGATCGCAGGGCGTTCAGGACAGATCCTCCAGCCTGGTGAAGGCTTGCCCCAAGGCGGGTGACTGGACCCCCGCTGTATTCAATTTACATAGCGGACATCCCCCGCCCCTGCAGGTCCAGGAATCAACCATTAACTCGTCCTAATCATCTGTGAGCATGGATAATCACTACATTACACAAGTTAAAATAGCAAAATACACCAAAAACATCTCGGGTGAAAGATACGATGAAGTATCAATGGCTATAAAAAACAGCGATTAAATTAAAGGAAGGATCCAAATCGTTACTGATCGATAAACGTAGCTTTGATCATTCAAGGAATGAGTCATATCCATAAGGACGGATACGAGCATTGGATTGTCATAACTCTCCCCTCCCACAAGAACCATCACACGGGAGTGGCCTAACCGATACCACCCATCATTCCGGCATAAGTAGAGCTCGGAACATGAGGCAAGGGGGGGGGGGTGCACAGAACAAAAAATCCCCTAGACACTTTGCCAAACTCATTTCGACAACAGGAAATCAATTTAAAGAATAATGGAAAAGAAAATCGCCGAAAAACAAGGAAAATATGGTAACCGAAACTGGAGTCGCACTTCAAAATCAACAAGGGCCACTGGAGGCTCCAATTACAGACCTCTAAACAGATCTCATTAATATAATACAATAGAATCAAAACATAAACCGTGTCTCAACTGGGACGAGGGCTAATATCGAAGTGGTGGTTTAATTCACAAACCGAAACCATGTCTTCAAGATCACATTCGAGACCTTGTAAATGGCTATGAGAATCCCAAGAGAGAAAATTGAAAGAGAGAAGCTGCTATATCTTTTACAAGAAATGGAAAAAACAAACGAGGACTAAACCAAGAGACTACGAGGAGGATAAACGTACGAATTAACAAACAGGAAAAGAAAGATTGAAATGAAGTCATCAAGACAAGGTACCATAACCGGGGAGAGGAAAGATGGCGAAAATTGAGAGAAAAAAACTGATTGAAGCAGGGAAAATCCGGCACATAGAAGTATTGGCAAAATAAATAGTAACAACGAGAGTTAACATTCATAGATCAAACGAGAATCCAGCGAATCAACACCAACTGCGGAACCACAAAAAGAAGCGGATGTAATTCGAGCAAATTAAAATATGGAATTAAAACGTAATGGCGACCAACCATTTACAGAAACGCTACGATGGGGCGGTAATGGCCAAGAATCAGGATACCGGACTAGCGACGGTGCTTAAACATCTTTTTAGACAGAAACATCGTCCAGCGTCTGGGAACAGAGTTCCCGACCTTCTTCACGAAACGATCAGCCCAAAAGCCTGACATCTGTCTAACTTCCACCTACAACCGTAAACTACACCATGTAGCGATCATATATGCATCCTAATGAGGATAAATAGGAACCTATGAGGCAGACCTGAATGATTAAACTTTACCAGATCTACAAGATACTAGATTAGAAGAAGTAGACGAGGAATTACAAAGAATAAATCAGAGTAGATAGAAAAGCGACCCACAAAACCTCCAATAACAACATTTCGACTTATAAATGGACCGAACGGATGAAGAATGTGCATCGTGAACCGAGAGAATTATAACATATGCGTCAGAACAAGATGCGAAGAGACACTACAAATAAAAGAAGAACTTGGACAATTAATCATCGTACATTAGTGGCAACTCTACCATAAAGCCTGTCTAAAAGACTTTTGGAAAATCGTGATAAGATTAAAAAAAAATCCCCTCCCAAACAGAAAAGAGAAATAAAAAAAACGCAAACAAAGACCTTAAGATCCTAAAACGAGAAAATCGAACGAATAAGCTGCGAAAACTAGAAGAACTAATAACAACGGAATAAATGACGAGTGCACTGCTCTCCTTCGATCGCAAAGCACCGGGCCATAAGGGGCTAACTAAATTAAACTATACGAGCGCACCACTCCCGGATACTGTAAAGTATAATGAGAATATAAAATGCCTGTCTAAACACCGGCTACTTTCCAGATGACTATAAAATCGTAAAATGATATTTATAGCCAAAGGGGGGAAAGCCCCCAACGAAAAAAGAGTTCCCGTCCAATCTCCTTTCTAGAAATTGAGTAGAAATTATTTGAGAATCTCCTCAATAAAAGACTGGTTATCCATTTTGTAAAGAATTCCCTCTACAACAAACACCGCTCCGGCTTCAGGAAAACTCTTAGCACATAATTACCAATAAGTTCCATAATGGAAGAGATTGACAGATGCCAAAAAAATAAGAATTATTTGGGGATCACGCGTCGTGTTGTGGCCAAGGCTTTTGATAAATTCGCAGGAAGGTTATTTGAGCCCCACATTATAATATCTATATTGCATATATCGCAAATTCACGCAACCCTTAAATATTCAATTCGCCAACGATATCAGTCAATCAATCGATTTTCCTTTTTAAAATGCTTACTTGAAAACTCCTATGACTGCCGAAGAGATAAGACACATCAATGATCGAAATAAAGTGGAAGAGCCGTACTAATTATGATAAATTTAAGATAGTATCATCCTTCTTAGGTGGATGGAATGAATATAACTTGAAACGGGTACTGGAAACGAGTAAAGAAAGATTCGCCAACTGTGCAAACTCTGAATTAATTCAGAAAAAAGAGATTGCAGAACAGAAGAAAGAGATGTATACCAGGCAATGGCTTCGCCACTCCCCTCTACGGGGGGAAACTTGCGCTTCGCTACTAAGATTAAAATATAAAAAAAAGCAGCCATGGTTAAATTTTTATAAATTTTCTGAACTTCGCCAATTATAAAATAATTTTAAAAAGGAATTCTAAACAAAATTTCCCCCCTTTCAAAATATATACTAAAGCACAATTCTAAGGTTACAAATTTATTTCTGAACTTCACCATTTTGATATTATAAAAGAATTATTAGAAATAGCTTTGATAAAAAACATTAGTCATAACCTAACTAAGATGAAATTATTAGTCAAATACTCCTGCGATGGATGCCTGAGGAAACAGCCTATTTGGCCACCTGAAAAGCATCAACAGCAAATGGCGGCCAATTTAATGGGGGGCTAAGATGGAACCTGCATCCTGTACACGATTCCTGTCAAAATGGAATAAGGAAATTGCGTATGGCTGCATCACCTCCGTCAGGAAACAGAGGTGAGAGATGCCCTCGTTGGTTAGGAGGTATCCCAGAATTTCGAGAAGGGTAGTAAAGAGGATCCAAATAACTTTGGACCGGTTAGCCTAACTCATGTAGTCTGTAAAATTCTTGAGAAAATAGTTAAAAAAAGGGATTTGCCAACATCTAGAGAGGAGGAGGGGGGTAATCAGCAATGCTCAGCATGGGTTTAGATCAGGTAGATCATGTTTGACTAATTTACTAGACTTTCTGGAGTTTGTAACAGATCAAGTAGATAAGGGAGAGAATGTAGATATAATTTACTTAGATTCTAGTAAAGCATTTGATAAGGTACTCTATAACTCCTATGTTAGGCCACATCTAGAGTACTGCATACAGGAATGGTCCCCACATTTTAGACACGATATTAACCTTCTCGAGTCAGTGCAACGGAGGGCAACAAAGATTATTCCTTCCCTGAGGCGCCTTGAATATATAGATAGACTGAGGGTATTAAATATGTTCTCGTTCGAAAGGAGGTGTGTGAGAGGGGATATGATTGAGCTCTTTAAAAAAATTCTGAGATAGATAAATTGGATGTTAGCAAGTTTTTTGAGTTAGATTGATGGAAATCGGACTAGAGGTCACCACTTGAAAATTAAAAAGCAAGGGTGTAGGTTGGATTTAAGAAAATATTTGTTCACCAATAGAGTGGTAGACTCATGGAACAAATTGCCGCGGAGGGTAGTAGGTAGTCCAAATTTAAATGTATTTAAGAGAAGGTTGGATGAGTTTATGGGGAGGGAAGGTTGTGATGGTTCCTAAGTTTTGTATATATTAATATTGTTTGTATATATTTATAGCGGCATGATTTAGTTCTTGAAAAGCCTTATTTCTGAATGCAATCCTCTGGATGAAGTTTTCTTGGGAGTTTGGGTGCCTTAAAAAAGAGGCCGTTTGACTCGGATGACCTATGATGAGGCCTTGTAGCTTTTGTCATCCGTGAAATTATGTTATGTTATGTTATGTTACTCTTAATAATGTGGTGGCAACTATAAACCAGAAGGCGGTCGGTGGTCTTCGGGGAAGAGTTCCGCGGACTAGGGAGACGACCAAAGAGGTCGAAAACGAAAGGAAGATCTTCCCCAGGACGTCGCCATGGAAACGCGCGACCGTAGGGTGGATTTGGAGGCTAGTTGGATTTGGAGTGGTGGGGCATGTAAGGCACACAATCCCACATAGAACAGCGCCATGTAACAATTCTTCTTCCTATCATTATTATTATTAAGAGGTAACATTAGGATCTTCACCAGAAAATGGTATTAAAAGGTTGATAATTTGGTAAAGTTGGGGGAAGTAAAAAGGTGAGGATGGTACATAGGCAGAGCATTCGAAAGGAGACTACTAAGAAAAAAAGTTTGCAAAAAGCTTATCAATAACCTATACGAAGCAGCTCCTGTTCCCCCACCCACCATAAACTTGTCCAATCTACTTTTAAAGCTCACCAAGGAGGAAGCTACTATTGCATGATTAGTGAGCCTATTCCATTCATCTACCACTAGATTTGTAAACCAATTTCTACCAATCTCTTTTATGAAAGAAAGTTTTAGCTTTGCATAGATGCCGGGAGATCCGGCTATTCTTATTCGTTCTTTACCAGGGAGGCCTCTTACCTAATCTTCTCTCCGGGGTTACCATCGCTCCAAGGCCTCTTACCTAATATTCAAGCCTGAATTCTACCAGCGAAGAAAATATCTCCACTCAATATAGGCTCCTTTTGCAGCCACACGAAATGCCGTCAAATGTTGTACTATGATCTTCTTAAGACGTCCACTTGCTAAATTTCAAAGCTGTTCAAAATAGAACACAAATTTTCCATTTATGCACACAAATAAATGCTAAATAAATGCTAAATGCAAAATATTAATGCGCACAGACAAATCGCAGGTCTGTTGGGACTAATCCATGGAAGGAAAGGTCGAGTCTGAACCAGACGGGGCTTAAGATCCTGACCTAAATCGCCCCCCCCCCTAAAAGAAGTCTACATAAACACATTAGCTGGGATGACGATAGCAAGAGAGGAGGAGACGGAAATGTTAAAGCTCTCTGATGCGAGAGAGGATTGAAAAGCTGATGGCCTTTGTTGAAAGACGGCCAAAAGAAGTTGGGGCACCATTTCATTGGGGCACATTCCTCCTGAAATTATCCACCTCTAACACAATCAAACGATTCTTCTTTTCTCCCAAACACCAGACAACACCCCCTAAACTACTAAGCAATCAACCAAGCTTTCAACCTCTGCATGCTTTATTCCCCTTACACACACACTAATTGAATTATTTAGGAATGTGAATGGAGGATATCTTAAGACTACTTCTCGCTCCGTCCCGAATTGGTGACCGTATCATCCCTATATCCATCTTAATATACATAAATCCCATTCAGATCTCAACAAATATAAATCTGATTGGGAGAAATGTCGAAAAATATTAGGTCCTTACCCCCCCCCCCCTCATCTCCAATCCAAAATCTGCTTGCAGCTCTACCTTCAAGTGGACTAACCACATGTATGGACTTCACGCGGGCAAAAACAAGGCATGGCTTAACCACCGACTTTTAAAGACAATCTTTCGTCATTAACATTTCTCTTAACGAATCACAACACTACTCTTTGCTTCAATACACTGAGTGACCTCCAGGCAACTTTGCACCTCTAATATTTCTTCTCCTTTATCGACTGTTCGTTCTCCCAATATTGGTGTACACCACCTCACTCACACATTAACATGACTTTGCAAAGAAAGATTAATAGGAACTAAGAAAAGGAATTGCATGACTTTGTTTAAGCTGGTCAAACTAACAAAGTCACCCATGAAAAACGATTTTCTTTCTTCCCATCGCAGAAAATAATAAAGGCTCGAGATCTGAGCCCCTGAAAGGGGGGTTCTGAGAGGTAAAAAGAGAGATTCATCTTCTGTAGACTTACTTACTCCTCCCTTTTGTCTCCCTCATGGAAATCAAACGAACCCGTGAACCGACCAAGCTAATCCATCATAATCCTCGTTCTATCCATGTCAGATTACGAGGTCAAGGTACAGGAAGAAGCTAATGATGTGGATTAGCCAAGAGAAGAGGCCTATTCCGGAATGAGTTATCATATCAGGCTGGAACGAAACTGATGTCCGAATTTCGAGAATAAAGTTTCGAGTAGTATTTAGATGGTTTGAAAAGAGGAAATTTATACCATTTTCTTTAACTTAGTTCATATATTTTTCGGTATTTACTCAAATAATCATCCCATTTAAAGCTCACATTAGACAGATACTAATGAGTTTACAATAAAAACCTGATGGAAGACTAGATCGGGGGGTCTGTACGGGAAATATTTCATAACATAATTTCACGGATGACAAAAGCCACAAGGGCCTATCAAAGGTCATCCGCATCCGTCACCGCCCCTCCCCCACACAACACAAAAACAAAGTTAAAATAAATAATGGCTATTTTCTATCGATTTGCAATAAAAGGCGTTGGAAAATAACATTAAGGAACGTAAGTGTCATCACTTGTTGAGGAAATTACAAAACCATTTAAATGGTCTTAAGATGGCATCGAGAGAAGAGGTGAAAACGAGTTCATATTTTGCATCAAAACCAAAGAATTTTACAAGCGAGGCATTTAGAAGCTTGTCGTCGACCGAGGTTCTAGAAAGCAATGGAGGTTATGTTATGATTAAATATTTCCATTAGTTTGCTTCATTTTTAATATATACCCTAAAATCAGACATTACTTTCCCTCAAACCTTCGGGTAATCTGAGGGGCACTTCTCACACGTCAATGGGTGCTGGAGTTGATTCAGTCCACCGTGGATCCAGGAGTCCTACCGGATCCACTCATCCATTTGCATCTATTCATTATCTCCCATACTTGAAAGAGGGGAGACACCCTCCTCTTTCAATTCAAATCGAAATAATAGATCCATTTCGATTAAAATAGACACTCCGCACACAAATGACGCCAGGTATTTTTTCATCGAAGAAAACGGAATAAAAAGAAGGAAGAAAAACCAGGTACTCCATCTCCCGCCAGGGGGTGGCGTGGACGATGGCAAGTAAAAAAAGGGGTCCCCTTAAAGACAAACGACACCCCTGAAAAACAAGGGGTGTGAGCTCATTTTCGCTGAACTCCAAGTAGCCGTAATTAAGATAATCGAAGTTAGAACCGGACAAAAGTTCGGAATTTGAAAAATTAGACGCCATTCCCTAAAGGAAATCGGACTAGCTTTTCTTTTCCCTTCTTTGTAAAATTAATCCATCCGTCTTTATGATACGGACACGTCCCAGATTCAAAAAGGGTCTTGCCTTTTTTCCTTCCCCGTTCCGAAGTTTGTTAAATTTGTCCTTTTTAATCGCTCTGCTACAGAGCATTTAAGATGGCGAAGAAAGAGGATCTTCGTGCCGAAACCGGGCAAACCGAAACATCAAGTCGAGCTACCACCGCCCGATCTCGCTACTGGAGTTTCTAGGCAAACTCTTTGAAAAGCCCATAAATAAAAGATTAACCAGAACAACCTCTCCAACTCATAACAGCACGGCATCAGGAGCAGGCGAGGAACGGACACCACGCTTACGATCATAACAGAGAAAATCGCTACGGAAACAGCGTGAGGCAACAGGGTAGATCGAATACTCCGCCATGTTGCTAAAAACAAAACTCACAAGCCAAATGAAAAGCTATTTCCTAGTTCTTTCGAAATTTATTCCATTACTAATCAAAGAATAGTGTAATGCAGTTAAAGAATATAGAAGTTAAAAGGACTATCAATAGCCTATACGAGGCAGCTCTTTTTCCTTTCACCCAGCATCCTCATCTATAAATCTATCCAATCAATTCTTAAAACTACACAGGGAAGAAACTTATATCACTGACTAGTGAGCCTATTCTATTCATCTACCACTAGATTTGTAAACCAATTTCTACCACCCTCTTTCCTATTCTAGTCCAACTTAAACCCATTGTTCTTTGTCCTATCCTGTTCACGAAAAATAAGAACCTTTCTGTCTCCATTCTAACTTTTTACTTCAATCAAGTCCCCTCGAATTCTTCTCCTTTCTAATATATGAAGGTTAGTCTCCATCAGATCAGGTACAAGTAGAATATTCCTAAGTGTAAATACTGAAGGAAAATATATTTTTAACATCTTGGCCATTGCATCACTTAATTAATTTCACAATTTCTCTAATTAACATTTTAATATCCTGAATTAGCTAATTATAACTACCTTATATGTCCCTTACCATTTTTTATTTTGCTATAAATGCCCTTTTTTCCTAGTTGAATTCGAAAATGTGCTAGGATATCGATCGTCTCTCCAACCACCACACTTACCTGTGAATTTGGGAATTACACAATACTCCAAAACCAATTTCACTGTGTGTGTGACAGAAGAAGAGTACGAGAAATAAAAACATCAAAAGAGAACGACTCGCAAGTATGTAATGGTCTAGTTTTGGAGAATTACCCTCCATCTTTCGGCTGCACAAAGACAAAATATTGACATCCTTCTAAACAGAAATGAGAGTTTGGCTTCTCCATTCTTCCACGAGATTAACTTTGAAATCGCCTTTCGACAGATTAAAAAAAGCTTGGACGTGAATTCAGACAAATCAGAGTTTGTTTTTTTTTTAATTCGGAGCTAATGTATTTAAGACATGGAGATTTTCTTCTTCAATTTAGGATCACACAAACACTCATATACACACGCTGTCTCGGGCATACATTCTCTCGCTCACACACACACACATGCGCACAAAGTCAACGGGCGAACCAACGTCAAGGTCTTCTTCCTTGATGGGAGGTTTTGACCTGCAGGTGAGCATACTCTCCCATCTCTACCCCCTCCACACATGCTATCACTCGCACCCACAAAATTTAGCTCCCATAAACTCTTCTCTTTCACACCCAGGGTATAGAAGAAAAATAAACAGGGTTGTCTCATATTTAAATACGACCCAAATATTCAAGCATTTCAGGAGACGGGGCAGAACGCAACAGGCACCAGAGAGGTAAAATCAGAATTCAACTAATTAAATGGGTTAGTTCCATAGAAGTTTCCTTTTGTAGAGTTTAAGCAAGAAATTTATGCGGGTAACTAAGGTTGTGACATATTTCAAAGATCTTGGATCAGTCAATATCCCGGTGGTCAGTCCGGAATTTGACCCTTGGTGCCACGCAAAAAAAAACCCCGTTGAAAGAGCACAGAGGGCCCCTCCCATCCTCCTATGTTGCCCCATCGCTGATTGACCCAGCGCGAATGTGTAGACTAAAAACGTGTGTGTACGCACATGTGATTATATTATCATTTATTTTTGGTAGGGGCGACAAGATTTTCCGACCACCCTGCACATTCACATCTTTTTCTCTCGCCTGAATCCATTACACACTGAGTAAACTAGAAAGGAAAGTGTTATTCTTAGGAACGAATTCCTAGCTCTTTCTTAAATTGGGCCTTTGGCTGCATTCTTCACCAGTTCAACCACGGCGTTCTTTTTATTTTTCTGCAGGTTACGTAAGGACAGAATAGCCCTACTCCGAAGCCAATTAGGGAAAGGGGGGGGCGGTTGTAAAGTCATATAATTAAGGCTTTTACAATGGGGAAACTCCATGAAAAGTGGGAGCCCTGAGTCGGTAAGAAGCACATCTAATAATTTATGGGATATTCTAAGTTTATGAGGGAGGGTCGAGGGTCTTACCGTGAACTATTTCGAAACGACAGATGGAAGACTCCGGGAGGGAGGGCCAAGGTTTATTTGGGCCCCAATAAAAGTTTATAACTCGACGCTGTCTTCCCACAGAAGGACGATTTTTCGACAACGAGCGAGTGTTGATACTGATCCATTTATCATCACCCTCCATCCCCTCAGTACTCAATTAGGTAATGGGCGGGAGCTCTTAACCCGAACAACTTTTAACCCACACTTATACATCTCACACCCAAAACACAATTACACGTTGTTTACAGGGAAAGATTCAAGATAGGTGGAGAAGCTCTTCCTGTTCGAAGGGCGAGCTAGTATACTAAAGCCCACCGCCTTTGAAGCACCCTTTTTCCCCCACAAGTGGTAACAACCCTCAGTTTTATCTGATGCAAACTTGGGAGTTGGGTTGGGGAAGACTCAACCGAAGAAAAAAATACAAAAAGGCAGACGGGAGGGAAAGAAGGGGGGGGCATGGTACGCGCTCCTGATCGAGAACTATCAACCTCACACTTAGAATGAGGCAATTCTCGGAGATTGATGATGCAATCAACGAACTTGATAACTACCTAATCAACGCAGATATAGAAATATCCCGAAATCTGCCTATAGGTCCACTTCAACATATATATGGACTGAATACATGAAGGATTTATAGCGTGAACTGAAATTATTATAGGAGATAAACATCAGAAACGCATCAATTGACTCGATACAGCGTAAAGATCCATCAGAGAAGAGCTCAACCACTTGATCCTCGAACAACGGTGGAGAGGATGTGATCGAAAGCCTGGATCATGACAAACTGTCGAGATGTATCAAAATCATTTTATAAGGTGTGACCAACGGGAATGGAATACAAAATACTGCTGCTCGGACGAAGTGAAATCATAGAAAGAACTCCATGATTATGTCACGGACAGAACGGCGTATATCAGTTTGGGGAGCATGGACAGACAAAAGTTCTCGATTAATGCAGGACTCCCCCAATCTTTACTCAATATACACCGTAGATGTACGAGCCCCTGGTAACCCCACTTGACTCAACATTCAATTCGCGGATGATTTCAGCCAGATAAAACAGTGCCCTTGGCGTAACCTGCATATGCAAGCTCGCATGACGGCGGCAGAAATCGAAAGATTAAAAGATCTAAAAGAGGTCAAATGGAAAATAAGAACTAACCAAGAGAAAATCAAGGTAGTCCCCATTAGAAGGAGAAACCACAGAAACCACTTCTCTGATCGAATTTCGAAAGTCGCGACCGCAGTCGGAACTCTATATGTACATGTTCAGAAACCTTTGAGAAGATGGTCAACAATGCACTTCTAAGATCTATGCTGTTCTTACGCCCTCTCTTGTGCCTCGAGGATACGAAAGAAGTGACTACCGGTCGTGCAGAACAAATGCGTGACCTAAATTATGTGTACACGCTGTCGAGAAATAAGACGCCAAGAAGAGCTGCAGAAGGGCGGTGTTAAGATCTCCCCCGAGGACATCCTCCAAGGAAACGCCCGGACAGAGGCTGGTTTCGCAGGCTAGTCGCCAATCAATCTTTGTGCATTCATCCCTAGTAGGTTTGAGCGGGATGGAAACAACCATTTCCTCTTAGTGTTTGCAATACATTTGCATTCCCCCTCTTTACTATCACGCCCCAGCAAGGGGGATCTAGGGTATAATGGGCGACTACGTTAGGTTGAAATCTAGAGGATTGTGCCTTTCCTGCCCCAAAGCACTCTGGGGGATCTGTGGCTATACATCTTCGCCTCTTTACAGATTTCTCCTTGATACGCCCTCGTGGGCGAGTGGTGAGGTTACGTTTCGGGTGCCCACAAGAAAAAGAAGAGAAGATAAGAGCATAGAAGAATAAAGAGAAGGTAATAGAGGACTGGAAATGTGTAAAAGACATCCCCTGAATGGGGCCAGGAGGGAAACTCGCAATGTTGGGGTTGGTAAGGCACAATCCCACATATGCCGCCATGCGGGTTGTGGATTTTAGTAAACGACCTCCAACCCAACCCCATTCTCCTAAAGCTTCGTTTGGGGCTCGAACCCTTACCCTGAAGATAAGCCAAACCTCTTCTCTCTCCCTTCCCGATAGTCGATGGTAGGCGCTCTGAAAAGGCCAATGGCCTCGAACAGCGCCATACAAACATTCTACTTCTCATTATTAAAATCCAACATTAGGATCTCCACCAGAAAATGGTGAGGAAATGTCATAAATGGTGAAGTTGAGGAAAGTGGAAATGCGAATTGTATATAGCCCGAGCAGGTTAAAGAGGAGACTACCTATCAGCCTCTTTCATAACTCTATCCAATCGTTGTGCCCCTAACGGGGGAGTAAGTATGTACATGGGAAGTATTTAAAGGGATGAGTGAGAAATAAAAACAAAAATGTAAAAAAAAAACCTGATTTATCACTACGTTACCTTCGGTAGGGCCGCGTGGAGAAGTCTGAAGCTCTTGTCCTTTTCTTCCTATTATTTATCTTCCCTTCAGCAGCCTTCATCGAGGCTAGTTAAGGTGGGAAACACTACCGCGCACACTAGCTGAGCCGGATACCGCGAAACCCGAACACGACTGAAGCAGTCGTGCGAGGGAAACAAAGTTTCCTCTCACACATTTATGAATCAAGATTAAACACAAACCAAATAAAGAAGGAGACAAGATTAATTTAGCGTTAATTGACAAGAGAAAAAATATTTCGAAAGAAGATCGCTTGCGAGAGTGTCAACACAGAAACCACCCCATGGGGCGAAGGCCGGCTAATATATAATCCCCCAAACCCACCAGAGGAGTAGGGGAGGGACAAGCCTCCAAAATGTGTCCCCCTAAAATCCTAAGTTGGTGTGGGGATGGGGGGACATATGGGTCAGGAATGGCTAATTGGGGCATGGACGTTCCCCCTCATGAGGTTTATGAACCATTTTAATACCATCAAGGAACGAAGCCATTGAAGTAGTAGATAGGGAAGCACCAGCTTAAGAATTGTAAGCGAAGATCAGAAGAATGAAAGCAATGCCACACAATTAAATAAAGGACAAAAATTCAATAAAAACGGGAGGAAGAAATTGAAAGAATTCTCAGAACAAATCTTCATAATCAGAAATGAAGAAAGTGATGATTTCGAATTTAAAATTCATGTGAACTTTATGAAAGGATCGACGAAAGAACTTGTCCAGAAAATAATACCCATTTCTAATCGTTTAATACATAACGTGACCTTATTATAGATTATAGATCTGAGTAAAGTCTTTCTGACTCTATTTCTTTACTAATTTCATAGTCACAAGCCCTGATTTCACAATGACAAGCCCTAAATTCATAGTCACAAGCCCTGATTCCACAATGACAAGCCCTAAATTCATAGTACATAGTTCATAGTACAAGCCCTAAGTTCATAGTGACAAAGCTCTAATTATATAGTGACAAAGCTCTAATTATATAGTTACAAAGCCCTAATTTGAAAGTGGCAAGCCCTAAGTTCATGGTACAAACCTAAATTATATAGTGACAAGCCCTAATTGCATGGTGACAAATCCTGAGTTTATAGTGAGAAGTCCTAGTTATATAGTGACAAACCCAAATTAGAAAGTGACAAGTCCTAATTATATAGTGACAAAGCCCTAATTATATAGTGGCAAAGCCCTAAGTATATAGTGGCAAGCCCTTATTTTATAGTGGCAAGCCCTTATTTTATAGTGACAAGCCCTAATCACATAGTGACAAGCCCTAATCACATAGTGACAAGCCCTTATTGATAGTGACAAGCCCTTATTGATAGTGACAAGCCCTAATCAGATAGTGACAAGCCCTAATCATATAGTGAAAAGCCCTAATCATATAGTGACAAGCCCTAATCATATAGTGGCAAGCCCTAATCATATAGTGACAAGCCCTAATCATATAGTGACAAGCCCTAATCATATAGTGACAAGCCCCATTGTACAGTTACAAGCCCTGAAAAAAAGTGACAAGCCCTAATGGCTATGCGCCTAGAAAATAATACCCATTTCTCATCGTTTAATACATAACGTGACCTTATTATAGATTATAGATCTGAGTAACCCCACCTTTCACATTAACAACCCCACCTTTCACATTAACAACCCCTGCTTTTACAACGACAACCCCTGCTTTTACAACGACAACCCCTGCTTTCACATTAACAACCCCTGCTTTCACATTAACAACCCCCTGCTTTCACATTAACAACCCCCTGCTTTCACAACGACAACCCTTCTTTCACAACGACAACCCTTCTTTCACAACGACGAGTCTTGCTTTCACAACGACGAGTCTTGCTTTCACAACGACGAGTCTTGCTTTCACAACGACGAGTCTTGCTTTCACAACGACGAGTCTTGCTTTCACAACGACGAGTCTTGCTTTCACAACGACGAGTCTTGCTTTCACAACGACGAGTCCATTAAAAGATAGTAATCAAGACCAATTTATTTAAAGCTTCAGCTGTGATAAGAAAGCCTAATTTGATAGCAAACCCTATTATCACAACGACCAGTCCTAATTAAAAACCAAAAAATCAGTCCTAATTAAAAACCAAAAAACCAGTCCTAATTAAAAACCAAAAAACCAGTCCTAATTAAAAACCAAAAAATCAGTCCTAATTAAAAACCAAAAAATCAGTCCTAATTAAAAACCAAAAAAACAGTCATAATTAAAAACCAAAAACTCAGTCCTAATTAAAAACCAAAAAATCAGTCCTAATTAAAAACCAAAAAACCAGTCCTAATTAAAAACCAAAAAACCAGTCCTAATTAAAAACCAAAAAACCAGTCCTAATTAAAAACCAAAAAACCAGTCCTAATTAAAAACCAAAAAACCAGTCCTAATTATAAACCAAAAAACCAGTCCTAATTATAAACCAAAAAACCAGTCCTAATTATAAACCAAAAAACCAGTCCTAAATATAAACCAAAAAACCAGTCCTAATTAAAAACCAAAAAACCAGTCCTAAATAAAAACCAAAAAACCAGTCCTAATTATAAACCAAAAAACCAGTCCTAATTATAAACCAAAAAACCAGTCCTAATTATAAACCAAAAAACCAGTCCTAATTAAAAACCAAAAAACCAGTCCTAAATAAAAACCAAAAAACCAGTCCTAATTAAAAACCAAAAAACCAGTCCTAATTTAACATAACAAAACCTAGAGTGATAACAAAACCTAGAGTGATAACAAAACCTAGAGTGATAACAAAACCTAGAGTGATAACAAAACCTAGAGTGATAACAAAACCTAGAGTGATAACAAAACCTAGAGTGATAACAAAACCTAGAGTGATAACAAAACCTAGAGTGATAACAAAACCTAGAGTGATAACAAACCCTAGAGTGATAACAAAACCTAGAGTGATAACAAAACCTAGAGTGATAACAAAACCTAGAGTGATAACAAAACCTAGAGTGATAACAAAACCTAGAGTGATAACAAAACCTAGAGTGATAACAAAGCCTAGAGTGATAACAAAACCTAGAGTGATTACAAAACATAGAGTGATAACAAAACCTAGAGTGATAACAAAACCTAGAGTGATAACAAAACCTAGAGTGATAACAAAACCTAGAGTGCTAACAAAACCTAGAGTTAAAACAAAAGCTAGAGTTAAAACAAAAGCTAGAGTTAAAACAAAAGCTAGAGTTAAATCAAATCTAGAGTTAAATCAAAAGCTAGAGTTAAATCAAAAGCTAGAGTTAAATCAAAAGCTAGAGTTAAATCAAAACCTAGAGTTAAAACAACACCTAGAGTTAAAACAAAACCTAGAGTTAAAACAAAACCTAATGTCATAACAAAACCTAATGTCATAACAAAACCTAATGTCATAACAAAACCTAATGTCATAACAAAACCTAATGTCAAAACAAATCCTAATGCCATAACAAAACCTAATGCCATAACAGAGCCTAGAGTCATAACAGAGCCTAGAGTCATAACAGAGCCTAGAGTCATAACAGAGCCTAGAGTCATAACAGAGCCTAGAGTCATGACAGAGCCTAGAGTCATGACAGAGCCTAGAGTCATGGCAGAGCCTAGAGTCATGACAGAGCATAGAGTCATGACAGAGCATAGAGTCATGACAGAGCATAGAGTCATGACAGAGCATAGAGTCATGACAGAGCATAGAGTCAAAACAGAGCCTAAATTCAAAACAGAGCCTAAATTCAAAACAGAGCCTAAATTCAAAACAGAGCCTAGAGTGATAACAAACCCTAATGTCATAACAAACCCTAATGTCATATCAAACCCTAATGTCATATCAAACCCTAATGTCATATCAAACCCTAATGTCATATTATTATTATTATTATTAAAGTTCCAAGCCACAACCCCAACTGGAAGAGCAAATAGCTATAAGCCCAAGGGCCCCAGTGGGGAAAGAAACCTGGTATGGAAAAAACGAAACAAAGATTAAGAAAAACATAATAAATAAATAGAAAATCAAAAAAAAAATAAAAAAAATAAAAAAAATAAAAAAATTAAATGCTATAATGTTAAAAATATTATAATATTATATATGTGTGGATAATGAATAAAATATTAAAGTTATAAGTTTCTGTTAATTAAAAATGTATTAGCACCCACTTTAAATTTCTGAAGTTCCAAGGACTCAACAACAACACTAGGAAGTTCATTCCACAGTTTAGTTGTGTTAGGAATGAAACTTCTTGAAAACTGTGTTGTGTTGAATCTCATAGGCGTAAAGGCCCTACTATTGGCATTTAGTACACCTCTGGTAACTCGTTGAGGGGCATATAAATTGGGCAGATCGTGATGCAGTGGATGATCTGCATTGTTAAAAATTTTATATAAGATGCATAAGGAGCTTATTGCTCGCCTGTGCCACAGATCAACTTTGAGGTCAGGAATTAAAAATTTTATTGCTCTCAAATTTTTATCTAATAAATTAAGATAAGAGTTGGCTGCCGAACTCCAAACAGGGGCGCAATATTCAAAACACGGAAGAATAAAAGCATTAAAACAATTTTTAAGAACAGTCTGCTCTCCAAATACTTTGTAAGATTTCCTCAAAATGCCAATTTTTTGAGCAATAGAGGAGGAAATAGATCGAATGTGATTCTCAAAAGTAAACCTAGAGTCAAGCATAACTCCAAGCAACTTAAAAGAATCACATATGGAGATGGGAATGTTATTTATTAAAAGATCTGGATGGGGAGGATCTAGTGTTCTGGATCTGCTAACAATCATACTCTGGGTTTTCTTTGCATTTAACTTCATGCCCCATGAAGTGCACCAAACATTTATCTTAGCCAGATCTCTATTTAAAGACTCTGCAACCGATGCTCTCAACTCAGGAGATGGGACTGGGGCTATTAGAGTAGCATCATCAGCATAGGCTATAAGTCTATTTTCCAGTCCAAACCACATATCATGGGTATATAATATAAACAGTAGAGGACCAAGAACACTGCCTTGTGGTACACCAGATAGCACCTCTCTCTCATCACTAAAATTATTGTCAACATAAACCTTTTGATGTCGATTTGTTAAAAATTGTTCAATAATATTTAAAAATACACCACCTACTCCCAACTGCTTCAACTTAAATATCAGGGCCTTATGATTGACACGGTCAAATGCGGCACTGAAATCCAGGCCAACTAAGCGAACTTCTTGACCAGAGTCTAATGATTTTTGGACAATGGTGGAGACAGTGAGAAGTGCATCACAAGTGCTCAGACCCTTACGAAATCCAAACTGTAAAAAGGGAAACAGACGATTAAGCTCGGCAAATGTACTTAAACGTTTAGCTAGTAAACGTTCAAAAATCTTAGATAGAACAGGAGTTATAGAAATGGGCCTATATTCAGTAGGGTTAAAACTACCACTTGCACTTTTACATAATGGAATGATGTTACCAATTCTCCAACATTCGCAAAAACTACCACTCCTCGCCAGCTTCCGAAGAATAACGGAAAGCTTGGGAGCCAAATACTCTGCAGTTTTCTTAAAGAATAAAGGGAATATACCATTTGGGTCAGTACCACCATAAGCATCCAGATCAAGAAGTAACTGTTTTACTTCACTTGAACGGAAAGCAATCTTGTTTAACCTTGGTTCAGGGAAACAAGTGTCAGGTAGAGTTAGATTCTCATTACTTTGTTTATTATCAAAAACATCAGCCAACAGTGTTGCCTTTTCTTCAGGACTATGGGTAATGGAACCATCAGGTTTAAGAAGGGGTGGCATAGATGAATCATTCCCAAAAAGAGCAGACTTGAGAGTGGTCCAGAATTTGTGGGAATTTGCTGTGCGCTGAAGAGTTCCCTTTGTGGTAGTATTGAATTCAACTTCCGCATTATTATATACCCTCTGAGCTGCTGTTCTGTAGTGCACATAATTATCCCATAGAAAGGCAGATCTACTCCCCTTCCACAGGTTGTAGGCTTCTTGTTTCTGCATATGAGCCCTCTTACAGTCATCATTAAACCAGGCTTTGTCCTTAGTGCGATATCTGATCATACGGAATGGAACATGTCTATCAATAATTGAAACAATTTTATCATTCAAAATACGAACTGCTTCAACCTCCTTATATATTAGTGGCCAGTTGATCCGGGAGATATCATTTAATATATTGCACCAGTCTACTTGAGATTTGATGAATACTTTGCTTGTATGAGCTATATTAGGAATAGATTGCACAATACAGATAGTTATAGAAATTGCACAGTGGTCAGAAGTTCCCACAGGAGGATCAACAGCACTTGTAACGACTCCAGGGGAATCAGTGAAAACCAAGTCAAGGCAGTTCCCAGATGAATGGGTAGGCTCCCTAATGACTTGCTCACAACCCGACTCACACGCAAAATCATAAGCCCTGATACCATGACAGTCAGTAGGGGAGACAGAAGACAGCCATTGCCTATGATGAGCATTGAGGTCTCCCATAAATACAAAGCAGGCTTTCCGGTCATTTTCCTGTACCTTGGCCATGGCAAGGAGCAGACAATCAAAAATAGTATCATCTAAGTCTGGATTGCGATAGACAGAAAAAAGATAAAAATTATTTTGCTTACCACATACTTTCATAACTTGCATCTCATGGCAAGAACAAGCATAGGAGGTCTTTGAAGCAGAGTAACCATTCCTAATGTAAACTGCCATTCCTCTAGCCCTAGGAATGGCATCACGCCTAAGTAAAATTGGTTTTTTGAAGCCTGGTATAAGTATTTCAGAGACATGCCTCATATTTGAAACCAGGGTCTCTGAACAGAGTAAAATGTCATGAGACTTGGATGAAGCAGTCAAGTCTTTAATATTGGCATGTAGGCCCCTAATATTAATATAGAGTAGACGACATTTTATCTGACGAGGATGACCAGGTCCAGGGTTGAGCTCAATATCTCCTGATAAAATTAAAATCGATATTAAAAAAATAATATTAGCAACAAGATCTTCAACAAAAATAACAATTTGTACAACAACAACAACAACAATTTGTACAAAATTATTCAATAGCAAAACTTTCATTAACTGAATATTATATGTCGGAAAAAAAACTGGTCAACATGATGGAGCCGACACATCATGCAAGGCAAAATTCCCTTCAGGACGCCACAACAACTGAGGGAGGACAGTAATGATGACTTTGGAATGAAAAAGAATAAAGAAAAGAGAAAAGAAAAGAATAGACCAAGGCAACCTCATGAAAAGCCATCAGAGCCTCTTTGCTCATCTATTAAGCCTGCCCTACACACCATTTGAGTAAAACAAGAGGAGGAATGAAAAATAGGAAAGTATGCCTAAATGTACCCTTAGGCAGGGATCTCAAACACAAGAGAGTGGAAGACCATGGTACAGAGGCTATGGCACAATCCAATGCAAGAGAACACCTTTCTGTCAGGGAGGTCCCTTAGCCTTTGACTGAAGTGTCTATCCACAAGACAGTGGAGGGTTTGGATTCAGAGTTATCCCTCTCCTAGGCGGATTGTCAACCAAGACTTCGAGCTCCACCTGCCCGGGTTTGAGTTCGGAGTTGTCCCTCTCCTAGGTGGATTGTCACACAAGACTATGAGCTCCACCTGCCCATACCGTAACCCTGGTATAGGGTGGCTACCGAGCGCTACGCCTTGCCAAAGGGCGACTCGTGATTTTGTCCGGGGCTGCTTATTCAGTTTATTCGCAACTAACCTCTATATCTAGAGGCCTTCCCCCGATCCGCAACCTGGGGACCCGATGGATGGGAGTTGTCTTCTCCAGCACCATAATGTCTTAACAAACCCTAATGTCTTAACAAACCCTAATGTCTTAACAAACCCTAATGTCTTAACAAACCCTAATGTCTTAATAAACCCTAATGTCTTAATAAACCCTAATGTCTTAACAAACCCTAATGTTATAACAAACCCTAATGTTATAACAAACCCTAATGTTATAACAAAGACTAATGTTATAACAAAGACTAATGTTATAACAAAGACTAATGTCATAACAAAGACTAATGTCATAACAAAGACTAATGTCATAACAAAGACTCGTCACAACAAAGACTCGTCACAACAAAGACTCGTCACAACAAAGACTCGTCATAACAAATACTCGTCATAACAAATACTCGTCATAACAAATACTCGTCATAACAAAGACTCGTCATAACAAAGACTAATCATAACAAAGAATAATCATAACAAAGACTAATCACAACAAACACTAGTCATAACAACACCTCATGTCATAAAGCCTAGAGTAATAACAACACCTGATGTCATAACGACACCATGTCATAACGACACCTAGAGTAATAACCACACCTAGAGTGATAACAAAACGTAGTGTTAAAACAAAACGTAGAGTTAAAACAAAACGTAGAGTTAAAACAAAACGTAGAGTTAAAACAAAACGTAGAGTTAAAACAAAACGTAGAGTTAAAACAAAACGTAGAGTTAAAACAAAACGTAGAGTTAAAACAAAACGTAGAGTTAAAACAAAACCTAATGTCATGACAAAACCTAATGTCATAACAAAACCTAATGTCATAACAGAGCCTAAGGTCATAACAGAGCCTAAGGTCATAACAGAGTCTAGATTCATAACAGAGTCTAGAGTCATAACAGAGTCTAGAGTCATAACAGAGTCTAGAGTCATAACAGAGTCTAGAGTCATAACACAGCCTAGATTCATAACACATCCTAGAGTAATAACAGAGCCTAGAGTAATAACAGAGCCTAGAGTAATAACAGGGCCGAGAATAATAACAGAGCCGAGAATAATAACGGAGCATAGAGTAATAACAAAGCATAGAGTAATAATGAAGCCTAGAGTGATAACGAAGCCTAGAGTAACGACAAAACCTAGAGTAATAAAACCTAATGTCATAACAAAACCTATGTCCTAACAAAACCTAGTCAAAACAAAAACCTAGAGTCATAACAAAACCTAGAGTCATAACAAAACCTAGAGTCATAACAAAACCTAGAGTCATAAAAAAACCTAATGTCATAAAAAAACCTAATGTCATAACAAAACCTAATGTCATAACAAAACCTAATGTCATAACAAAACCTAATGTCATAACAAAGCCTAGAGTCATAACAGAGCCTAGAGTCATAACAGAGCATAGAGTCATAACAGAGTCTAGAGTCATAACAGAGTCTAGAGTCATAAAAAAACCTAGAGTGATAACAAAACCTAGAGTGATAACAAAACCTAAAGTGATAACAAAACCTAGAGTGATAACAAAACCTAGAGTGATAACAAAACCTAATGTCATAACAAAGCCTAGAGTCATAACAGAGTCTAGAGTCATAACACAGCCAAGAGTCATAACAGAGCCTAGAGTCATAACAGAGCATAGAGTCATAACAGAGCCTAGAGTCATAACAGAGCCTAGAGTCATAACAGAGCCTAGAGTAATAACAGAGCCTAGAGTAATAACACAGCTGAGAATAATGACAGAGCCTAGAGTAGTAGCTGAGCCTAGAGTAGTAACTGAGCCTAGAGTAGTAACTGAGCCTAAAGTAGTAACTGAGCCTAGAGTAGTAACTGAGCCTAGAGTAGTAATTGAGCCTAGAGTAGTAATTGAGCCTAGAGTAGTAACTAAGCCTAGAGTAATAACAAGGCCTAGAGTAATAACGAAGCCTAGAGTAACGACAAAACCTAGAGTAATAAAACCTAATGTTATAACAAAGCCTAGAGTCATAACAGAGCCTAGAGTCATAACAGAGTCTAGAGTCATAACAGAGCCTAGATTCATAACAGAGCCGAGAATAATAACAGAGCAAAGAGTAGTAACAAAGCCTAGAGTAGTAACTGAGCCTAGAGTAGTAACTTTGCCTAGAGTAATAGCAAAGCCTAGAGTAATAAGGAAGCCTAGATTAACGACAAAACCTAGAGTAATAAAACCTAATGTCATAACAAAACCTAATGTCATAACAAAAACTAATGTCATAACAAAGCCTAATGTCATAAGAACACCTAATGTCATAACAACACCTAATGTCCTAACAACACCTAATGTCCTAACAAAGCCTAATCTCACAACAACACCTAATGTCACAACAACACCTAATGTCACAACAACACCTAATGTCATAACAAAGACTAATCATAACGACTAATCATAAAGACTAATCATAACAAAGACCCGTCATAACACCACCTAATGTCATAACAAAGCCTAGAGTAGTAACAGAGCCTAGAGTAGTAACAGAGTAACAAAGCATCATGTGATAACAAAGCCTCATGTCATAACAAAACCTAATTGCCTAACAAAACCTAATTGCCTAACAAAACCTAATCATAACAAAACCTAGTTATTACAAAGCCTAGAGCAATAACACAGCCTAGTGATAACAAAGCCTAGTGATAACAAAGCCTGATGATACAAAGCCTAGTGATAACAAAGCCTAGTAATAACAGAGCCTGGTTATAACAGCCTAATTATAACATAGCCTAGTTATAACAGAGCCTAGAATGATAACAAAACCTTAATATCCTAACAAAACCTTAATGTCATACCAAAGCGTAGAGCAATAACAAAGCCTAGTGATAACAAAACCTAGAATGATAACAAAGCCTAATGTCACAACAAAGACTAATGTCATAACAGAGACTCGTCATTACAAAGACTAATCATAACAAACACTAGTCATAACAACACCTCATGTCATAACAAAGCCGAGTGTAATAACAACACCTTGTCATAACGACACCTAGAGTAATAACAAAACCTAGAGTTAAAACAAAACCTAGAGTTAAAACAAAACCTAGAGTTAAAACGAAACCTAGAGTTAAAACAAAACCTAGAGTTAAAACGAAACCTAGAGTTAAAACAAAACCTAGAGTTAAAACAAAACCTAATGTCATAACAAAACCTAATGTCATAACAAAACCTAATGTCATAACAAAACCTAATGTCATAACAAAACCTAATGTCATAACAAAACCTAATGTCATAACAAAACCTAATGTCATAACAAAACCTAATGTCATAACAAAACCTAATGTCATAACAAAACCTAGAGTCATAACAAAACCTAGAGTCATAACAAAACCTAGAGTCATGACAGAGCCTAGAGTCATGACAGAGCCTAGAGTCATGACAGAGCCTAGAGTCATGACAGAGCCTAGAGTCAAAACAGAGCCTAAATTCAAAACAGAGCCTAGAGTCATAACACAGCCTAGATTCATAACACATTCTAGAGTAATAACAGAGCCTAGAGTAATAACAGGGCCGAGAATAATAACAGAGCCGAGAATAATAACGGAGCATAGAGTAATAACAAAGCATAGAGTAATAATGAAGCCTAGAGTGATAACGAAGCCTAGAGTAATAAAACCTAATGTCATAACAAAACCTATGTCCTAACAAAACCTATGTCCTAACAAAACCTAGTCATAACAACACCTAATGTCACAACAACACCTAATGTCATAACAACACCTAATGTCACAACAACACCTAATGTCACAACAACACCTAATGTCATAACAAAGACTAGTCATAACAAAGACTAATCATAACAAAGACTAATCATAACAAAGACTCGTCATAACAACACCTAATGTGATAACAAAGCCTAGAGTAATAACAAAGCCTAGAGTAATAACAAAGCCTAGAGTAATAACAAAGCCTAGAGAAATAACAAAGCCTAATAACAAAGCCTAGAGTAATAACAAAGCATAGAGTAATAACAAAGCCTAGATTAATAACAAAGCCTAGATTAATAACAAAGCATAAAGTAGTAACATAGCCTAGAGTAATAACAGAGACTAGAGTAATAAAGCATAGAGAGATAACAAAACCTTGTCATAACAAAACCTAATGTCATAACAACACCTAATGTCATAACAACACCTAATATCATAACAACACCTAATGTCACAACCCCTAATGTCATAACAGCCCTTAATGTCATAACAGCCCTTAATGTCATAACAGCCCCTAATGTCATAACAACCCCTAATGTCATAACAACCCCTAATGTCATAGCAACACCTAATGTCATAGCAACACCTAATGTCATAGCAACACCTAATGTCATAGCAACACCTAATGTCACGACAACACCTAATGTCACAACACCTAATGTCACAACAACACCTAATGTCACAACAACACCTAATGTCACAACAACAGGTAATGTCACAACAACACCTAATGTCACAACAACAGGTAATGTCATAACAAAACCTAATTTCATAACAAAACCTAATGTCATAACAAAACCTAATGTCATAACAAAACCTAATGTCATAACAAAACCTAATGTCATAACAAAGCCTAGAATGATGCAAAACCTAATGTCATAACAAAACCTAATGTCATAACAAACCCTAATGTCATAACAAAGACTAATGTCATAACAAAGACTAATGTCATAACAAATACTAATGTCATAACAAAGACTAATGTCATAACAAAGACTAATGTCATAACAAAGACTAATGTCACAACAAAGACTAATGTCACAACAAAGACTCGTCATAACAAAAGACCCGTCATAACAAAAGACTCGTCATAACAAAGGACTCGTCATAAGAAACACCAATCATAACAACACCTCATGTCATAACAAAGCCTAGAGTAATAACAACACCTGATGTCATAATGACACCATGTCATAACGACACCATGTCATAACGAAACCTAGAGTAATAACAATAACTAGAGTAATAACCACACCTAGAGTGATAACAAAACGTAGAGTTAAAAAAAAACGTAGAGTTAAAACAAAACGTAGAGTTAAAACAAAACGTAGAGTTAACACAAATCCTAAAGTTAACACAAATCCTAGAGTTAAAACAAATCCTAGAGTTAAAACAAAACCTAATGTCATAACAAAACCTAATGTCATAACAAAAGCTAATGTCATAGCAACACCGAATGTCATAGCAACACCTAATGTCATAGCAACACCTAATGTCATAGCAACACCTAATGTCATAGCAACACCTAATGTCACAACAACACCTAATGTCACAACAACACCTAATGTCACAACAACACCTAATGTCACAACAACACCTAATGTCACAACACCTAATGTCATAACAACAGGTAATGTCATAACAAAACCTAATGTCATAACAAAAACTAGTTATTACAAAGCCTAGAGCAATAACACAGCCTAGTGATAACAAAGCCTGGTGATACAAAGCTTAGTGATAACAAAGCCTAGTAATAACAGATCCTGGTTATAACAGTCTAGAGTTAAAACAAATCCTAGAGTTAAAACAAAACCTAATGTCATAACAAAACCTAATGTCATAACAAAACCTAATGTCATAACAAAAGCTAATGTCATAGCAACACCGAATGTCATAGCAACATCTAATATCATAGCAACACCTAATGTCATAGCAACACCTAATGTCATAGCAACACCTAATGTCATAGCAACACCTAATGTCATAGCAACACCTAATGTCATAGCAACACCTAATGTCATAGCAACACCTAATGTCACAACAACACCTAATGTCACAACAACACCTAATGTCACAACAACACCTAATGTCATAACAACAGGTAATGTCATAACAACAGGTAATGTCATAACAACAGGTAATGTCATAACAAAACCTAATCATAACAAAAACTAGTTATTACAAAGCCTAGAGCAATAACACAGCCTAGTGATAACAAAGCCTGGTGATACAAAGCTTAGTGATAACAAAGCCTAGTAATAACAGATCCTGGTTATAACAGCCTAGTTATAACAGAGCCTAGTTATAACAGAGCCTACAATGATAACTGAGCCTAGTTATAACAGAGCCTAGAATGATAACAAAACCTAATTGCCTAACAAAACCTAATTGCCTAACAAAACCTAATCATAACAAAACCTAGTTATTACAAAGCCTAGAGCAATAACACAGCCTAGTGATAACAAAGCCTAGTGATAACAAAGCCTAGTGATAACAAAGCCTGATGATACAAAGCCTAGTGATAACAAAGCCTAGTAATAACAGAGCCTGGTTATAACAGCCTACTTATAACAGCCTAATTATAACATAGCCTAGTTATAACAGAGCCTAGAATGATAACAAAACCTTAATATCCTAACAAAACCTTAATGTCATACCAAAGCCTAGAGCAATAACAAAGCCTAGTGATAACAAAACCTAGAATGATAACAAAGCCTAATGTCACAACAAAGACTAATGTCATAACAGAGACTCGTCATTACAAAGACTAATCATAACAAACACTAGTCATAACAACACCTCATGTCATAACAAAGCCGAGTGTAATAACAACACCTTGTCATAACGACACCTAGAGTAATAAAAACACCTAGAGTAATAACAAAACCTAGAGTTAAAACAAAACCTAGAGTTAAAACAAAACCTAGAGTTAAAACAAAAGCTAGAGTTAAAACAAAACCTAGAGTTAAAACGAAACCTAGAGTTAAAACAAAACCTAGAGTTAAAACGAAACCTAGAGTTAAAACAAAACCTAGAGTTAAAACAAAACCTAATGTCATAACAAAACCTAATGTCATAACAAAACCTAATGTCATAACAAAACCTAATGTCATAACAAAACCTAATGTCATAACAAAACCTAATGTCATAACAAAACCTAATGTCATAACAAAACCTAGAACCATAACAAAACCTAGAGTCATGACAGAGCCTAGAGTCATGACAGAGCCTAGAGTCATGACAGAGCCTAGAGTCATGACAGAGCCTAGAGTCAAAACAGAGCCTAAATTCAAAACAGAGCCTAGAGTCATAACACAGCCTAGATTCATAACACATCCTAGAGTAATAACAGAGCCTAGAGTAATAACAGGGCCGAGAATAATAACAGAGCCGAGAATAATAACGGAGCATAGAGTAATAACAAAGCATAGAGTAATAATGAAGCCTAGAGTGATAACGAAGCCTAGAGTAACGACAAAACCTAGAGTAATAAAACCTAATGTCATAACAAAACCTATGTCCTAACAAAACCTAGTCATAACAAAACCTAGTCATAACAACACCTAATGTCACAACAACACCTAATGTCATAACAACACCTAATGTCATAACAACACCTAATGTCACAACAACACCTAATGTCATAACAAAGACTAATCATAACAAAGACTAATCATAACAAAGACTCGTCATAACAACACCTAATGTGATAACCCCATTCAAAGTTTTTTAGCCGTTTTCGCTGGGATGGAACCCCTTCCTTGACCTGAAAAATCCAGCGCCGTATCGCTAGGGTAGCGGGGTACCTCAGGGGTTTGTTCTGAGACCAGTTCTATTTCTAGTATACATTAACGACTGAGACGAAGACCTTTCAGGCATAATATCGAAGTGTTCTGGCGACACCAAAATTGCTCATTCAGTACTCACTAACGCACAGATTAATGAAATACAAAACAATCTCGACAAATTGTCGAACTGGGTGGTCGCAAACTTGGCAAATGCCTTTTAACGCGGATAAAGTGCTCCATATCGGATACCGTAACAGCAAAGCAAATTACTCACTAAATGGTACTCATCTCTTAAACGTAGACAGAGAGATGAACCTGGAAGTGATAGTATCGAGCGACCTAAAACCCAGTCAGCAATGTACAGAAGTCCTTAAGAAAGCGAATAAAATAATTGGATTCATTGGTAAAGCGTTCGAGTAAAAGTCCCAAAATACAATCCTTACTCTCTATAATTCCTTGGTGCGTCCCATTTTGGAATACTGCGTTCAAGCCTGGTGCCCGTACTACCAGAATGATATAGCGAAATTAGAACGAGTCCAACGAAGGATTACTAAAATGATACCAAGTTTAAGGAACAAAACATACGAAGAGAACTAAATCTATTTCCGTTAACTCCGCGTAGATTAAGAGGGGATCTAATTCAGGTCTTAAAAATTATCAAAGGCATAGACAATATGGATTGCAACAAATATTTCTCAATCGACCAGTCAAATTACACGAGAGGAAACGGTTGCAAAATTATAGGTAATCATTTTAACTCGCACGAATCTGGGAATTTCTTTTTTAACCGAATCGTCAACTTATGGAATGGGCTTCCTCGTAAAGTAATAGACTGCAACACCGGAGATACTTCCAAGCGTCGTAGAGATAAATACCTTTAATCTGATCCCCGACTAACAGCGTTTTCTAGCCAATAAGGAACACCCTAGCTTTCAGGTGACGGGTTCACCGATTTTGCAAGATGTAATATCTATCTTCCCCATAATCTTTTTCCCAGGTCACCTAGTATGGACCACAAGGTCTGTTGTGACCCGTTTATCTATGTAATACAATATTCCCTGTATATTTAGTTCCCGCTTCTTGATAATTTTGGTCTCATTACTCGCCCCGCCGTAGACCCACCTCCCATCCTCTCCCTCCCCCCACCTTCCCCGAATGTGGGTAGTGCGAAAGAGAGGATGGGAAGAAGCAGCAACTCCCCACCGCAATCGGCTTTTGTTTATGGCCTTGTTGACGTCCAAATACTGGAAGATAGTGAAAGATAAAGAGGGTGAAATAAAGGGAGGCGGGGGAGAGAGTTTTGTCCCGGGAATGGGAGGAGGGGGGGGGGTTCTTTTCGATGGGTTTCCTCTTGCTTGCTAGCTTCTTCTTTTTTTTTGGGGGGGGGGGATTACCTTTCTCTTTGTTCTTGTTTTGTTTGTTTGTTGTTCTCGAGGCTTTAAGCCTTTGTAGGCAATCGGGTTCGACAATATTCCTCGTTAACTTATTGTCCTTAGTTGGCTGTTTGTATTTCTTTAGATTTCTTCGCATCATCTTTCTTCCGTCCGTGCCTATTTACCTGATGATTGTGTGTGATGATTGTATCTATCCCTCACATGCTTCGTCCCCCTCACACAATAATCAAATTGTTTAGGGAGGTGAATTGGAGGATATTTTATTATGACCACTTCTCGCTCCGCCCCGAATGGGGGACCACATCCCTATATCCTTCTTAATTAACATAAATCCCAATCGGATCCAAACAAAAAATATTATAAAGCTGATTGGGAGAAATATAGAAGAATATTATGTACTTATCCACTCCCTATACTCAAGGAGATCAGGAATCCATTTATCTTTTTGATCCAACCGGGGGCAAGAGGGGGGCGTGACCCCCCCCCAGTCCACGGGGCCGGGCGAGAGTAGCGAAAATAGATGAAGTGGAAAAGTCTAGAAGGAATAAAGCCCAGGTAGACTCAAACTACTTGGTGAAATGAGGCCGAGATTTGTTGACCATGGGGGGACGGGGCTTCAAGTGGCCATCCCCTCCCTCTGAGGTATCAGGGATCCCCTGAGGTACTTTTTGTGGCGTCCGTCCTCTGTGGCCGACGAACCGACCTGCATGGGAGATAAAGTACCACTTTCTTCCGCACTTTCTGCCTAAAGTGTAGAGCAGTTTGACTCCGAAGTAAAAACGAAGAATCAACCACTCGTTATAGCGAGCGTCTCATCATCAGCTCTTTCTTCTATCGGGCAGCCCCCAACAAATGGTTGAGAACAAAAGTACTCTATTTGGCTCTCGTACCCTTACATCAATGGAACCATTCTGGGTAAGTTGCCCCCAATAAGCAACAAGTTATTTTGAACGAATTATTCTAGACGAATAAAGAACCGAGTTATGATTAAATCAGACCACTAGACCCTAGTATTTTATAAGAGTAATATTTCCTATCTTCGCCCTCGATCAGATAATCGAACCTCGATGACCAAGTTTAGTACTAAAGTTAGCTTAGATAAGAAGTGTCTGCATAGAGCTTCGTAGGGATCGAATGGTCTGCAATGGCTCGAGGACCACCTCCCAAGAAAAGTGGTCCACGAGCCAATCTTTGGTTTGGCGTTTGCTTCAACCGAGTGGGATTTCAAAGGCATTATTTACTATCATGTAATCAAACCATCAATTCGGATATGTACTGCCATCAGATAGATAAATTGAAACAAAAAAAGATGAGGCCAGAACTAGGTAAGAGGAAATTGCCTAAATGCTGGTTAAGTTAATTTGTTTGTGCGCATCTGCTGACAGGGAACGCGAGTAAGAACAAGCTGCGACATATTTGCGCATTTGAGCGTTCCTTTAAAACCAGACTGGGACAAACAAGGAAATAGGTCATATACATATGTATATCCTGTTTGAGGAACGAGGACCCTCGGTCTTCATAAAGGAATCTACAATGATTTTGAGGGCAGGTTAAGCAGGCAGGTGACCGTTTGAAAAATTTCAGTGGCAGCCACGAAACTAGATTGTGGCGCTCGAACAGTGCCACGCGAGTGAGATTGTGACCATGAAAGAGAGGATGGTTGTGGTCGGTGTATTGTAAGACAGAGCGTCAGCTGGGATGAGATATTTGGCGTGTGACCATTGCAGGTTGTGTAATGAAATCCCGCTCTCCCGCCACCGGGAGGGTGAGAAGACTTGGGAGAAAGAAATGTCAAGTTGAGAGCCTTGTGGTCAGTCAAAAGGGCTGCCATGGAGCCTTGAACCGCGGGGACAAATTTGGGGACGTCGGAAAAAGCCACAAGGAGGAGCTCTCTTCCAAACGAGCACAATTTTGACTGAACTGGGGGCAACTCTTTCGAAAAAAAAAATAACGGCGCCACGTTCAAGTTGTTTCAAGGTCCCCCCACCTCCAACCCCACTCGCACCAGCCAAACTACGAAATGTGGCGTCCTACTGCGATGGGTGGCTCAGGAGGTTTGTCCTCCTGAAAGGCATTAAAAGCAATTTAATGGGGATTTGCTGCACTTGTGCCCCCGTTTAGTGCTGCTAAGATGGCATGGCTGCAGCTATTGCGTCAGGGGGAAGATGCCCTCGTTGGTTGTGTGCCAGAAATTCGACCAGAGGGGAGAAAAATAAGAGGAAATCGTATGCATACCGCGGAATCGGATAAATCCCAAACCCGGAGAGGGGAGAGGCGGCCCAGACACTTAAATCCCTCTGATCAAACTGATAATAAAATGGGAAAGATCCCAAACGACCATGAGGAGAAAGACGAGGAAATGAGGGTTTCTCCAAAGAGCCTCGGTAAGAAAGGCGTAACCCCAGCAATCACTAGTAGTAGGGTGATTTGCAGGAAGATAGAACTGAGGGTGGCAACTCACACGGCGGAAGAATGGAAATAGAAGGGAGTAATCAAAGGATTAAAGTGCACACAATTATTAAACAGAGAAAGATAAATACACGAATGCGCTACAACCGTTTTGCACTTAAATACCAAAAGACGAGAAATTGTACAGTGACACAGGAAAGCTGCTCTCCATGGCCGAGCTACCATGGATGGATGGTACCCCTTAGGAGATCAGAGTGGGCGCAAGACCACCTCCCCCTAAGTAAAAGGTGGCTGGGCGAACAGTCGACTCAAGAAAGTTTAGTTAATGGGGAGGGGGAGATCTATGGAGGGGCATCTCTATATTATGGAGAGAGGGCGAATCTCTTTTCCTTCTTTGGGTAATGTAAAAAGCTTGGGTTGGTCTCTTAATTTTAGGGGATCTTGTCAAAATCGGTCTTTTCCAGACCCCCAAAAGGGTCTTTGCTCTACGTTTATGATAGGGACGCTGGGCGAGTCCCAGCCCCCAAAAGGGTCTTTCCTTTTCTCTCGGTTTTCCTTCCCCGTTCACGAATCTGTTAAATTCGTCCTTTTTAATAACTCTGCTACGGCTTTTGCACATTTTTATTTGTCTGTCGATTAATAGATAATTATCGATCTATCGGTGCATCACCACTTGGAAATTCCGTTCTCGATGCCCCTTTTGACGTATGGACATTTCTTTTTAGGGTATTTCAGTATTCGGGCGGGATCCTCGATCTTTCCAGGAGATAGATGCCTTCGTTGGTTACTTCTAGTATATCCATTTTCCCCATGGAGCACGAAACAAGAAGGAGCCCAATTTTAAAATCTAATTTTATCATCTTCAAAACACTATAATTACCTAGTTTCACACTTCTTCCACAACACATCTACATACACCCTCCCTATTCAGATGCAGTCCACCCATCGCATACGTTTCTATATTCCATTTCTCCTCGACCCCAACTTTACCAAGAAGAACTCCCACTCATTTCCTTGGGGATATTAACGCTTGGTGTAGGGAACCAGATCGACCAGCGGGGCCGGGAGACGTTTAGAGACACTGCTGGACAGACGCATCGTCCATTATGTTCCTACATAGGAAGATCGGCCACGAAACGAGACATCTGCCTACCTGGGAATAATAATAATCCTTTTAATTGTTACATGGAACTTATTATGATCCCATGTAGTGATCAATTGTAGTCACATTAATAAGAATCCGATTCAAATCCGAGCGGAGATCGGAAAAGCATATGGAAATAAAGATTGGCAAAGATATAAAAACAGTCTGGAACAATTTATCACCACGAAACTAGAAAAAAAATAGACGAACTCGATCGATTAACATACCATCTAAGAAAGGCGGATGAAGAAGCGATACCTAGAACTTGGTATATAACGATTGCAGCTGGACGGAAGATAGAAAACTAGTTTACCGGGAACTAAAAAGGAACAAGAAAGGGTGAGAGCCCTTGGGACATCCAGAAACAGAATAAGAGCGTGTAAGCAAAGGCATTCAGATAAAATTAGAGAAGAACAAAAAACTAAATGGGACGAGTCAATAACGCGAGTTGACAGCCAAACCTCAGCAAAGAATTGGCTTCCCACCTAAACCGAAGATGAAATTAAGAGACGGCCAAGGAATCGTCGGAAAAGAGGAACAATAGAAGAGATCCTTAAATTTGAAGAATGCATTGTTGATCAAATAAACCAAGACCTGGAAGGAAGGCACCCAGCACATCAGGTAGAGGAACACAAAAACGTCCATGGCGGTAATGGGGCAACCAATACCACGGAAAAATCACTTAAATCATTTCGACAGAAAGCGCCCGGTCACACAAATTAACTTTATATAAAAGCGCCAGGCAATGTGACCCAGGGAGTGAAGAATATATGTAAGGGTGGTTGAATACAAGTTACTACCCTAACCAATTTAAGGTACCAACGATGAAGTACATCCCGAAACCAGGAAAACCTCCGAATGTAAAGAGAACTCTCGCATGCCAGATGGGAGGCGAAGAACAAGGAGGAAGATAATGCAGTGGAATAAATTGAGGGCAAGACTGCTGGGGAGAGAGAGAGAGTAGTGGACATACATGATGATGCATGAAGAGTGATTCTAGAGACATCGGAATGTGAGAGTGAAGAAGAAATAAACAACGTGACAAATGGACGATTACTGGGTAAAATTCTACGGGCAAAGATGAACGATAAGAAGTCGCGTGGAATGAGGAGCAAAATAATAATACAGGAAGCGGAAGACAGGGAATAAATTAGGAAGAGTTGGGTTAAGGAGAATAAAAATCCACAAGGGATAGTGGATTGAGAGTGTGAAACGGGAGGACATATGATGGTAGAATGCCAAGTAAATGCCCAGAAAGCGAGAATGAGTTGCTGGCAACGTTGTTAAGGCAAGAAGAGTGGTGTGAGGTGAGAAGTAGAGAGGATGATTTGGATTTAAACGTGGATAAAATGTAATAGGAACAGTCGAAGCACAGAGTGCTCTTCACCGAAGCTGCGGAGCACTGCATCAAATCAATGAGCACTAACGACCACTGGCAACAGATTTGAATTTCAACCCTTGGGCTATTATTTCGAAACGGGGGAATTCCCCCGCCCCTTTGGTTACACCCCTAATATGTAATAAACCAGGAGAGAGGTGGGGGGCTAGGAGGCTAAAGCTCCCCCCATCCCCCCAAAAAATTTAGATCCATTTATATTTATTTTTTTCTAACCTACAAAGAAAAGAAATAAGATGCTGTGATTTATTATCAATGGTGTGCAAGATAAACTTCCTAATGTTCTTTTAGCAACCTCCCTGAATTTTATCCTGGATCCGCCACTGTAATAAACTAGTAGTATCACTAATCGAAAGCCTAGTATTAGGTTCGAATTGATACGCGATTGCCAGACGTCACCAGGAGTTTTAGTCTTCAATGTTTTTAGGCGAGGCTTCACACCAATAGAAGAAGCCGAGCGCCAATTAAATCAATCCTATTTTCTTTAATAATATCCAATGCCCCTATTTTTATAGGGAGGGAAAAAAGGGTTCAAAATGAGATCGAATAGAATAGGACGCGATGCCAATTGACACCCGAGAGACTGCATTCCAGATGCTCCTTTTGGCCTCGTTGAGGGCGGCACGATTTGTGGTTGGTTGTTGTATGTGCAAAATAGTGTGTGGGAAGGACTCGTTGGTCACGTCAAGTGTCGTCAATTTTAGCAATTAAACACAGGATGGAAAAGGAAAAAGCTTCGGATCAGGATCGAAGGGAGGAGAAGAAGAAGAAGAAAGAAACCACCGAAGGCATCTCAGATTCCCGCACAACCACAAAAACTCACTCCTTCGAATACTTATATATTTAGAGAAAAGGGTACCGGCTCCCCCTCAGGGTAGTGCAAAATGCCCACAAGGGAAAAGATAAATCTGATCAAAATTAGTAGCGGCACTCGACTCCCCCGAGGGATTCGAACCCATGTGGCACTCGGAGCAAGATCGAGAGAAACTGCTCATTAAGACGGCCACCGAAGAAGCTGAATGTGGAGCCAATCGGGCCTCTAGAAATCACGTCTGCAGACCGATCGACCCATTGATGGGAGAAATAACCCCGCAAACTATTAAGGACGAGGTGGAGCACAAAAAGGAATGGGGGTCTATGGAAAACTGGCTCAAATTTGGACAGCCAATGATGGGGGAAAGAACCTCAGAACATATTAAGGACGAAGTGGAGCACTAACAAGAATGGGGAACGATGGAAAAGGAGCTCAAATTCGGAGAGCCAATGATGGGGGATAGAATCCCCGAACAAGGTAAGGACGAAGTGAGGACCAACAAGAATGGGGGACGATGGAAAAGGGGCTTAAATTAGGACAGCCGGCGATGACCAAAGGCATTTTGAAATGGCAACGAAAACATTAAAGAGGGGCCTCCTGGCATTCAACTTGAGGCCGTCTCCAGACTAGAGAGAAAAAGAGGACTTCTTGCATGTGAATGATGAACATGAGACAACGGAGTGCCCTAAAGGGCAAACACTGTTTTGAGTGCGACCATCGCAACCACCTTCTATCTCCTACCCAAAGGAGTAGAAAAAAAGTATAAATTGCGGCGGTGTTCCCCAACTATGGTGGCATAAAATTTCAGAACCCCTCAAAAAGGGGGGAGGAATATAACGAGTGTATAAATTAAACTAGAAACGTGGTATCGCTGCCCATCAGGGTACTACAAAATACCGCCTCGAAACCAAGTTCACGCAGGTGATCTTCAGGGGCACTGGTAAGGCTATTCGAAACCCCAAAGGGATTTGTAGCCATGTGCCACTCCGAACAAGATCGTGAAAAAAAGATTACTCACACGGACAAGATCATGAAAGAGTACTCACAAAGACAACATCGTGAAAGAGTACTCACAAAGAGGGCCACCGAATTACTCCAAAAAATTAATCTGGAGCCAACCGTGGCCCCAGAAATCAGCGCACAAATGGCGCTTGTCTACATCCAAGTTAATTAGGGTAGCAAAGAGAAATTATGAAATTAAAGGGATGCAATGGCCAAGATGTTAAATGTGTATTTTCTTTTATTATTTACACATAGAATATTCTAATTGTAGCTTATGTAGACTAAATCTTCCCAAGTTGGTGTTTGCCCTGGTATCTTAACGCCCAACCAGGAACAATCCCCAAAATGGGAGTAGTAGGGACCTCTGGTTCTCAATATGCCCTCTCCTCCTCGTGTGAATAACTGAGGGTACTTAACACGTTGGAGAAAGGAGAAAACCAAAGACCAAAAGTAATGCGAAACCCAAAAAGGAGGAGACGGCAAAAAAAAGAAAAGATAGGAAAACAAGGGAAGAAAAGGAGAGATTGAATATGACTGAACTTAACGAGATTCTGGAGGAGGGCGTCTTCCCCTAGCCCCCCCCCCCAATCAATTATCCCCAGCCCTCACAGTAACAACACGACACAACTGATCAAGGCGGATAGTCTTTCCCAAGGTAGTGGTTGCCCTGATATCTTAACGCCTCACCATCCTTCCTAATCCCCCCCCCCCCTCCACCACTCACCCCGTCTTCCATCCCCACTTTAATGCTGGTTGAAGTTAGGATGGTAAATTAGAAGGTAAGAGGATAAAGAATGACCATACAAAAGGACCAATTCCAAGAAATCTCGACCAACCAAGAAAACAGAATCCTCTGTGCAGACGGCCGTGACCTCATTAGCTGGGTTTGACGCCTCGAAGGAAATGGCAATTTGGGTTGTAACCTTCATTTTGGTCAGGTCAACCAAAACAACAAAGGTCTGAGACGTGTATCTTAATCCGAGGCTGGAAATTTATCTGGAGTCAGATTTAGGCCATATATAATAGTAATAAAGAAAGGAAGAACATAAAGAATAAGAAAAGGAGAACGCAAAAAGCTAATTGATATCCTATGAGGCAGCTCCTGCTCTCATCACCCGGTTCAATCCCAGCTGCCATCCATCCTCATCCATTAGTGTATCTAATCTATTCCTAAACTCCCCAAGAAGGAAGCTACTAGCAAATGACTAGTGAGTCTATTCCATTCATCAATCACTCAAATTGTAAACCAATTTCTACACATCTCTTTTCCTAAACCTAAACTTGTCCAACTTGAACCCACTGCTACGTGTCTTATCCTCTTCAATAAAAATAAGAACCTTTCCCATGCGTCTCTCCTATTTTACCCACTTGAAGACTTCACCCGAGTCCTCCTCGAACTTTTCTCCTTTATGAAGATTTAGTTTCCATAAGCTACAGTTAGAACCACATCGTCTCTCAAAGAAAAAACACAATTGTTCTTACCTTATATTTCAGCCACAACACTGAATTACACACACCAATTTCTCTCTGTAACAGAAGAAGAGGATGAGAAAAGGAGAAGACGACTCTCTAAGATTCTGTTACCCTCCATCCTTCAGCTTCTTCATTCCACGAGATTAAATCGAAAATTCCGTTTCGACAGATTAAAAAAAAGCTTGGACGTTAATCCAGCCAAAAGGATTAGATCTCTAATCCTTTTGGCTGGATCAGTGTTCTTTTTTTCAATTCGAATGGATTTAATCCTTCAATGGAGAGACTCAAAAATGACCTGGATTTCACAATTTAGGATCACATCCTCACCGACGAGGAACAAGGTGGTCAAGGAGTCGTGTGTGGCAGACAATGGATCATTAACGCACACTCTCCCTCACTCATACACGCTCCCTCGCACATACATCTGCACAATTCGGAAATTTAGCCACGAGTCTTTATTAAATAAATTGAAGATTAACGGATTTGGGATTGGAAGATCGAGTACCGACGTTCCTTTTCCAGCTCCTAGTCGTTCCTTTCCTCACCCCTGGAGCTCAGGGTGGCAAGGAATTCGTCGGAGCCTCGAGAACTTAAACCTATCTTCACCTTCCCTTTTCACCCATCTTCTAAAAGGGGACATTTCTTCACTTTTTCCACGGGGAATCTTCAGGTACATGGTTTAATCATGTCTATCTGAGCTTCCCCCCCATCCCTCTGAATTATGCCATACACTGTCCGTTAATTGAGGAGGTGTGATCGGGCACCCTTGGTGGGGGTGGAGGGATCTAGGCCACACACCCCGGGGACCCATCCAAGACAACGGAGAGAGAATTTCCCTTCCGAGGCGCTCCGACCCCAGGTCCAGCAATTCAGCCTTGCCTTCCAGAACCCCGAATCTTCGATCTAAACGCACTGAAGAGGGAGGGGGGACTTCCCACCACGACAAATAAATTCAATCATGCTCTCCAGAAGAAGGGGAAGGCAACCCCTCCCCATGGATGGAGCCCACCTGCACACCCAGAATCACACCGAGGACAACAACCAGCACCAATAAACCAGGAGGTAACAGCGGCGCTGAACTCATTAATGGGCGCTTCCACCATTAACAACCAGTGTGTCCTCGCATGCCCCACATGGAGGAAAAGGAAAAGGCACCAAGAGCCCAGGAAAAATGTCTTTTAAGCCTAGTCAACAAAACAACCAGTGCCAGAGGGGAATGCGAGGACCCCAGACGTTGCCTTCCACCTCCATGAGTTAATATGGTGAAACTGGGATCATACGGGGGTCCTCAACCCCCTGCTTAAATATCAATGGGTTTGAGCATCAACTACCTCTGCCCCCCCAAAAATGAGCACAACTTTTCCCAGGTTGGAAACATGAACGATGAGGTAACTGCTACGCCCGTGGCAATCTAAAGAGGAAAAAAAATCCATAAAATCAGCGAGGATTTGTCAAAGAAGAGGAGGGAACCCACTCCGCCTCGCCTAAGAAATCCCTCCCAGGAAAGAAGAAACGACTAATCCCAGCCTCGCCCCCCTCCCTCTTATCGTGTTTGATCCGAGAAGGAGGGGGGGGGCGAGGCTGGGATTAGTCGTTTCTTCTTTCCTGTGGGGAGGGTTTCGGGAAATGTTGCGAGTACGGGTGGATGGATTCTAGCTTATTTTGAGGGTAGGCTCTTTGTTGGGGACGGCTTGTCGGGGAAATGGGCCTACGATGATCCTGAGATTTCAATCATTTGGGGGGGTCTGGGGAGCACAGCCACCCAGTATATATTCGGAAATTGCCATAAACTTTGTCCACATAGAATTCAGCTCAGAAAAATAGCCCAAAATAAGCTTGGACTGGGATCCGGCCATACTCTAAACAATTACCGTTTAATCGCCCCAACCAGACATAATGAATGCTCACTCAAGGTGATAGAAAGTATGGCTAATTATTTGACAAAGATCTCAACTCGATTTTGAAAGTAAAAAATATATTTGACGTTTTATTTAAATCTGACTATCTTTTGTGCAAATGTATAGAACTATTTTTACTAGTCTTTGGTTAATGGAAAAATGTACCATTGAAATGTTTTTTTATACTAGTACCTAACTAGCTTAACCTTAAGGAACCTGGCAAAGTGTACCGTCATATTATAGGTATGAATGCATCTACCGAACGGTCCATCCCAAACAAATTCTCTTCAGGTACTCTTTCTTCAATGCTCGAAATGCCCAAACACACGTCACTGCCACACATTTTTATATTTAGATACTTGCTTTCAGCAATAATCTCATTTCCACCAAGCTTGGGGTGGTTTCTAAGCGAAAACCTGGTTCACAAATTAATAATGCGTGGGATTTGTGGGGTCAGGTCACAGTGGAGGGACGTTAGCAGTGGCGTACCTCAGGGATCAGTTCTAGGCCCATTATTATTTCTAGTTCTATATAAATGATCTTCGGGAGGCTGTAAATAACTATCATTTTTTAGCTGATGACACAAAACTGTAGTAAATGAAGTTGAAGCGAAGTTGAAGTGCAGAACGACTTAAATAAGGTTGGGCTCAAAAGAGGCGAATTAATTGCAACCTTAACAAATGTAAAGATATTAACATAAGAAAGAGATAAAGGATAATTTAGCGATGAAATGGATGGGTATTGCCCGAATGGAGTAGAGGATGTGAAGGACATAGGAGTAGAAGATAGGTCATTGAGGTTCTCTAAGCATTGTATTGAGGCAGAAAATAGAGTGATGGGTTTCATTAAGAGGAATATTACTTATAAAAGTAAGGAAGTTATCCTTAAACTGTATAACTCGTATTTCAGACCACAACTGTATACAAACATGGTTCCCATACTTAGATATCAACCAGTACTCCCCTGAACCACCTTGAATAGGTTGACGGTGCATAAATATGTTCTTATTTTTGTATTCGTGTAAATAAAATGGAAAATGCTTTCCACTTACTTTATTGTGTTGAGTATCGCTCGGAAATAGCGGCGAAGAGGCATCTTTCTTTAATTCCCATTTGATTTTAAATAATGGCGATTGCTCTCGGGGGGACTCGGAATCACGTTTTGTTTTAGCACATTAGGCGGTTCAGGAGGACCCGGGAAGGAAGCTCAGAATTAACAAATAAAACACTCGAACGCGGAACCAAATAAAATATATCGACAAAAGCACTTTGACAACAAGGACACAAATGAATATTTTACCGAAGACGTTCGCCGAAGAAATGGAGGGAGAGGAATTATATTTCGAACCTGTAGTTAGCCGCTAGCTCCGCCCATTTAGGGTGGAGCAAAATAGCACATTGGTGCAGCTAACGACGTCATGGCAACGAATTTGAATTCAGTTGCCATTATTTTTTTTAAGCCGCGCTTCAGCCCTATACCGTGGAGGGCTTCCCCCCACCCCGAGATGTAATTAACTATTCGTATACACAATTTCGAAAAGCCGAGCAGTAGGTTCGAATTCAAAGGCCGTTGCCAGACGTCGGTAGGCCAAATTCTTGACGCCGGACATTATATAAGCCCCGCCCCCGAATGCTATTGAGATCAATCCTATTTTATTTAATAATGAGTAAAATCAAATGTTCCTATTTTAATATAGAGGAAAAAAAACCCTTCAAAATGAGATAGAATAGAATATGACGCGATGCAAATTGACACCGTGACTCTGTATTCCAGATTCTCCTTTTTCTTGCTTGGCCTCTTTGAGGACGGGACGGCGACTCCATTTGGACGGGGATCGATCGAATCTACGGAGGGATTTATTTAGAGACAATCTATGTAGAGATGTTCCCTCGACAGTTCTCGCTGATACAGCACCGGATTTATATGAGATTCCATACTTCACATATCCAATCGCGACACCGCTATCATTTCCCTCCCCGTCTTCACGGCCCAACATACCCAATCTGTTATTTTTTTTAACAAAACTTCCAAATGAATACTAAGCGTTCCCTATTGGGGCATATTCACATAGCTTGACATGGATCACCCCCCCCCATATACCTCGGCTCCAAGCGCACATGTGTAGACCAAAGACATGTATGTACGTGTGTATGGTATTTGGTGCACATCTTAAGGATGAAATCTGTGGAAGATGGTGGAGTGTTGCTTTTTATGATGGCAGAGAGAACTTTGTATACTTATGGGGAGGGGAATGGAGTGTAATGTTGAGTGGAGAGAAGTAGGGAGGGTAAGAGATGGAAGAAGACCGAAATGAAGATTGCTGCTGTAGCTACAGCCATCCTTGGTGGATCTCCTTTCCGTAGAGTCTTGGTCCCAGATCAAGCAAAAGGAGGTGGAGAAAAGAGGACGATCAGTGGATTGATCAGTAAAGTCAACTGAACAAAATAGCAACAGTTCAGTCAGTTAATCAATTCAGTTAAGAAGATTAATAAGTCAAAGACCAAGGATGAGGGGATCGATGGCCCACTGTGACGTTGCTCACCTCACCATCACCCTCGACTCCACCCCCACTCCCCCTCTTCCATCTACAGCCACTCGATTTCACCAGGAATCCTCCCGGTCACTTTCTTCAACCCGAGATTTGGGATATGTGTACATAGAGGCCATGTATATATGATACACAGTCGCATACACACATAGGCGTCTTTCGTCCGAGGGCAACCACCCGCAGCCAAGGGAGGGGGAATAGCCCCCCCCCCCACACACACACACCCACCTCCCCAATGCTGGCTAATTACGGGCATAAATGTGTAAGATGCCCAGTTGTGCCCGAGTAAACCTCGCGGGTCATAAATACTAAGGGCGGGGAGGGGGTATTAGAAGACAAATTCACTGACGAATGCCCTCATGCCCCCCTCAAATCCCGTATTAGGGAAGAACAACACCAGGCATACCAGTAGCTTAACCAGTAGACTATTTGTGCTGCCTTGGAGAAGCTTGGAACCCTTTGCTGAACTGAGCGCACACCAACTAATTCCGTGGCTCACAGGAAGAAGCGCTTAAGAGAATGGGCATCAGAAAAGCCCTCAATTATCCTTGACGTGTTAATTTTCCTCAGTAACTCGCGCTCAATACTCATTAGAGAGAGATGGTTGGATCTTGTTTCACCCATACTCGCTCTTACCTCGTTTGGATTCTATTAAATATCATATATAATAATAATAATATACAAAATCAGGAAAACGAATAATTATTTTGTCTCAGCCTTCTGTGCCTAAGGGCTAAAACTTAATTATTACTAATTAAGAACATCCCCATGGGGCCCCCTGAAGCGCGGGGTCCGTAGCATGTGCTGCTAGGTTAAACCGGCACTGCATACGAGTTGTATAGTTTAAGGATAACCTCTTTACTCTTGAAGCTAACATTCCTCTTAATGTGACCTATTTGCTCTATTTTTGGCCTCAATGCACTGCTTCGAAAACGTCAGTGACTTATCTATTCCTAAGTCCTTCTCGTCTCTAAACAAATTCGGACGCAATTATATGGATGCATTTTATGGGCTCGGTGTTGACTCGGATGACCTCTGATAGGCCCTTATGGCTTTTGTCATCTGTTATGTTACATTAATACCTATAATACCAGACTAAATTTCCCCTGGTTCAGTAAGGTTATGGTTGATGGGCAAAATAATTAAAAAAATCATTTTAATGGTGCTTTTGATTGTTATGCTCGAGTCAGGGCACGGTTTTGTTACCCACAAACAGAAGTCGGGTAAAATGAGTCCTTCAATTTTGTAGGCTTTTAGCATTTGCACAAAAATATTAGATCGGATTTAAATGAAACATCGAGTGCGGATTAAAATAACTTTCTTTTTTTATACGTGCGTCATTCACGCGGACGTAACAAACGCTGTATTCACCCAGGCGCTACAACAGGGTGTGCAACGACCTCGAATGGCCCCCAAGATGTAAAGATGGCGGCCCAAATGCTCCGAAGGATTCAAGGAAGCAGCTCTCGGAATCAAAGAGAGAGGAAAAGGTAACCGAGGAAGGAGACAATAAGCAAATGGCTGGAATACAAAACGAACTCTTTACAACGAGCTTTTGGATGCAATACTGAAGGCGAATATCAGTAATTATGCCGGCAAACCCCGAGTGCTCTAAGACATTCGAGGAAATTGATCGAGAGCAACTCACAGAGCAAATCTAGGCTCGAAGCTACAGTGGAAGCGCCGTCTTTCGAAGAATCCGAGGAGGAAGAAGATGAAAAGAATGCCTCTTTGGACATTCCCCAAGGGCCCGTACTAGGGCCACGAAGAGTAAATCTAAATCTCCTAGTCCCCCTCCGAAGAGCAAAGAACCTGGGCACTCGAAAGATGTCCCGCAAGCTAAGAAGAAAAGGAACAAAACAAAAAGAAACATTGGTAAATAAGAAGAAAATGAAAAACAAGAAGAAACATTGGTAAATAAGACAAGGAAAAACATGAAGAAACATCGGTAAATAACACTACAACATGAAACGAAGCTCAATGAAGATACCGGAAATTAACCCAAAAGGCTGGAAGACGAAAAGGTCTCTTTACGTTAACATATTCAGGGAGATTGATACATATGTCTTGATTTCGGAACATGGGATTGACACTTGTAATAAAAATTTGGAATTTCGATTCCAGGAGCCCCTCTTGCGATTAAAAAGGGATGAAATACAGGCAAGTCAGGAATCTCAAAGAATCCTATCTGGACATACTTGTAGGAATAATAGTCATAGCCACCAGATACCAGCCGCCACACCATAAATAATGGGGGATCTGAATGCCAGGAGGCAGGAGTCTTGCTATAGAACCTTCAATGGGATCGGTAGGAACATCGATACATTGCTGGGCAGAAACATCGTCCAGCGAATTGGCCCCGACTTCCCCACCTTTGTTAGAGGAAGGAGTGCCGCGATGCCAGGCATATGTCTGGCCAATCGTCAGCTACCGTTCAACTACTTAATGGAACCAATCCAGGTACCATAGAGTGATCATATAAAGATCCTACTCATCATCAACAGAAACCCTACACAAGTCCTATCCGCAGTTAGCAAAAACTACCATAAAATCAGACTCGGCATGGTACGCAGACCTCCTCTAAGACTACCATCCAAATTTGGATGATGCGATTGTCCAGGAGATTGACGAGGCACTCGACGACCTTAACAACCATCTAATCAACGAGGATTGAGCATGAATCACGAAATCTGCGTATAGGTCAATCTCAACATATAGATTGACCTAATACATGAAGGATTTATACCGTGAACTGAAATCACTGTACGAGATTAACCTCAGAAACGCATTAATTGACTCAATATAACGAAGAGATCAAAGCAGAGCTCAACCAATCGATCCTCGAACAACAGCGGGGACGTTGGGACGATGCGATCGAGACCCTCGATCATGATGGAATCCCTGGGGGTAAAGGAACGAACATATGGGGAAGATGACTCTTGCGATGGTACCCTTGGGGGGAGAGAGAGAGAGAGAGATGGCTACATCTGATGGTGGAATGCAAAGGAAAATGTTTAGGGATCGAAAGAAGAGATGACAACAAAAGAAGAGTAGGATGGTGAAAAGTTGAGAGGATCGAGGTTCTGGGCTTTAAATGGAGAAGATGTAATAGGAATAGTCAAAGCACAAAGAGATTTTCGCCGAGTGTTTTTAAGGAAAGGATAATCAATATTTTTTCCAAATAATAAACACCAAATCACGTTACAAAGAGGGGCATAACAACCTGAACCTGAAGAAGGAGGAGCGGGGAAATGGAGAGAAAAGTGCCCCCCCCCGCCAAACCGTTTTCCAGGCTAATTACCCTTCGTGTAGAAGGTGGCCGTTTGGTTGTCCTTGCTTCCATACACAGTCGTCTTATGCTCCCATCAGCATTCATCGAGGCCAGTAAAAGGGGAAAAAACACCCCCGAGCAGCGTCAACACACACAACACTGGTGAAATAAAGCACTTTCCCACATGATACAATAATCAGACCCAATCTGACTGTCTCGCCATCCACGTCGGGCGAGTCTACGGAGAATGAGTAGACCTGGTGCCCAACCTGCAACGCGATCCCGCGCCCGTCGCTTGATAAGCTCCTATCTCGGAATTTCGAGGCGGGACACGTGCCCTCTTGGCCCCACCCCTCCCCAGAATCCTCCCTCTGCTTCTGAATCCGAGGACGAGGATACCTTTAAGGTGTCAGGCGCTCGACTCCCTTAGCACTCGGGAGGTGCCGCCCCAGCCTCGGAACAGAACGGCCGACTCGAGTCTGCTGAACCCACATAGGGACTTACCCCCAGCCCTAGAGTTAAACCTTCCCGATGCCGGCTTTCAGCCGGCCCTAAGTCTTCCCCAGATTGTCCAGCCCCGGAGAGTTGTACCCGATTCGAATCTTATTGTGGAGCACCTTGGTGTTCGTATCACTTCCCCCAACTCCCCATTCTGTACGCATGACCTGGAAGAAATTGAACTTCTGGTTATCCTTCACCGCCTGTGGGATAGGCTAAGGACTCAGGAAGAGGCCCGGCTCAATACTCGTCTACGATTTGATTACCTAGTATCCCTAGTTAATTGGGCATATGCCCTAGAGGACTCGCGATTACAGTCCATTCAGGGCATCGGTATTGACATTGATCCGGTGTTATATAACAGTGCGGTATTACGCAAGCAGTACGCCGATTATGCCTCTAGACAATGACAGGCCTAACGCCAGCAGGGCCAGCAGCAGCAGTGGTGACCAAGAAACCGGTTTCGCGGCAAGGGAAGGAGAGAGGGCTCTAAACCCTGTAAGCTTTAGTGAATGGGCCGAGGAGTCTTAGGCCATTCAGGAAATTCTGTTCGGTCCTTCTCCACCAACCCCCTCCCCCTCCCCTCCCAGGCTCTCTGTTCCGAGCCCTGAGTGGTCCCCCCCCCCCTTGCGGTGGAGGTCGGCGCTGACAATCTGTCTGGGATCTCCGTCCTTAGCAATTGGTTCGGACCGGAAACCCCCCCTCCGAGAAATGATGTCGAAATCCCCGTTTCACCAGAGGAAACCACCGCCCTTTTCACCAGAGGAAACAGCCGCCCGTTCCCCCAGCCCTCTGGCGACGAAGGCTGACTTGGACGACTTCCAATTCGACGATTAGAAGCGGCTTCTCGCCGCGGACCCCGGCCTGGCGGCTGCAGTGGAGGCTCTGAATATCGCCTTACCCCCTCCCCCCCAGGCTAGGCGACCAGGAAAAATTAATCGAGGAGGATCCCGGACTACGCGCCGCCTTGGAGGCACTCGAGTTGCATGGTCTCCCCGAACCCGACGTCGCTCCCGGACCAATTGCTTCTTTCCCGGACAAGGCGCCTACCTCATACGAAGGTGATGAGGTAGGTGACGAGTAGGGGCTGCAGGCCAGTGTGTTCGATTCCCTAGCTAAGGGATCCCCTGCAACGCCACATTTGTGACTTCGTGCCCAGCAGTGTTTACCAGGGCGTGCCACACCACTCTAATATTGCCAGGGTAGCTGCCGGGCAGGGAGTTACGGTATACTTGGGAGCTTATAAGCATTATGCTTTCTCCCCCCCTCCATTATGGCACCCAGTGTCCAGACCCTGGTGCATTCATGGGTTCTGGAAGTGTCCTCGGAGGTGAGATGCTGCCACCGCGTATTCCTGGTTCCTAAGAATTCCTCCGAGGACCGTCTTGTTTACGACATGTCCCCATTGACCTTGTCCAGTCATCGTGCCTTGCACCCTGATGGTAGACGCTTTGATCCTTTTGGGTCAGAAGTCGATCCTGAGTTGGATTACGACCAATTTTTAGTCTTGAAAGCGAACGATAGTCCTCTTAGTAAGGATGACATCTTCGACGTCTACGAAGATTTTGTTGAGAAATGTGGCGAACCTGCACAAATGTGGCCACGTAATGATGGCGCATTGATAGTTGAGGTGAAATCAAGCGAGCAGCATCAGCGGATTAAGACCCTACAGTCTTTAGCTTCTGTAGACATGTCATCTGCTTCGCACCCGACATTAACAACAGTAAAGGTGTTATCCGATCGGGAGAATTAAGATATTACGATGTTGACAGGCTGGTATCAAAACTTACAAATCAGAAGGTTGTAAGTGCACACCGCATTTCCAGGTTTGTAAATGGCGCTAGGTTACCTACCGCCACAATAATCCTGACCTTCAACAGATTGGAACCGCCCAAGTACGTTAAGGATGGCTATCTTAACATCCCAGTCAAGCCTTACGTTGAAAACCCACGACGATGCTTCCATTTCCAACGCTTTGGCCATGTAAGCAAGTTTTGTAAACAGGCAAGGTTGTGTGTAAAATGTTAATCAGATTATCACGTGACGCCCTGTTCTCAACTGCCGTGCTGCTCTAACTGTAGCGGAGAACACCCTGCAACATCACAGCAATGCACTTTCTTTCTCTATGAGAGGGAAGTCATTGCCATTAGAAACAAGAACAGGGTCAGTTTCAAAGAGGCCAGAAGAAGAGTAAAGGAGATATATGACCAACCTAGTGTGAGTTTTTTCTGATGCTCTACGTTCTATCGGGCCAAAGAAAGGGAGAAGCCAGAGAACTCCTACTGGTTCTTCTGTGTATGACCAGATAAAAAGTCTTCCGTGTCCTAAACGTTAATATCCTCGTGATGAACACTCTTGGTCAGCACCTAACATTGATCCTAAGGTTACCAACAAGAAGAGATACCTTCCATCCTCTCCTGGTTCTAAAAGGATGGTTAAGCACTTTGCTACCGCTCCAAAATATGTGAATGTTGATCATGTTGGTCCTCAGGTGGTATCCATTCCACCTTTGGACATTCACCCTACCCCTAAAGGACCAAGCTCTTCTTCAGCTCCAAAGTCAGTTATCACTCCAGTCCCCCTCGTTGATACTGCGTAGGAATTCCTTCAATCCCTGAATGAGTAGGAAACAACCTTTGCTCCTTCCCAGAGCCAGCTGTTGTGGAGGTTACCCCCTCATCTGAGGAGGAGTCTCAAAAACTGACTCCACATCCTTTTTTATCAGCGTCGAATTCACAGCTGTTGACAATGTCTTCGCCACCACCATCGCCTCTACCATCCCAACCAATACCACCAGCTGTATCAACATCTTCTGTTTCCTCGATACCTGAACTGACCCCCGGAGTTGCTTCCATCTCTGCTTCCCCAGTGATGCGCCACCTCTTAAAGAAAAACCAAGGGCAAAAGTCAAGCTCTCGATGCCTCCTGTGTCATTTTCCAAGCCTAAGGCTAGTATGACACGAAATACTTCCGCTGGTAATTCAAATCCCAAATTTCTTACCCCTAAGGGTAGAAAGAAATCTACCGTTATTCTTAAAGGGTAACAACGTTTATAATTATTCATTGGAACCTCCAAGATCTTTTCCCTAAATGGGAAGAGTTCAAGCTTCTGCGAAAGGATTACAATCCCGATTGTATTGATTTACAGGAGACTTGCTTTGGTACACGCAGAGTACCCAATATTTCGGGTTTTGTGGGATATTATAAGAACCCCCGAGAACCAATTCATGGTTCTGCGGTTTTTGTTAACAACAAGGTTTCCTACAAACCGCTCTCTCTTAACACAGACCTGCAGGCGGTTGCTGTTCGCCTGAATTCCAGTCGCCATTATTTAGGTCTGTTCGCTCTATCTTCCTCCTGGTGAGGAAAGAAATACAGCTGATTTAGCTACAAAGTTCGCTAATTTAATTTATCAACTCCCTTCTCCCTTTTTATTGATTGGCGACTTTAATACTTGACACCCCCTTAGGGGGGGACCATGATAACAACCCTCGAGAAAATATGATTGAAAGATTTCTGGCTACTAATGTTGTCTGCTCTCTTAACGATGGCAGCCAACATCATTTCACATCCAGACGAACAGCTTTACATGTGTGGACTTGTTTCTCGATTCACCAAGCTGTAGAGCTGATTTTGACTGGGCAGTGGATCCTGACTCTCGAAGCAGTGATTACTTCCCCATTTTAATAACACCCTGTGCAGGTGGTCCGCCTCCACCACCTAGCAAAAGATGGCATACGAAAAAAGCAAACTGACCTAAGTTCAGGCACCTTTCGAGCTATGATGGGTACTTCCCTCATAAAGATATTGAAGTGGCCATTGATGATCTTCTAGCCCACGTAAAATCATAGAGCTAATTCTTCCATTGTGCTCTCTAGCTCAACTGCTCGTGGACCACAATTGTCCTGGTGGTCTGCTAAATGCTCGAGAGTTGTCACTGAATGTAAACAGGCTTGCAGACGTTACCATCAGTGCCCCATGATGGTAAAGAAACTTGCTCGTAACCGAGAAAGGACAACATGGCGACGCACCATTCGACGAGCTCGAAAGACCTCGTTGGATGGTTACATCGCATCTATATGTTGGCAGACCCCTGTAGACAAAATCTGGAAGAGAGTAAAAAAGCTATTGGGGAAATTCAATGGCTTTACAGCTCGTAACATTGTTCAGGCCAGAGAACTGTTGGGAGACTTGTCCAATATTTCCGATGTCTTGGCCAGATCGTTCGCTAATATTTCAAGCCCAGTCAACTATTCCATCCAATTCCAGTGCTTTAGGCTCCAACAGGAGCAACATCCTATCAACGTTATGGAGCCTAACATGGATAATGAGCCTTATAACCTGCTCTTTTCTATCCATGAGCTCCATAATGCACTGAAGCACTGTGGATCCACTGCACCCGGATCGGATCGCATTTCCTATGATATGATTAGGAATATGCATCCATCCCTCACCTCACATTTGCTGGACATCTATAACTTCATGTGGATTAGGGGCTGCTTCCCTTCTATGTGGAGGGAGGCTGTGGTTTTACCTTTCCGAAAACCAGGGAAGGATGGGACGGAACCCACCCATTACTACCTCATTGCCCTTACTAGTTGTCTATGTAAATTGTTTGAGATGTTTATAAATACAAGACTCGTCTGGTTTTCAGAGACAAGCTAGGGCAACATAGTACCATCGACCTGCTTGTTTAAATGGAGTCTTATATAAGAGATGCTTTTTCAAAGAGGCAGCATTCTGTTGCTGTTTTCTTTGATATTGAGAAAGCATATGATACAACTTGGAGGTGTGGTATCCTTAAGCAACTCCATGATTGGGGTCTATGGGGCACACTACATGTAAAAGTTGGAAATACACTATCAGAGCGTCTAGAGCAAGTTGAGGGTATACCAGAGGTAAGTGTTCTTAGTCTCATCCGCTTCTCTGTGGCCATTAATAGCATTATCGCAAATCTCCCAGCTGAGATTTCATTAACTCTATATGTGGATGACTTAGCGCCTATCTGTTCATCACCTAGACTTCCATTTGTCATCCGTAAGCTACAGCGGGTTATAAATACCGTAGCTGATAATGTTTCTTCCAAGGGCTTCCGCTTTTCCGCAGTAAAGACCAAGGCTGTGCACTTTTACGATCATAGATCGGTGACATAGGAATCTCCCCATTTGTCGCTCTATGGTGTCCTTGTCACCTTTGAGCCCCATTTCAGATTTCTAGGGGTGATCTTTGATTCGAGGCTTTCTTGAATGCCTCATTTGAAACGCCTTAAAGAGGTCTTGTCTGAAGAGAATGGACATAATGAAATTACTGTCACACACTTCTTAGGGAAGTAATCGCCGTACCCTGTGGCTTTTGTATTTAGCATTAGTCCAGCTAAAGCTGCACTATGGGTCACAGGTGTACTCTTCTGCTTCGCCGCCCATCCTTGAAAAATTAAATACTGTGCGTAACCAGGGTGTGCGCCTGGCTTCTGGAGCCTTCAAGACCTCCCCTGTGTGGTGTCTCTATGCAGGGAAAGGGGCTCTTCCTCTTACTTTTCACAGGCTCGAGTCTAACCTCAAATATCTTTTTAGACTTGAGCAATTACCATGGTCGCCAGTATATGAGTGCACGTTCAATTTGCGAACAGTGGCCTCATATGATAGATTTCCATCCCTGGCTCGCCCCTTTGCTCTGCGCATGCCCGAGCACACAGGACGTCTAAGGGAGTTTTCTCTTATTCCGTTTTCATTACCAAAGATTCGCCCATGGCTCATACCACCTGTGGTACGGTCCAAGGATCAGTTCTTGCCTGTAGCCTTGAGAGCCATGTATGATCAACAATCCTCCCACCATCGGCCTGGCACCTTTGTGTCCACCGACGGGCCCAAGTCATCGGACAGAGTTGGATCTGCTGTTGTCTTTCCATCTCAGACAACATTGGTTCGCCTACCAAGTGCAACTTCTGTTTTCACAGCATCACTTGTTGCCATTCTTGCTTCACTCTTTGTTATTGCTCCTATGCCATCTGGTAGTCTTGCGATTTTCTCTGACTCCCTTAGTTCTCTGGAGGCACTGAGTGCTTTTGGTTCTAGCCATCTGCTGGTTTCCAAGATCCAGCGGTGGCTTTTTTATCTTTCTCCTATTCATATGATTTATTTAGCTGGGTGCCCAGTAAAGTGGGCATCCCAGGTAATGAAAGGGCGAATGTTGCTGCCAAGGAGACGGCATCATGGGGAACACCCCTATCAGCCTCAGTCCGAGTTCGTGGTGTCTATCCCCTCATCATTGAATATGTAGTCGGCTTATGTCAGAAGATGCGGGATCAGCTTTCTCCCACCAAGCTCCATTCCATAAAACTTTCAGTCTTCCCATGGCCACGTACCATGAGACCACGTAGACTGGAGGTTATTTTGTGCTGACTGAGGATCGTCATTGCCGCCTCACTCATGGACACTTGATGAATGGGCAGCCCCCACCTTTGTGTATCCTGTGCGGTGTGCAGCTGTCCATCCTTCACATCTTTGCCGAGTGTCCCCTTTTGAGAAATCTTGGGAGGAGGGTCTTCCCTTTCATTACTGGGCAGATGGCCAGAATTTTTAAATTTTTTTAAAAGAATCTAATCTTTTTGCTAAATTTTAATATATTGTTTCATGATTTTATATTCTCTGTTTTTGTATCTATTGTTGATCCATCTATAGTCTATGTTTTATCCTTCGTTGAGTTCTCAATAGTTTTTTTTTATATACTTTTACACCCTTTGATGGTTTTAAATTACTATACTTCCATTCTATTGATTTTAATTTCCTAGCTATATTTTTGTATATTCTCCAGATGTCTATATTTCTATTGAGAATTTTCATGCAAATTACCCGTCCTTGAATTTGGCTGCGAGCTTGTCTGTTTGGGCTTTGCAGCATTTATTTTCGGCACTATTCATTTATTCCTCCACCCCAGAGCCCTGGGATGGTCGGAGTAAAGTGTGAGAACCGCACCTACAGGTTTAGGAGACTGCCTATGGGTTTCAGCGGGAGTCCTTACATAAAGCAGCAGTGTATGGCCCCCATCTTTTAAGCATCCCCTAGCATATTTGTCTCCCGATTCCACGGCCGCTTTGGCCCTTTTGTTAAAAGGCTCCGTTTTTGTTTGTTTCCTAGGCCTTTTGCCTACCAGGTTCCTTTTGTTTTACCACTTTCTGTTTATTCACAGGAGACCGGCGGGGACATGGGTCCCCTCCGAAGACAACCCGGCCGATCTCCCGAGTCGCCCTAAATGGACGAGTTAAAAATGGAATCTTTGGTCCTTCTTGCAATTTTGGGTGAGGTATTTTAATTTCATAAAATCTCGAAAAAATTAATACACCATCACCCACTTCAAGGAATTTTAATCACTTCATTTCTAGCTCCTTCCCGAAGGTGAGGAGCACTGCATAAAACCAATGAACATTGGAGCACTAACAACGTCTGGCAACTGAATTTGAATACGAGCCTTTCAGTGATTATTTCGAAATGGGATATTCGCCCCCATATCGCCCTTAATGGTGGCTGGTCTCTCGGCTACTATTTGTAATGAACTAGTAGTACTACATTTGGAAAGCCTAGCATGAGGTTCGAATTCATCATAGGGGATAAACAGACATCGTTAGGCGTTTTCTAATGTTCCTCGTTTTGACGCGAGGCTTCTTAACTTCACACCTCTCAAAGCCGAGTGTTAATTAAATCAATCCTATTTTCTTCAATAATATAAAATGTTCTTTTCATATTTTGATTGAGAAGAAATTATTTATAAGCGATGCCAATTGAGACTGTGTCTCTTCCATTTTATCCTTTTTCTGGTTTTGGCTCTTTCAGGGAGGAACGGCGACTGCCTTTGGACGGGGATCGAACCTACAGATGACAACTGGACCGAGATGGATTTATTTAGAGAAAATTTCTAGAGAAGTATAGAGATGGTGCCCTCTACAGTTCTCGCTACCTTAGCGATACGACGCTAGATTTCTGAGGTCAAGGCGAGGGTTTCATCCCAGCGAGAGCGGCTAAAACCTTCAGCGGGGTTATGAACTGGCCCCCCATTGGGCGGATACACTGATACCCAGCATCACGGGGCTGAGTATGCGCAACAGAGCAATGCAGAACACCGCTATCATTTCCATCCCAGCCTTCACAGCACAACATCTCTTCTCTTTTACGAAACCCTCCTCATGGATTACTAGCGTTCCTCATTGGGGCACTCATATCTAAATGCCCCTGGCACAGAGAGCCCCAACCCTCCTCCTCTGTTCACGATGGGTTGCACCATCGCTGATTCACCCAGCACGAATGTGTAGACCAAAAACATGTGTGTACGCACATGCGATTATATTGTTCTCATTTCTTTTCGGTAGGAGCGACAATACTTTCCGACCACCCTGTACATTCACATCTCTCTATCGCCTCAATCCATTACAACTGAGTAAATTAGAAAGGAAAGTGTTATTCTTAGTAACGAATTCCGGCCTTTGGCTGCATTCTTCACCAGTTCGACTGCGGGGTTCTTTTTTATTTTCCCGCTAGTTACGTAACGGCAGAATACCCCTACTCCGATGCCAAGTAGTGGGGGGCGTTGTAAAGTCATATAATTAAGGCTTTTACAATGGAGAAACTCCATGAAAAGTGGGAGTCCTGAGTCGGTAAGAAGCAAATCTAATAATTTATTGGATATTCTAAAGTACAAAGTTTCCCCCTCATTAAGTTTATGAAGGAGAGTCGAGGGTCTTACCATGAACCATTTCGAAACGACAGATGGAAGACTTCGGGAGCGAGGAATTAAGGACCAAGGTTTATTTGGGCCCCAATAAAAGTTTATAACTCGACGCCGTCTTCCCATAGAAGGACGATTTTTCGACAACGAGCGAGTGTTGATACAGATCCATCTATCATCGCTCTCCATCCCCTCAGTACTCGAGTGGGACATCAATTAGGTAATGGGCGGGAGCTCTCAATCCAGTCAAATTCGAACAGCTTTTTAACTTACACTCTCTATCGTTAAATACCTCTCACACCCAAAACACACAATTGCACATTGTTTACAGGGCAAGAAAGAAGAGGATAACCAGAGGGAAGAGGAAAGAAACCAGCATAGAGATCCTCACTAAGAGGGTCCCCTCTAGGACCATCCTCGGCCAAACCCAGCCCCAGAAAGCCGACTTTGCGGGGCCCTCACTCTACGCCGAGCTAAAAGTCGATCTCGTAAAGCTGATCGAAGTACCAATCGGATTCATCGCTCTTTGCGCAAACCTTCGAGAAGATGATCTACAATGCACTTGTCAGATCTGTGCTCTTCTTGCGCCTTCTCCCGTGCCTCGAGGGCAAAAAAGAAGTGACTACCAGTCGTGCAGATCAAATGCGTGACCTAAATTACGTGTACATGCCAAGAAGAGATGCCGAGGACGGCGGGCTTAAGATCTCACCCGGGTCATCGCCAAGGAAATGCCCGGACGGAGGCTGGCTTTGCAGGCTAGTCGCCAATCAATATTTGTGCATTTATTCCTGGTGGGTTTGAGGGGGGGGGGCAACCCTTTCCTCTTAGCGTTTTCAACATGCCTGTATCCTCCCCCCTCTTTACTTTCACACCCCAGCAAGGAGGGGTCTGGGGTAGCATGGGGGACCACGCTAAGGTTGAAATCTGCAGGATTATGACTTTCCTGCCCCAACACCTTCTGGGGGAGATTTGTGGCTATACATCTTCCGCACATTTTCACTTCATCTTCGCCTCTTTCTTTACAGATTTCTCTTTGATACGCCTTTGTGGTGGGCGTCCGGGGGGAAGGGGGTACGTTTCAAATTTGGAGGAAATGAAAAAACCTCCGCCGAAAAATACTCGCAGTCGCCTTCATCATTTGGTACATTTCCCCCTAACTTTTCCTTGAGTTTCCTCTTTCATTTTTTATATTCTTTCTATACATTCTTTCCTCTTCGTCCTTCTTTTGCATTCCTCTTTGCTCTATTGTGCTCTTTCCTTTGCGTTATTCCTTGTCTTATCTCTTCATTTACCCATGGAGCTTCAACTATTAGGTTTTGGTCTTTGTAGAGCATTCTTCCTCTCTAAGCTTTTTTCAGTTTGCTCTCTACTGCTCTCTTCAGAGCACCCTTTAATCCCACCCTATTCTGTGGGCGGGTTCCTTTTATTTCCCTCCTCCAATTTCTTTCTGTAGCGCTCTAGGGACTTTTAGTTCGGGGGTGGGGGGCTTATAGGACCGAATCGAATGAGAGTAGACAGACTTCGAAAACCCCTCTCCTGTAACTTCCAAAGGTGAACCTTTTCTAAGGAGCCAGGGGGAGGGGGGGGGGAGGAAATTAAGACGTTTCTTCCAAGTTCGTTAAGGGAATAAAGAGGCTTCCTCTCCTCCTTCGTTAAGTGAATAAAGAGGCTTCCTCTCCTCCTTCTTTAAGGAAATAAAGAGGCTTCCTCTCCTCCTTCGTTAAGGGAATAAAGAGGCTTCCTCTCCTCCTTCGTTAAGAGAATAAAGAGGCTTCCTTTCCTCCTTTGTTAAGTGAATAAAGAGGCTTCTTCTTCTCCTTCGTTAAGTGAATAAAGAGGCTTCCTCTTCTCCTTCGTTTATGTCCGCTCTGTCCAAACCTTATCACATTTCCACTCACGTCAAATTCTTTGTACCCGTCTCTGGAGTCTCTGAATTTCCTTCCAGTGGTTCACTGGTTAATCACTTCCTCTCCATACACTCAGCTCAAGCTACGCCATTTCACTCCCGAAATACTCGGCGGCACCAACGTGTCCTTTCAACACACTATTTTGCTTGCACTCAGCCACAAAAACAAACGGACAAGCACAAATCCACACTACTCTTCCGCCAGATGTTAACTGCAGCATAACTTCTTAGAGGGCTATTTCAAAGCGTGGCAGGTGGAGGGGTAGAACCGGCACCAAAACTCGGGAGCGCCTCTCCCCCTCGCTGGGTGACCGTTCGAACGTTCTGTGCTGCCGGTATTCGGGCGTAACCTGGGGAAAAATAAAAAAAAAACGTGTGAAAAGGGGAAGAAAACAGACATCTTAGAAACCAATAACAACTCGAGAAAAGGGAGAGAGGGTTATGCCCTTTGTCCTCATCCTGCCCCAACTAAGGATCAATAGATAGATGCTAATCGGCGACTAGCCTGTGAAATCATTCGCCGAACGATGATAAAAGTGAGGATGATAAAAAATGCTGCCGAATGGAAGATAGGAAGAAAGATGAAATTGGGGAAGAGGGAGGGGGGGGGGGGGAACCCCTGAAACTTGAAAAGGTCCAATTTAAGACACGAGGAATTCGTTCCTAAGAAAGACAATTTCCTTTCTAATTGACTCGATGTCTAATGGATTGAGGCATGTGAATGTATACATGTGTACCTTTAATTTATTATTACTATGTAAATGTGTGTGTGGGTGGATACACCGATACTGTGTGACGCGACTCTTACCCTATCACGACACCGCTACCATTTCCCTCCCAGGCTTCACAACGCAACATAGCCAATGCCACCTCTTTTACAGAAACCTACATATGAAGTTGTAGCGTTCCTCATTGGGGCACTCATAGCCTGACACGTCCCTAATGGCTCAGGGAGGGTTCCTCCGATTGCAGTGAATTCAGTTCGATAATTTCCCCAAACACGAAAACTGTCTACATAACAAATTACAAACGTTGGTACCATTTCCAGTTATCAGAAAACTCATTTATACCAAAGTTTCTTTTTGTACTTGAGAGTGGTTTCTTTAATCAATCTTTGTGAAAAGAAGTTTCTGAACTTCTATCAAAATATTATTTTCAGACTGATTCTAAACGTGTGTAATCCAACGAGAACAATCTCGGTGGCTCTTTAAAGTTAAAGAGGAAACTCCTCAAAGAATGACGCACCGCTGTCGTTTATTTTTATGCGGACCCTGTCCAGTCATGCCGAGTGAAGCGTTGCTCAACGATCAAATATCATCATCACTAACTCTATAATTTAAGGAGGTGATTTTTTTGAGTATTTGAATAATAATTTCATCTTAGTTTGGTTATGACTTATGTTTTTTATCAAAGTTATTTCTAATAATTCTTTCATAATATCAAAAAACAAAATGGTGAGGTTCAGAAATAAATATAAGTATCGAAATTTTGTGAATTTTTTAAAACCCAAAGAATTACAAACAGTGAAGTTCAGAAAATATATTTTTATATATCTTCTTCTATAACTATATTTTAGCAACGTGATATTTTGAAAGGGGAGAAATTTAGTTTAGAGTTCCTTTATAAAATTATTATAATTGGCGAAGTTCATAAAATTTATACAAATTTAACCATGGCTGCTTTTTTTTAGATTTTAAATTTTAATCTTAGTAGCGAAGCGCAAGCTCCCCCCCTCCCCCCCGCCGTAGGGGAAAATGGCGAAGCCATTGCCTGGCTGCCCTATAAAAATAAAGGAAACTTGGTCATGCTAACCGATGTTTTGAAAAATGCCCCCCAGTAAGTTCAATGGTCACCTGGGGTCAACCATTCTCTATGTAGGCTACTCCACTCAAATGCTGGCCAGATGTTGTGGAAGACTGTTCATGAATTCTGTTATGCACCCTCTCATGTGCCAGGCTTCAAGGTTGTGTGTGTCGGTTCCCTTATCCCTCCTTTCTGTGCCCGGTATTTTGTCAATACCCAAGTTAATTGCCACTCTCTTTCACCGAGTGATTCTTCGGCGTAACCGAGTAGTAACAACGCAAATTTAAGTCACAGCGATTGTGGCAATTCGGCCGATGGAGTTTGTCAGTTTAACATAAGAAAAGAAGGAGACTGCAAAAGACCATTCATGGCCTACACTGGCTGCTGTTATGTATCTGATATAAAAACAAATTTAGTATCTTAACTTTTGTATTTCTAAAGAGCGAGAAGTTGAGGGTACCACGGAGGAAGATTTAGTTAATAAAGGAAGATATATATCTTTCAGCACACTCCTCGGTATTGGTTTTCTATCCCAACTTAAATTGAGCACCGTCAGCCCCAACCTTTCATATCTTCGCGCCATATTTGAGACTTGGCGCGAACTTATTAAAGCTAAGATTCGAATTTCCTTGAAAAAGGCGGCTCTAGTCACGTTTTCCTCAGCTTCCGTTATTTTAAAATGTACAGTGAGTCACTGTACACCTCTGAATTGTATCCATTATTCCTGGAATATTTATTAAATAATGAAATAAATCATAAATTGAAGATGTAGTATTAATAATGGAGGATAAAGTAAATAAAAATAATTTAAGGTCATTGCTCATACGAGATGAGAAAAGCGGCAGTTGTCCCCAATTAACTATAATAGATTTACGATAGTTTTTGAGTTAGTAGCATTTGAAAATAGTATTTTCGAATAAATAAAACTATTATTTGCCCCTGCCATAATGTCATAAGCCTCGGGGGAAATAGTTTCATTACCTCGACTCAAGAAATGCATACAGAGTGAAACTCCCCTCCCCCCATAAAAAGGGTCAGAACTATCGATAGGCTTCGTTTCTTAATTCGACAAAACATTAAGAAATGAAGCCTATCCAAATCTGGAGCGTATTTTGGGGTGGGAGGGATGGGGGTTGGGGGGGGGGGGGTTAAGAGGCATGGAATGGATGAAACAGTTTCAGGTCAACCGACTCCTGAAAAGCTCGAATCCCTGGGGTTTATTTTTATTTAAGCTTTGTGGGGCAGGAAGAAGAGCCATAGCGTCTGGTTTGGGGTGAGGAATAACCCCTCCCCCCTTCCCCTACAGTTGACGCTAGCCGAGTGATACGGCGCTGGATTTGTGCAGCCACCGCCGTGTATCACACCAACCTTAATGAAACAGCCATGAAAATAAATACACGTGTTTGGTCTACATATCCACGAAATGCCTCCTACTCTGGACATTGAAAAGCCGAAAGAGACTATTTTTGATGTTCCGCAAATACTCGATTTCATGAAAAAACCACGTTTAAAAGATTCAATGGACACCATTGAGGCACGTGCGTCGACGTCGCTTATACTGGTGGTAAAAAAAAAAAAATCATGAGAAATATAAGGCCTATAAGTATGGTAAACTAGTGGAAAATAATATGTGCTCTTCTGTTTGTCAACGTGGCTGTAAAGGGCGCATCTCATTTGCCCAAATTGGATGTCATGTTATTTAGTTGTCATTAACCGAAACATGCTTAGTTACCTTCGTGGTAGCTGTAAAACAAAGCTAGCGAGTTGTTCGTGTGTGTGTTTACGTATGTGTATGGGAATAAGTAGTTGTATATGTGTTAGGGAATATTAAAGAGGTCGGTGCTTTAATTACATTATAAGCACCGTGTTTCTTTTGTATTCTCCAAATTCCTTCAGTTGTTAATTTAATTAAATTTCTTCTAATACTTCCTCTTTCGCCCTATTCTTGAACGCACCGTGAGATGCGCAGATGCACAAAGCAACAATCATGAAAACAGACGAAATTATTATTTTTGTTAATGATTTGTTGTTGTTTTTAAGTTTTCGTCTTAACAACCCAATCACCGTAGATAAATTGAATTAGTTACAAGGAAAGAAATAAACGTCAAATCCCTCATGGACCAGTCCAAGATATTCCTGTAAATTGTAGTACCTAGTAAAACTAGTTTTATTATTATCGGTAATCACTGGAGCGCCTTATCCAAAAGCGAAATATTGTATGTATATTTTTCCAACTTTTTTTCAGACGTATTTACACAAGTACTTTTCACATGATATCACATTCGAGTCTACGAATTAAACATATCGTAGGAACGAGTACTAATTGTAGCATCAAATAAATTAATGGAGTTTCTTTTTGCCAATCCCTTCCAACCATTTTCACAAGTCGGACTTTTGGTAATTGACGACCATTTAAAAAAAAATAAACGGTTATTAGTTTCCCTCGGGGTCTTCTTGTCTACAATGAAAATAAGCCGAGGTCTATTAAGTCAGGTCCATAAATTTTAGGCCTGATATTAATTTAGTCGCCCTAGCAATCACTTTCTCCAGCTTCTAGAAGTCTTTCCTAGGCAAAAGTGACCACACACATATGCAGAATATTCCAAATGTGTCCTCACAAATGCAAATTAATTAGAATTGATGAAGTAATCCATTATTTCTATCGCTTCCTTTTCTACCTCTATACATTGTTTACGTGACTCATGACAATAACTCCATGTTACGTCTTGTTCTCTGATGTAACCTTAACTTATCGTCTTGTAGTGAGTAGTACTCTCTCTGGTTTCTGTACCATATATGCATTTATTTGCGCTGATCTGCAGTATTTGCCAGGTCTCAGATCATTTACCTATTATTTTCACGTTTAAGCAGAGTTTAGCTGTAGATACAGAATTAGCTACGCAAGTTCCTACTTTGTTATTGTTCGTGAACTTAGAAAAAGTGATAAGAATTCCTTCATTTCTGTCCTTAATATACATGCAGGGTACGGACGGTATTCGTTCGCAATTTTCACCTGATAATATTTCGCTTTATTTAGAATTGTTCAGTAACCTTCAGGATTCAAATAAAACGCTTCAAAGTTTAGATAGATATCCAAACCTAAAAAAAGTTATTTATTAAATACAACACAACCCTTCCGTCGTCAGCCCCTGTGGAATGGCTCTTCTCTTTAGGAGGATTGACCTTATCTCCAAAACGGAGTTCTTTATCTGACGAAACATTTCAGCAACTGATATTACTTAAATGTAATGCTGATATAAATAGCTAACTGAGATTCATTCTATGCAACTTTCTATTTTCTTTGTAGTACCTAACTCCAATTGTCATCAAATCCTACATTAGTAATTATAAAATACAATTTCATTTTTATGAATATTTTTTGTTGTGATACCAATGGTCCTTATCGATTGATTGTCATTATATATCATGTATTTGAAATGTATTTAAAAATGTATCTAAATACATTTAATGTATTTAGTATCTAAATACATTTTGCTCATGTATTTAATATTTAGTATTTAATTACTTTAAATGTATTTAGTGCCCACTCTGATTGTCAGTATGTTAGCTTAGATTAGGCTGTGAAGATTGGTAGGTCTGCCTCTACTTGGGTAATTTGACCTGTATAATTTTATATGTATCAAGTAGGTTAGCCTTGGGCTGGGATGGGGTTTTTTTGGTTACATGGTTACTCACAGGTAATCATGTAGGTAGCCTAGTAGGTATTTTTTTTCGCTCTAGGTTTTGTTATTGCATTAGGTTTTGTTATGTCATTAGGTTTTGTTATGACATTAGGTTTGTGTGTATTTTACTAAACTTTCTTTGTAATTAAGTAACTGCAAACAATTTATAATCATTATATAAAATTTATAAAAAAACAACAAATTAACCAAACCTACTCTCACTAGCACATCAAATAATTATAATAATAGCAACAAATCCGAAGCGTAAACAATTGGAACTTGGCCATCTTGGAGAATTCTTGCGTTGCTAAATCGTGGTGAAATATTGACTTTCGCGACTTTATAATATTACTCGTAGAACACCGTTGCCTCTTTAGCTTGTTTGGCTTGAACAAACTCCAAGAGAATAGTATACGCGGCTTGTTTTAATAATTAACAGGTTATGGTTGTATTTGAAAACGGAGATGATTGCGGTCATCTTTTTCATAACAAAATCTTTATGCCGACGTACGCATTCAATGCACCTACCTATAACAATTGGACAGGCGCGGATCAATGGGTGGGGGAATAGTGGGCTGAAGCCCCTCACACCCAAATTGCAGATCTGTTTATGTTTATATTTCTTTTTTAAGTCACTTGTATTCTGCTATTCAGAAAGAGTTATGTAATAATATAGAATATATAAAAAATAGTTTTTAAACCGTTGCCCTCGAATGTATCTTATATGCTACATGTCTAAAATGGAGGTAAATCTTAAAAATAATTATTAAATTCAGTATTATACTTTAGCTGACGTCCAAAAACTACAATTCATAATTTTCTGATGTGTCGACAAAATTCGGATCTGATAGAGTTAGTGTTCACTTCTTTAGGAGATGCTATTATTTATTATCAATACTGTGTAAGATAACCATCATTAATGTTTAAGGCCCTTTTCTAAGACACTTCCAATCGATGAATTCAGACTAGACCCCCTCCCCCATTTTTATCCTGGATACTCCAGGCAATTGGCGCTGGATCTGCTTAGTCTAAACGAAGCAGGAACGAACGGATTTTTGTCAGCCATGGAACGTTTATTCCGTTGGCCGACTTAGAAAATAGATCAATGGATTTTTATTTAGTTCTTGGATTTAGACAAGAGAAACAAAAATAATCTTTACTATTATACAAAAAAATAACAAAATTTAACAAATATTTATACACGTGGGAAAACTAATCATTACGCAAAGGAGTTAATTTACAATGTAATGCTTCAGCATGAGCTATGAGTAGCACAATAATTACCCGAGCGAAAACGAGAGGAGATTAGAGGGTGAAACTTCGGAGTAGGAAACCGTCATGCCTCTTCGACGGTTATTGAGAAAACCGTAATAGGCTTACGATTTTCTAAGAAGGGGGACTCGAGTGATGGTTTAAGAGAGTATCATTGCAGGGCACGGAGCGAAGCACGTATTCCAGCATGAGTCCTTACGTCCTTGACTGCTGTAGTTCTGAACAAATGGTTTCTTGCCTGCGAGTCCTTAGAGTAACAGGAAGTCGCATATGAAGGAGCGCGTTGTGTCCTTAGGTTGGTTCCAATGAATCCTCGTGATTACTGCTTGGATACCGTGGGAGCATTGCCTGCCTCCTGGTTGAATACTAATTTGCTCGTTTCCGCGCTGGGAAACATATAAGGCTTCGCCAGAAGGGATTTATTTTTGCCGTCGAAAGTGGGTCCCACTCTGATTTAAGACGCGGCGAGTAAGGTTTAGCGCCCTCTCGCTGATTTGAGTTTCGGCTCCAGCTAAACTGGTCTCGCTTCGTTATCGCCCAGGAAGTTTACCGAAAGATGCCGGTTAAAGATTCGTTCGTCCATGAGATACCCCTTTAGGCTTCTTTGTCCGCGTGAATCTCTTTCTCTCTCTGACAACTCCTCCCATCTTAAGATGGAATTCTGAATGAAGGAACATCTTAAAAATTGGAAAAAAGAGGGCAACATCTTCGCACTACGAAATAAAAGAACTCATTGTACAAATTCAAAGGAATCAAAAAATAGCTAAATTCGCATTGCACGAAAAAAAAAATAGTAGAGTAATACAATATACAAAATTATACAAAAAGGAGAGAAAAAAGGGGACTACAAAATAAATACACACAAAATAAATATCAAAAGAGCCTAACAAAATTTACATAGATCGATCATTATCCAAAAGAATATTAATATACAACAATCATGATTATAAACACTGAATTTTAATTAGAGGGCACACCCGCCTTGGTTCCCAAAATAATTTTAAAGTTTATTTATATACAAAAAGGGTATATGTTTATGACCTAAATTTATGTGAACATATATATACAAAATTATAAAACAATAGTAGGCTCAAGATTCACTTGACAGGGAATCTAACGGATTTCGGCTTAAGCTATCAGCCATAACATACTCAGAGCCTTTTACATACCCTATCTTAAACTGGAATTCCTGGAGGAACAAACTCCAGCGCCTTAATCTACAATTGTTGTTTTTAATATTTCGGAGCTACATCAAAGGTTTGTGATCGGTTTCTATTACAAATTCCTTTCCTATCAAATATTTTTAATACCCCATCTGATAGCAAGAGCCTCTCGTTCAATCTCTGCGTAGTTCTTTTCGCGCAGTAATAACTTTCGACGGGCATAAGCGATAGGAAAACAACTCTCGTCATTGATTCCTTATTTAACTAAAACAGAACCGATGCCGTCGCTGCTTGCGTCTGTCTGGATGCCAAATCGTCCTGCTGGATTTGGCCACAGTAATATCAGGGCTGATGCAGTTTATCCTTAAGTTGTTTGAAGCATGTGATTCACAGCGGGGTTCAAACTAGTTGTTATGTGGCCTTCTTCTTCAGAGGCCCGCAAAAGGGGGCAGAAAGCGTGGCAATATTGGGGATAAATCGCCGATAAAAGAGGCGGAACCCATGCATGAATGACCTTAACTCCTTTTTGTTTGTGGGCGGCGGCATTTTTACGATGGCTTGTATCTTTTCTTCCTGAAGGGCTAATTGATTATTCCCTATGCGGAAGCCTAAGTAATCTATTGTATTAAAATGACATTTGCTCAGACCGATTGTCAAATTATGATCCCTGAGCCTTTGCAGCAGCGCTTGAAGAGCGGTCAGGTGCTGGTCCCATTCCTTTGTAGCCACGTAAATATTATCGAAATAGAATGATACGTGGGGTAGCACATCTAAAATTCGTCTCATCATCCTATTATAGTTACCGCAGGCGGTGACGAACCCAAATGGGATTTGAAAAAAGTGTAATAACCCTTTTGCGGTCAGGGAGGCGGTGTACCTTTTAACCTCTTCCCGCCCTGGGATCTGGTAATAGGTCTTAACAGATCCCAGATTCTGAAATATACTTCGCGTTCTCAAACAGTTGGAGATTTTGGTCGATAAGGGGAATCGGCTCTGCGTCGAACACGGTAAGGGCGTTTAGTTCCCTAAAGTCAATGCACATCCTATAGGAATTATCGGGTTTCTCGACCATGACGACGTGGGAACATAAATCGAAATTTGCCGGCTCGATTATCTTTAATTTTAATAACTTCTCAACTTCGGTATTAAAAGCTTCTCTTAAATGCACGGATAACGGATACTGCTTGGATCTAACAGCTTCTTGGGTGGTCAATTGAATATCGTGCTCAAACTTACTGGCACAACCTGGAATATCTGAGATGACGTCACCGAATTGACTTAGGAGAGATGCGAGCTGGTATCTCTGAGCGGACGATAACTGGTCGCTTATCTTGAGCTTGGTGGGCGAGGATTCCATCACATCTACCACGAGCAAGGGGGATTCGCTATTTTGCTCTTGGTACTAAATTTAGGGGGTTCAGAGGGTAACTTGATTCAATGGCCGATTCTTCATCTATAGCCAATATTTGGTTAACTCCTGCGCGTCGATGATATTTCTCAAGGAGGTTTATAAAGAAATGCTTCCTGGCTTTGGGTGTTTCAACCAAATAATCGACGGGACCGCATTTCTCTATTATTTGATAGGGGCCCTTCCATTGGCTTGGCAGTTTGTTATTGTCGGTCGAGAGCAATAACAGAACTTCCTCGTCGGGTTTCAATCTTCGATCTTTCGACTTACATTCGAAGTAAGCCTTATATTTATTCAGATTAACGTCGGCATTTTGGTAGGCGATTTCGGCGCATTCTCCCAACCTCTGACGGAGTTCGATTAGGTACGAGTAGGATGATTGTACCTCCCGATCTAATTTTTGGTTAGTGAAAAATTCTTTGAGAATGCTTAAGGGACCTCGAACGTTCCTACCCTTAAAGTAACTCAAAGGGGGCGAAGCCCAAAGTGCAGTGTGGTATCTTTATTCACGCAAAAAGAGCAACTGGCAGATAACGATGCCGTTCTCTTGGAGGTTCCGCGGAAATCTTCCACACAGTTGCCTTGAGATTAACATTCAGCCTCTCGCACATACCATTCCCGGCCGGGTGAATAAGGTTAGTAAAAAGGGGCTTTACCATGAGTAATTTTACTACCTGCTCCATCAAATGGGAGGTAAATTGACGGCCTCGGTCAGACAATATTTCCTTCGGTAATCCAACGCGGGAAAATATGGAGATAAGGGCCTCGGCACACGAAATGCTGGGCGATCTTCTTGAGGAAGACAGCTTCAGGGAACCTGATGCAAAATCGACAGAGTGAGGACATAACTATGGTCCTCACTAGATGGTGAGTGGATTGTAACCAAGTCGATTGCCACTCGGCAAAATGGTTCTGAGATTACGGGGCCTTTCTGCAAGGTGGCCGGCATAACTCAACTTTTAATAGCAGTTTTCTGGCAGTCTTTGGGCAGTCGTTGGGCAGTCTTTCTGTGCCTGAAGTGACCCGAGAAAAGGCTGTCATGTGTGGTTTTTAAAATAAGTAGCACATAAGAACGGGAAACACATAATGCTGGAGAGTCGGTGGTATCTCCCTCGGAGCATATGCAGTAGAGGAGGTTATTTTTCACGATGAAGGAAATTAATTTACCATCTCTAATGGACTCTTGCATCTTATTTTGGGCCTTAGTCCACATAGGACGAAGGGATTCACACTCCTGTTCATTAGAAAAGTTCTCGTTTACGAAATTGCTATATTCTGAAGCACCGATCGTTCCCAGGGGGGCGGCGGTACTTCCAAATTCTGCTTCGCTTGTGAGAGGGTGGTCACGGGTTGATTCCTGGGGGTGGAGAAACTTTGGGGCTCTGCCCAATCAGAGCGGCACAAAACTTGATTGGGGCTGCCACTACTTCGGCCCAGCCCGTGAAGTAGGCGCAGTCTATTTTACACTTAACGATGGAGAACCGATTAGCGCGTCCCAAATAATCATGCATGATGGCGAACAGATTGTTATCCGGAGCTAGAGGTGGGAGAAGCTTATCCGATACTACGATACACGTGCAGCCGGTATCTCGAACTAGGGTTGAGATACGGCAGTCATTCACCGTACCAGTCTCAAATTTAAGGCCACAGGGGTGTTTCTGTTGAACAAAACGTTCACTTGGTAGCTCGCCACACCGTACTCGTTCGAAGAGAGAGGAGTTTCTGGTTTAGACGGGGTCTGAGAAGAGAAGGCACTAACCTGGTCCACCTGGTTGGAATAGTTATTGCTAAAGTGAGAGTTTTGAGGGCAATTTGTTTTCACATGGACCTCGATTGCATAGGAATAACACACAATAGTCCTCTTGGGAAACGCTGACGAAAAGGGATTAGAGGAGAAAGGCTGAACTTCTCGTTTGATGGGTGTTCGAACAGGTTTCTGATTGGAATGGCTTTTCTTCTTAAAATTTTTTTCCTTGTTGTGAGGAACGAATTCATGTTTATTTACCTTCGATTTGGAAGAAGATGGTTCCACTTTCTTTCCTTCTTTTGGGTAACCATTGTGGCTTGCTGCATAGACGTCAGCCTCTTCTATGGACTGTTTGAACTACTGCATCTTCTGTCTTTGACGAACGATCTGATTTCTGATGGAAGTGATGCCAAATGTTGGTCGTTAAGAATAGAACCGATAATAGCATCGTAGTCATAGGGCACTTTTGATGCGGAAAGCCAGAAATTAAGGTGCCGTTGTAATGTGTACCCGAACTGTTTGAAGGTTTCTTTAGGCTGAATTCTGCACTGTCTAAACTTCACACGGTAAAAATCTAGGGTCCTATTATAGGCGGCAAGTAGTTCGGCCTTCAACGAGGAATAATCAATTGTTGCCACTAAAAGTAGAAAAATTAAAATACCTTTCATGTGGGTGTTCAGTAGGGGCAACAATTTAGCTACAGCGTCTGATTCTATGTCCCAGTGTTTTACTTTGAAGATCTTCTCGAAGTAAATTAAATATCAAGCGAAGTCTTCCGTTTTTTTGAAGACAGGCAGTTTGACAGAGGCTGGTTGCTGAATTCCAGTCCCCGAAGTGATAGATAGGGTTTCGTTTCTCGCCCTTGTCATCTCTGATTCGTGCAAACGAATTCTTTCCATTTCTTCCCATTCTTCTCTTTCTCTTTCGCTTCTTTCCTATCTCGTTGCTCTCTCTTCTTCCTGGAAATAGGACATTAGGTCCTTTCCAGTTAGACCCAGAGATTTTCCTTGTGCTTTAAAGATTTCGAAGAAAGACACGATGTCTCACCTGTTCGCACTTTAAAAAAAAAATGAACTCACACACAACAAGAGGATCCAGATGGTTTGTCGAACCCGAATTAAACCATGTTTCACTTAACGCACTTATGAGCACTGACGGAAGTGCTAATGGGTTTTACGTGACCCAATAATAACACACACAAAAAACACACGCAAAAAAACTCACTTAATTCGCACGATACGAAGTCTGTGATTGAAGCGAACAAGCCTTGACGCCTAGGTGCGTCAAACAAATCAAAAATATATAATTTCTCTGAATCTTTCAAATGTCAGGGTGCACGGAGCCAAAAAAATAGATATAATATTCGGCTTGGGAAAAATAGTGATGCAGAGTACCAATAATCACAAGGTAATTAATTTCAAAATTCAGTGGGGTCGTGTATCTAAATTTGCAAATAGTTTAGCAAGAACATTATTGTTTCCTTGACATCCATAGCCACAATCTTAAAAGCCTATAAATAAAACCTTTTAACTACCCCACACCTGACACCAGTTTAATTATATATATATATATATATATATATATATATATATATATATATATATATATATATATATATATATATATATATATATATATATATATATATTATTATGTTATGTCGAAGGTCAGGTAGATTTCACTGACATTCGCTTGCCCCCATAAACGAGTGCGTTTATTCCGTTGGCCGACTTCAAAAATAGATCAAGGCTTTTTATGTGGTTCTTGGATTTAAACAAGAGAAACAAAAATAATCTTTACTATTATACAAACAAATAACATAATTTAACAAAAAAATATACACTATGGGAAAACTAATCGTTCCGTAAAGGAATTAATTTACAATGAAATGCTTCAGCACGAGCTATGAGTAGCACAATATTTACCCGAGCGAAAACGGGAGGAGATTAGGGGGTGAAGCTTCGAAATCGGAAAGCGTTACGCCTCTTCGATGGTGATCAAGAAAACGGTAATAGACTTACGATTTTACAAGAAGGGGGAAGGGGGCCTCGAGTGGTGGTTCGAGAGAGTATCCTTGCGGGCACGGAGCGAAGTGCGAATTCCAGAATGAGTCCTTACGTCCTTGACTGCCATAATTCTGAACAACTTGTTTCTTGCCTGTGAGTCCTTAGAGTAACAGAATGTCGCGTATAAAGGAGCGCGTTGTGTTCCAATGAATCCTCGTGATTACTGCTTGGATACCGCTTGAGCATTGCCGGCCTCCTAGTTGAATACTAATTTGCTCGTTTCCGCTCTTGGAAATATATAATGCTTTGCCGGAAGCGATTTGGTTTTGCCTTCAGAAGTGGGTCCCACTCCGATTCAAGACGCGGCGAGTAAAGGTTTATCGCCCTCTCGATGATTTGGGTTCCGGCTCCAACTAAACTCGTCTTGCTTCGTTATCTCCCGGAAGTTTACCGAAAGATGCCGGTTGAAGATTCGTTCGTCTGTGAGATACCCCCCATAGGCTTCTTTGTCCGCGTGAATTTCTTTCTCTCTCTGACACCCAAAATGTTTGCGAGTTTTCTTTAATCTTTTTTGGCCATTCTTATCGTAGCACAGTTGTTTCTGTTGACATAGGTTGATGTGGAACTCTTGAGTCCTTGTTGTCGTTTAGGGTGTTTGCGAAGGACGAATTGCTGACTTTTTTCAAGTCACAAACCGTGTGTGTTTGCATATTTTCTTTGAATGGTTCGTACTGCCCTGTTGTATAATTACAGGTTTCACGAAAGTGAACAAAAACAAAACAGCAATATTATCTATCCGTGTATACCTACACCGGACCGAGGATATTCTTTTCCTTTAATGAGTCATTTTTATCCCTCAACTATTTTCTTAAACAATTTATCATTATTTTAAATTTACATAAACATAACTCCACCTTGTCCAGGCTCCTTATATAAAATCGCACCGTGAGACCAGGCGTTGTTTACCAAATCCATTGCAAGGATTGTCGTAATAGGTTCATTGGACAGCGAAGCTAAGAACTCAATGAAAGAGCATCGCTCCACTGTTCTCGAGTGTAGTTACCAAAGCCTTTCATATATATCCATCTGTGATCAGGATCTCAACTGGGTCTGAGCTAAAGAACTCCTACATTCCATTGGGTGGCTCCAGCTCTCTACATTCTTTCTCTAACAGAGAAGATGGAGCTTCACATCTGTTCTTCATTCCCTGAATGAAGTTTGTATAATATAAGAGGAAAGCGCTCGGAATCCTACTTTCTTTCACTGCGGGTAATTTACATCTTTGATCTCGCTATTAATGGCATGTTTTTTTGCCATATTAGATAGTGTAAATAACATTTTGTCCGCTGAGCAACATTATTCAAGATGGCCAAATATTACAACGTTGTAATGAAACTACATTGGGACTACATAGTATAATTAACTAGATTTGACTATTAAATAAATATTAATAAGCATTTTATGATCAATAATTGGAATATAAGGAAAAATATTAATTATTCTATGAAACTAGTATTTTAAAAGAATTCATATTTATCGCTTAAATGAATAATAATGATAATAGCGAAAGAAATCATAGCAGCAATGGTAGATTATAATAATATTAATACTACTGATGGTAAGGTGCTAATGGTATTAAAGTGGGCAATGCTAATAATATTAATAATAATAATGTCAATAATGGTGGGGAGCTCAGAGTATCTATAATTAATATATATTCCAAATGGAGAAACAGAAGAGAGCCATGATGGCGCCGCCCGAACCACTGGTCTCGGCTTAATTCCTTGTAGTCTTCCTCAGACTGGAGCTCAAGAATTCACAATGGCCGGGAAAAATAGTTTAAATAAAATTATACGCGTCAATTAAAAGTTGGGGAATCGAACATGTGCCGCCAAGTGGTCGTCACTTCGAGAATCCTGGTATAAAACTATTCAGTTCCAAGGGAAGTCGCCAGCTGCTAACTACGAACACCGAACCTCTGTTCGAACTAAATTAGATACCCGAGTAATAATGGCAGAAATTCTGTTCGTTAGCAGAGACTTCATTCTCGAATGATCAGATCCCTCAATGGATTACATATCAAGTCTAACAGGCAGGGAATAGTCTAATGAGGGCCTCCGAGCCTCCTTCTCTCACCGGATCGCTGAGTCTCAATAGCAGTAAGTGGCAAACTGTATATGAGTCTCAGTTTTATTGGTCCCATTAGAGAGAACCCTGATTCATTACAAGTGATGAGCCAGGGTGTGGTGAGATCTCGACCACGAATGGCACCAGGACTCAGTGGTGGATCCAGGATGAAAATGGGGGGGGGGGATAATATGAATTCCTCCCTCTGACAAATCTGAGAAAAAGACATTGATCAATAATAATCTTGCACACCATTGGTAATAAATAACAGCATCTCATAAAGGAGCGAGTACTATATCGGGTCCCAATTTTTTTCCACACATAAAAAAATATTGAATTGTGATTTATTATAGTTTTTGAACGTCAGCTAAGGTATAATACATAATTTAATAATACTTTTTGAAATTTATCTGTGTTATAGACATGTATCATATAAGATACATGCGATAGTAACGGTTTAAAAAGCTGTTAAAATATATTCTATATTATTACCTAACTCTTATTGAATAGCAGAATAGAAGTGGGGCTTAAAAGAGAAATATAAACATAAATGAGTCTTAAATTTGGGTGAGGACTTCAACCCCCTAGGCTCCCCCACCTGAATCCGCGCATGCCAGGACTCAACGTGTAAAAGTTATTTCGAGCGTGGACTGGTGCGAATCCAATTCACTGGGTGAAATTGAGAACACCTCTCCCCTACTCCTTGCGCGAGCTGAGGCTCCCAATTCCCAAGAATGTGAGGTTTCGGTTTTTAGTTTGGAGTGTATGTGTTGAATGAACCATCTGCTGCTAGACGCTAGTCCCTTTGGTTTGTGCCTTTAATAATTACATGCATACTCACATTTTCTCTCAGGCCTTTCCTTTTTAGATGGATGGGTGTTCTGTGAAGGCCCTTAGCATTATAGTGTGCCACACAATAGGCTTCTGCTTCTTATTTCTTCCTCGCGAACCAATTAACCTAATCTTGGACACACAACACGGGTTTCGGTGAAGACGTTCGTGTATAGCAAAGTTCCTTGTTTTTTTTCATAAAATGATTCCTATCTGCGAGGACAACAAAGCGACGGATATAATTTACCTAGATTTACACAAAGCCTTTTATACTATCCTCCATGGGAGGCTCTTGATTAAATTTAAATGGCACGGAATAAGAGGAAAAATTCTTAAGTGGATACAGAACTGGACCTCAAATGGTTCACAGCGGGGTTTTATAATTCTGGCAAACTTGGCCTGGGTTTCATTCACTAGCGGAGTACCTCAGAGTTCAGTACTCGAGCCACTGCTGTGGATTGTCTATATTAATGAATTTGCTGATGGATTGCTTAGTTAAATCTCAAAATTTGAAGATGAAATGAAGCTAGAAAAAAGCGGTTTTTATATGCGATGTTTGTCAGAGCTGCAACGAAACTCTGGATAAAATTGTCGAGTGGGGGGATTAATGAGAGGTGAATTTTAACATACGTTAATGCAAGGCCATCCACTTAGGACGTTGAACTTTAAAAGCGGATTGGAAAAATAAACAATCGAATACTAGAATCCCTTAACTTAAAAGCTATTTTAATTTCGAAGATCTTCGAAGTCTTAAATATACGCATCAAAGCTACTAACTTCACTTTTAACTCGAAAGATATAATTTTACCTCTAAAAAATCGCTCGTCCGACTTCGTCTTGAGTTTCAATGCAATTTTGTTCTCTTTTTTGCAATATACACGTCTACTCTTAGACAGAATGCAACCTAGGGCAACTAAACTAATTCCTGAGTATAGAAATAAACCGTACGAAGAAAGACACTATCATCCCATGCAAGTAGACGATTAAAGCAAACACCTGATCGAAGTATTTAAAATATCAAAAAGAATTCAGAAATATAAATCATAGATTACTGTTCGATATGGGTCAAACCCAGGTCAATAACAGGTTAAAATAGATTCAAATTAGTAAACAAGCGCTTCAACACGATACTAGCTCAAAATAACTTTAGTTATAAAATCTCACAAACATGGAATAACATACCAACCAAGTAGTCAAAAGCACATGCGTACCGTAGTTTAGGAATAGTAAAAACAACATAATTTTAATTGATACACATGTCCTAACATCATCTTTCGAGCTATGTAATTAGTAACGTGATTAAAATGGTTGTTTTTGACATAGTTTGTTTATTGTAGCCTTTAACTGTTGCTTCGAAAGCTGCGTTTGAGGCAACCAAGGCTTTTTGGTGATCTTAATTCTGCATTCCTTCCTCCTTTTCTTTTGATGTGCAATTACCAACATGAGATGCGGTCTAAGGTTATTATTGACTCAGCATTAGGGGTGTAGGAACATTGTCACCGGGTAAATTACCCCTGAGAACGCTGAACATGAGAGAAAACTGCCCACGAGAATATTACCATGGGAAACTATGCTAGGAGAAAAGATTCATGTGGAAAATTCCTACATATTAAACTCGATGCAAAAAATGTAAAATTTTACTAATATTTTAATGACATTTGTCAGTAAAACTAAACTATAATGCATTTAGAATTTATGTAAATACTAATTTATGCCTTAAGTTGTCCCATAAGTAATGCTGCATTTTTGCCCTCAGGAAATGTTACTCTCGAAGATGAACCCCGTTCAAGACGACAAGTGGAATTTGATCAAGATCTTTTAAAACTAACAATGGAAGAAAGTCGAATTATAACTGTTAAAGTGTTGGATAGAAAAAAAATACATTCCTTTGATTACACTCTGGGAGTCCATCAAAGGAAAGTGATAGCTAAAGATTTAGGATTGGTGTCGTGGATTCATCACGACCTGTCAGAGGTACACTTGCAGCAAAGAATCAGGATTTGCTCATCTCTCTTTTCTCGACTAAAAAGTGAACCATTTTTAAGGAAGATTGTTACAAGAGACGAAAAGTGGGTTATGTACAAAAATATTACAAGTTCTTGACCCTGGATTAGTCCTGTGGAAAAAACATAACTCAGCCGAAACTGGGGGTCTCAATCTAAGGAAGACTGTGGTCGGTTGGACCGTGTACATGCAGCACATGAAGAAAAAAAAGGCACCATTAATCAATTTAATAAATACAAGAAGAGTCTTTCATCAAAGCAACGCTCGAGCTCATATCGCAAGAAATACCATACCTAACCTGAACAATTTTGATTGACAACTAATCAGTTCTCAATACACACACGACTTAGCCCCATCAGATTACTATCTTTTAAAACAGTTTAGCTAATCACCTGAAGAGAATGAAGTAGCAACAAAAGAAGAGGTTGAAACAACCTTAAAATACGCTTTTAAATCAAAGTTAAACCATTTTTAAAAACGTGGTATTAGAAAGTTAGTAAAAAGATAAAGAATAGCAACAGAAACTGGTGAAAATGTTATTACTCATTAAATTAATAAATGAATACTAATTAAATATAAATTATTACATTATAAACATTAAAAAAGGACGCATTATTTATGAGATGACATAATAATATTAGTAGCTCCGTCCTCCCCACATCGAGGTGTTTAGAGATCTCTAATTGACACCTCAATGCCTAAAAACTGACCTAACCTAACCTAACCTTAATTTCCATTAAAATTCTCAAGAATGTTTGGCTACAGCTAAAATATGCATATTCTTTTAAAATACAATCCTTGTCTAGGTTTAACTAGAATATTTATATAACTACATGGCAATTTTCCACATGGCAGTTTTTTCGCCTTGGAAATCTTTCCATATGTGAATATCGCCGGGGGCAGTTTCACTATACATATGTGTAGTTTTCCCCTGGTCAATTTATGTCGTGGCATTGATCCGCGTACGCGGCTTTAGTACGTCTGTTATTAACTTTTTCTTATCTCTCATGCATTCTTGATTATGTTTTCCTTCCATGTATCGCTCGTTTGTTTTCAATTTTCCATTATAATTGCAATTACATGTCCTCGTGTACGTTATGTCGTCGTGGTTTTATTATTCTACGTGTTTATTTATTTCCATTAATCTTCCCAATCGTTTTTATCGGCATGAAGCGTCTCTGTCACGTTATTCAACACCCATTACAGTAAGATCGCATCTTGCTCCGCCCACATCAGCAACGAGTCAATTAACCGCCTCTTAAGCGTCAATAATTCAACAATATCCGGAGGCTTTGTTTTGCGCAGCAGGAAATTTATCCAAACATATCCACGTGGATACAGACAGAAAACCATCGCAGCGGAGATCGCTCGCTTAAGTTTTATCCAACTTTGTGCAACAGCCAAATTGCATAACAACAAGCGGTGGCTGCAGCGGGGCTGGGAGACCTGTTCGTCTCTCTCGTTGGCTGTTGCCACGTGCTCTGAGTCGCTCGCTCAAGCAGATGAAGCTTAACTCCTGTCCTATCCTCTTTGATTGTGGTTGTGAACGGGAAAGTATATATATATATATATATATATATATATATATATATATATATATATATATATATATATATATATATATATATATATGTGTGTGTGTGTGTTTGTGTGTGTGTGTGTGACAGAGAGAGCGGAAGAGAGAGACTTCCCAAACCGCTCCCGATCGCCTTCGGCAAGCACGACTCTACGTAGAATCACACATCAGATAACCGAGGTTTTTTTTTGTTGTATTCATTAATTGACAAATTTGATCGGGGCTTTGGACCTTTAGAGAAGGAAGGTAGAAAGCAAACGATTATGACCCCAAACTGTCTGGGAGGATGGGATGTAAAGAGGATAAAGAGAGGATGGTTATTAAAATGGAACATAGGATCCGTTGAACGGTTGTTGACTCCACTATCATTCAATCAAAGACACGTCTTCCACTACTTAAGGGAAGTGAGCGATCCACTGCAATTAAAGAAGAAATTGAATTCGATTCTGTTGTGGTGGATTTGTATGTAAATGAGTTTGTTTTGTAAGGAGTGAGAGAGTGTAACCAGGTCATAAATTGCTGCCTCTCTCTATCTCACTTAACTAACGCAACAACTATATTTCACATCTTTCCCCACTTGATTTACTGACTTAAGGGGGCACGTCATAACGAACCTTCGCTCTGCGTCTGCCTGCTGTCTCTACCACCCAGTTCACTCTGTCCAGAGCCAGCTGTTCACACTCGTTCAAAAGCACCCCAAAATCTATAGGAATATGGTCCCCCCCCTCTCTTGGGTGGTCTACCTCTCGGTCGCCTACCTTGAAAGGGAATGCATAGGCTTGTGGTACATCGTTTTTCTGGCGGTCTTCTCAATAGGGTCTCCTCCATATTCAACTCTTCTCTTACGCTAACATTTGTCCTTCTATGTCTCCAGTTGGTGCCGATGATACTCCTGAGGCACCTCATTTTAAAGGCATTCAGTCTGCTCTCATCTTTAGCGAGCAGAGTCGAGGTTCTCACAACACAACATCATCACCTTCGGAAACAAGGAGACCACAACACCCATACAAAAAGCAGAACACTTCAACAAAAAAATCACAAACACAACCATACACCAAACGAATAATGGAAACAGGAAAAAAGACAGACTTACAAAAAAACTCCCTAAACCACAATTCACAACCGCAACATAACAGACCATCAGAGCCATAAAACAAGCAATAGACAACAGCTCCACCGGCTTTGATGACACAAACATTAAACACATCAAACACCTAGGCCAAAACGCCATAAACCTCCTCACACACACTTATAATATCGCCATATAAACACAAAAAAAGTACCTAAACAATGGAAAGTAGCAAAAAAAAGCCCAATACCCAAACCAAACGAAAACATAAACAAAGGAAACTCCTACAGACCAATGCTCTGCTTTTCCCCATAACCAAAACACTAGAGCATTCAACCCCCACAACATTACACACAATAAACAACATAATCACAAATGGATTCAACAAGAAAATTCTACCACATAAAACCATAGCAGTCGCCCTTGACATGTCCAAAGCATTCGACACAGTAGACCTACAGAAACTCACCATACCCACCAATCTCATCAATTACATAACAAACTACATCAAGGATCGACTCCAATACACCACCCAAATACAAAACACATACACACAAAATCCGGAGTTCCCCAAGAAGGAGTACTTTACCCAACACTTTTCAACATCTAGACCTCAGATATACCAACTCTCTCACAAACAGTAAAAATTGTCAACAACGAGGAACGACATCACAATTCTCTCCTCATACAACAAACCAGAAACCGCTGCACAACAGATACAACTTTACCTCAACAAAATACACACATGGACAATAGAAAACTGACTAAAGCTAAACGCCACCAAAACAATGACCACTCTCTTCACACTAGACCATGCAGAATACAACACAACCCTAAATATAAACATACAAAACCTAACACTACACACCACAAAAGAACTGAAGATCCTTGGCCTCACTTTTGACCCTAAACTCACCTACTCAAAACACCTACAAAACACAATAGTCAAGGCCGCGAAAACAATCAAAGTCATCAAGGCACTTACAAGTACACATTAGAGGAAAACTAAGAAAACTCTCATTGACACATACAAGACAATCACAAGACCAGCACTAGAATACTTCTACACAATCTGGCCTTAAATCATTCCAGAAACCAACACCAAAAACCAGAGACAATACTAAACACAGCCCTCCGCACTGCCACAGGATGCATTTTTGACACAAACACCAAACACCTACACGACGAGACAAACATCACACCAATCGAAATCACCTAACACTACATGTATCACAACTCAGGCAGAAAACGCAACATCCAAATCTTCCCCTCCACCACATCACCTGACAACCTTCCAATCACCGCCACAAAAACAGACCATTTTCGATAACAACAACAACTACACAACCAACTTACAGTAGACACCGACCCTAACACAACAATAGAAGCCCCAATCAATAAAACAAGAAAACAGTCCACTCTCAAACCACACATCAATACTTGGCACACAGAACCTACAAAAAATATTAAGTGCACCACCTCTAACCATACACAACTCAGAACGAACACTCACAAAGCATATCAGAAGAAAACTAGCACAGATACGATCAAACAAATCACCCCTCCTGACGTCATACATGCACAAAACATCTCCCACCACCCAAACAACACCAAGCCGCCCCAAATGCCTAGCACAGATACACGACACCGCACATCTCTTCAACAGCCCACATATACACACAAACCTAGGCCCGGTGGATCTCTGGGAGACCCCAAGAGGCGGAGGGTCTGCTCCTGCGATGTTCCAGGAGGCTGGGGTGGGGCCTGGAATCGGTGTGAGGATCCCCAACCCACTATTTGGCCGGGGACGTGGTCGCCCCCACTACCACTATTAAACATTTATATAATCTTATCTTTAACTTCTGTGGTATATCTCTTCTGAGCCACACACTGTTTTTCAGCTTTCCAAATGTCACGCAAATTCCAAATTACATCGTCACAAGAAGATCCCGGGATAACACTCTCTAGAAAAACAAATTGATCTACCTTCTACACCACATTACCGTCTCTCCGGATATTTCCATCAGCTGATGACAATAAATTAAACTTGTTGCTGTTGAACTCGAGCCCAACTTCTTGTATGCCATTTCTAGTTGTTCCGTTGACATGTTTAATTTGTCAATGTGGTTGTCAACAAGGTGGTATCATCAGCATACCTCACATCTAGGGACATTTTTCCTCAAGATTCACACTGTGATCCAGGCTATTAAGTTCGTTCATTACAAACTCAACAAAGATGTTGAACAGTGTAGGTAAGAGGATACACCCTTGCCTCACCCCAACTTCGACGCATAACCACTCTGTCAGTGAGCCGCCCACCATCACTAAACACTGTGTTGTCATACAAACTTTTAATTATCTGTACAAAAACAGCATCCAACAACTTCCAAAGAGCCTCTCTCCGGACTGTATCAAATGCTGCTTCAAAATCTATGAAATTAAAATGCACTTGAACCTGATGTTCTCTGTCTTTCTTCAATAAATATTGCATCAATGGTGCCTCTGGTAGGCCGGGAACCATATCGACTTTATCCTAGGAATTCTTCTATCTGGGCATTTATCTTCTTTAGAATGATCTTGAAGAAAACTTTACACGGGGCAGAATTCAATGAAATGGCTCCTTTTTTGAACACAGGATTGATGAGCAGCCTTGACCAGTCCTTAAGGGTACTCTCCTCCTCTCATATCTTGTGAAGGATATAGTAAACAGCCTCCACCATCCTCATTCCACCCATCTTCAGAACTTCTGCAGTTATTTGGTCAAATCCCAAACACCTTATTAATTCTCATTCGAACGATCTAGGCTGGATCAATCCCGAAGGGCAGCTAATATGACTGACACGTGAAAAAGGATTAAGGGTAAAATGAATGGTGTGATTGCCTCGTAAGAAGGAATAAGTGCTAAATGAATAGGGTGATTGACATCTGAGATGGAGTAAGAGTGGAATAAATGGTGTGATTGACATGTGAATAAGGATTAAGCGCAAAATAATGGTGTGATTGAAACGTGAAGAAGGAATGCAAGCAAATAGACTGTCGTGATTGAAACGTGAACTAGGACTACTGAAAAAATGTATGGTGTGATTGACACGCGAAGGACTAAAAGCGATATGAATGGTATGATTAACACGTGAAGAAAAAGTAAGAGTGGAATGAAGGTTGTGATTGACGTGTGACAAAGGGGAAAGAGCGAAATAAATGGCGATTAATATATACTTTATTTACAGATGGTAAGTGCCGAGAGTTATGCTGGTTGAGGTGATGGGTACGAGGGGTAGTGAGGGGTACGTTATGTCCCTATTTATATTCTCTAAGAGTAACATTAAGGGCGTGGAGGAGTTGGTGTACTCCTCCTCGATCGGGGAAGTGGTTATTGGAAGGCCATATGTGTGGCAGCATGGCTCTGCCAGACAAGTAGTAGGACCCAGTATGGGATTTCAAAACATTTATTTGACCACATAACCCCCAAAATTTGGCTTACTATCCCTCTCAAACTGCACCCTCTTCCCTTGGTTATTATATGTGGGCGTTGGATGAAAAGGAGACCGACAAGTCCTCCCCTGCACAACCAAGGTGAAGCTTAGGTCTTAAATCATCCCAGTTTTCACCCAGTTAAAGGAGGGAAGGAGGTGTCGAGAAGCCCTGAAGCGGGTTCTGATGTCACCGAGAGGCCAGAGCTGAGTCCCATGTCGATTTCCTTGATTAAAACGAGTGCTAGAATTCGTCCGGTCTTTAACATGGAGCTATGGGAAATAGATCTGTCTAACTGAAGTCTTTGTTATTCTAGTTTAGGTTGAAATGATTAGCCTCTCTACTAAGCCCTTTAATTAGGACCATTTCCAATTCACATATTATCAATAATATACACCCCATTAGTAAACTTAATGAGCTCCCCTACCCTGATACTTTTAGCCTGGTTAGTTTCGATGTTTGTTTCCTCTTTGCTAAAGTTCCCGTACCCGATCTCTGGAATTTCCTTGAAGAACACCTCGACACAGTTGCTCTCCCTATACCCGCTTCTGCCCTCATTAAACTCCTTGCTCTTTGCATCAACAATTGCAAATTTACATTTAATGGAAATTTTATCGCCAAATCTTTGGAATAACAATGGGGAATTGTTTGTCCCCTGTACTCGTAAACCTATACATGGAATTCTTCGAATCTATAATACATCCCCAAATTAATGAAACTCCTATAGCCTGGATGCAATATGTTGATGGCATCTTTTACCCTTGGTCTAATAATTTAAATATTAATACATTTCTTACTAAAATTAACACCTTAGTGCCCTCAATTAAATTTACTTTAGAAGTTTAAAATGATCACACACTCCCTTTCCTAGATATTCTAATTCATCGGACAAACCATTGTTTCAAATATGAAATATATAGAAAACTCACAGCCATAGACTCTTTTATACACTTTTATTCTAACCACCATAATAACATCAGAAAAAGTGTTTTCTCCTCTTTTTTTTTGCGTGCCCTTAGAATTGTCTCACCAGAATACCTAGACAAAGAAGTCGATCGAATATATAAAATAGGGGTAAATTTGTGCTACCCTTTGTACTTTCTCGACAATTGTTATAAGTCCGCTAAGCGTTCCTATTATCAAACTAATGTTAATATCCATAAGTTTCATGCCAAAAACTTATTAGTTTTACCTTATAACCATATATTCATTAAATTACCTTGTTTACTTAGGCCTCTGAACATAAATGTTATTTTTAAGTACGAGACTACAATTTATCTCATCCTTGTCAAAAATTCACCACCCTTGACCTGCCATTGTTTATTCGATAGACTGCAACAACTGCCAAAAATGTTATGATGGACAAACTGGGAAAGAAGTAGATGTCCGAGTTAAGCAACATCAAGCCAATGTACGTAATCACAGTGAACAATCTGCGCTTTTTCTACATATGTACAATCTTAACCATAGCATTAACTGGCATAGTGCCCAACCAGTCATAAAATGCAGTAATTATATTTCGAGAAATATATTAGAATGTATCTCCATTAACGCGTTCCCAAATTTCAACCTTAACCCTGTTTCGTTCATGCTAGACCCCATTATCCCTACATACATAAAATCTCAAATAAAGTTGTTTCAGGATTTTGTACCGCCTAATTAAGGTTCAGAGGTGGGTAGTCTAATCCCCCCTTCCACTATTTAAGGCAATGTATGTCTAACCTCCTGTTCATTCCTTGAAAAGGTCTTTAAAAATAAAGACGAAAGCGCTCGGAATCGTTTTTCACTTTTCCTTTGTGGGTGTATCTGCATATATATATATATATATATATATATATATATATATATATATATATATATATATATATATCGTAGCAACCTTGGTAATTTGGTTAAAAGCGACGGCTAATTTCGTATTTATGATTTTCTTTTCAAATCTCTCGCTTTTACGTATATTCCCAAATTCTTTAAAACTCCTATTTTAAAGTTAAAGAGGAATAGGAGGAGAACCCTTTAGCAAGACATTATATTTAACTGAAGCGTTTCGATAATATTTTGCCTTCTCAAGCTCACTAACGGAGATCTAATCGGGTTAAAGGCAAAATATGCAAGAGAAAAATGAAAGGCACCAAAATATTTGATAGTAACAAGGGCCATTATAGCAAAATTCTGCAACCATAATTACTGTGGATGGTCAGAGTATTTTCTAAATCCCAAGAGAATTTATTTGGCACCTCCTTGCATGGCCCTTGCCATTATCTGCACTTGCTTTATAAAAGAATATCATTTAATAAAAATCCATTTTATACCCGCTTTGAAGTGGTTTACAAATAGACCAATGGACCTAAAACACTCGGAAATTATTTGCTTAAAATGAATTTATTTGAAATGGTCCGAAATCGCACCAATGGCTGTTACAGAGCTAAAAGTAATTAAAAAGCAAAAGTAAACAAATATTGGGATCATCCTTCGGTGTCCTCTCCTTCAGAAGATCCCGATAATTCACCGTAGATATTTTTTAATAGGGAATAATGTCTTAGATGACCATATGTATAAAATTTAAGTGCAATTATCAACTTTGGAAATAACAAAAGAGCGAAGAATATCAGGTGTATGAATTTTCGGAATACAAAAGAAAATGGCGGCGGGAGAGCAGGGGGAACAAATTCTCCTATTATAGCAAATAGTTCGGATTCCGAAAAGTTTCGAAGATTTTTTAATAAATTAGAAACCAACTTAAATAACAGTATCCTCTTTGATTTGGTGTACTTATATAGGGTAATAAAATAGGAATTCCTCTATTGCCTTTTAATTCCCGTTGCAAATCGGGGAGGTCTTATTCAGTGGTGGCTCGTAGCTAAAATTAGTGGGGGTGCTGCATCAGAAATATTTTAGCATTGTTTTAATATAATGTAAAAGGAAATTAACAAATAAAAAGAAACTTATAGATAAACTTGATCAAATCCTAAACAGAACAAAATCAAACATTTTTTACTTAATAATAGCCTAAATTGTTAGAGTTCAAGATTGATCCATTCATTTAAAAAATAAATCTATTCTCCTTGTTTAAATTTGCGCGAAAAGATTAATTATTTTCTCCTTGATCTCTGGATGACTACTGAGGAACCTTTTCTCCATTGAAAGCACTGCAAGTGCATTTAGTCTTTCAGAATTTATTTTGCTCCTTAGAAAGCTTTTTTATTCTTTTCAGTGTTGAAAAGCACCGTTCTGCCTATGATGCAGCCAAAGGAATTGTCAAAAGGCATTTATCCCTTTCGTAATTTCACTAAGAACATCATCTAGATTATTTTACAAGATAAATTTTAGCAGCTCAATTAATTAATAAACGAGCCTTAAAAATATGCATTAAATTCTACACTTTATCACATTCAAGAATATAAATATGTTTTAAAGCACAACACCTGCGTAGTCAAAAATAAGCACTAACTTCCACCAGTACACCAGAGGCGGTACTGCGTGAGCCACAGTGCTCTCTCTCCCTAGCATGCAGCTTCCTATCTCGGACATGTGAGCATGCGCGCAACAGCCAATCACGGCGTTGCTGGAGCTGTGAAGTGCACAGTTCTATACAAGGATTGTTGTATTTTTTTTCATACACTAGGGGATGGCTACGGACATTAAACTTTAGGATTATATAATGTACAAGTTTTGAGAAAGAATTAAAGAAAAAAGGACTCATTATATTGAATGTTATCGTTAATATTGAGTGGAAATAGGGGGTGCTGCAGTTCCACAGTGCCTATACACGAACTGCCACTGGTCTTATTGCACCCGTTGGATTCGCACAAATATGATTGAGAAAGTGGAAAGATGAGAGCGTTAACTCGTCCTCATATGATTGGTATTATTGAACTTTGTATTTAGCATCAAAACTAGATTAAAGGACTAATTATATTTAAAAAATGAAGGGCTCCAATTCGTCCTGTTTTTCTGTCGTTGAAAAAGATTTTCTCCTTGATTCTTTAATTCCTAGAGTTAGATGGCTTCGCTTTTTTGACGATATTTTTCTTTTGCTCAATTTTTATGATGATAAACGGAGTTTACTTCTAAATCCTTTCAGAAAAAAAATAATTAAATGAATTAAAAAAAAACTATTTCTGCTTCTAGAGTTTAGTTATGACCTGATTCTGCCATAGAAAAAGAACCTGTCATGTTTACTTTATGCAATTGCAATTCCGAAATATCCATTCCATTTCCCGCCCAGAAAAAGTTTTTCCTAATTATATAATCGTCTTCAAAAAGTGATACTTTTTTATTTTTGAAAATTAAACTCTTTAAGAATTTGAATTTATTTACAAGCAAATTTTCATGGCTAAATAATAATAACCTAATTTACAAATGTGGACAGCTTAATTCCAAAATTTAATTTGCACTGTGCGCATAGAACAGGAATTTTCCTCATGCAATTTGGGGGTTTAAATCTTAGCTTTATTTTAAAATCCACATCACTAATATATCTTGACAAATACTGACCTTGCTTACTTTGAGATGGTACATAAATATTTAAAAATCGTCAATGGAACTGCCTTTTCCAACATCTGATATCCTTAAGATGTTGTGGAGTGATCTTAAAAACTATTGCATTGATTTTCCGACATTTTATCCTCAATAATGCCTTGGATATATAAGAAAGTTTATTTTGATTAATACAATATTAAGTAAACTAAATGGACATTTCTCTCAGAAACTTAGCCATGTTGCTATTAAATCTAAGTCATACATTTAAAGACTTTTACATAAGCGAGAAAAAAAGTCTGAACTTCTCAAAACTAGTCAAAGTTTCTGATAAAGTAGAAGAGGCAAGCTACTTACTAGCTGAGTTAATTGATAAAAATATTAAGCATAATTCAGAATCATAAATTCTAAGTTTTTCGGCTTTTAGCATCATTTTAAACCCCCTTTTGTTTAGTGTAGCAGAAAATGAAGCTAACTAATCCTTTTCTCGAATAATGCCACAAGAGGATTAGTCTAGTCCCAAGTTAGCATTATATTTGCAAATGCTCGTTTAACTAAGGAACTTGCCGCTCCGATATCCAACATAGCGGAAGCCGGCAATTGCCTCATTCCTCTTCTTATTACTAGTTCTTCTAATGGGTTTATTAGTACTAGTCAATTGGAAGGGATTTACCTAATACTGACGAGGTCCTTCGTCTGGCGGATGGCCTCTCCCCGCAAAAGGTTCTGTATAGTACGGGTTCTCAACCTCCGGATAAATCTCACGATACCCTAATCCAAGATGGGTCAACCGAGATAGAAGAAAGTGTTAGGAGTTCTATCCAGAAAAGTCAATTTTTTGCTCTCCAATTAGATGAGTCAATCGATAGATGGAATGCGGCTCAACTAATGCTAAATATTGGTTTTGAACGAAATAATAAAAAAGTTGATCAATTTATTTGCTGTTAAGTAATGACAAAGACAAAAACATAGAAACCTACAATCATGACCTAAAGTTGAGACGAGTATATATTATTTTTTTCTTCGGTCCGAAAATTTTTCGTGATTGGAATAATTATTCTAATATTTAAACCAGGGGGAGCTTGCGCTTCGCTACTAAGATTAAAATTTAAAATCTAAAAAAAAAGCCATGGTTAAATTTTTAGAAATTTTCTCAAATTCGCCAATTATAATAATTTAAAAAAGGAACAATAAACTAAGTTTCCTCCCTTTCAAAATATCATTCTTCTAAAATCTAGAGTTGTAGAAGATATATAAAAATAAATTTTCTGAACTTCACCATTTATAATTCTTTGGGTTTTAAAAATTCACAAAATTTCGATACTTATATTTATTTCTGCATTTCACCATTTTGTTTTTTGATATTATAAAAGAATTATTCGAAATTACTTTGATAAAAAAAACATAAGTCATAACCAAACTAAGATGAAATTATTATTCAAATACTCAAAAAAATCCCCTTCTTAAATTATATAGTTAGTGATGTGGATGATAAAATATAGACGATATATAAAAATAAATTTTCTGAACTTCACTATTTTGTTTTTTGATATTATAAAATAATTATTAGAAATAACTTTGATAAAAAACATAAGTCATAACCAAACTAAGATGAAATTATTATTCAATTATTAAAAAAGTCCCTTTCTTAAATTATAGAATTAGTGATGATTAATTAAAATGTCAGCATTTAAAAAAATAAGAAAAACAAGAGAGGCAGCTTCGCCACTCCTCCTTACAGAAGGAGCTTGCGCTTCGCTGGCAGACTTTCAGTCTCTGGTCTACGGCCTATCATGATTTTTTTTTCTCCCCTTAAATTTACTTTAATAATTTCCATGCCAAAATTTTAATAAATTTTCTGATTTTATTTTTTTTATATTATAAAGTAATTATTAGAAATAACTGATGAAAAATTTAAATATACTTGGGTGACAACGAAACTAAGATAAAAAATCTTATTCAAACCTTAAAAAAATCTCGTTCTTAAAATGTAGGGTTATGGAGGACGATCCTTTCGCTGAATTTAAAATAGAGCTCCGGTCCTGTTCCTGTAGGAATTTTAGTCCCTGGAGCTTTGCTATTCAAAAGGGTAAAATGATGACAAAAATTGATTAAATTAATAATGTTTTGTAATATAAACTATTTTGTAATATTTTTTTAGACAAATAAATGGTTGAATCTTCGTCAATTAAGGAAATGGTCCTTTCCAAAGAAAAACTTGCAATTATTGTTGCTCTGGACCAAGGTGACTGCCCCCAAACTTCAAATGAACGGCAAGATCGTCTCCGGTTATTTTCCCAGCTTAAGGTGGGTTGCATCCAGTACCCACCTTGCTCACTATTGGAATGAGGCAGGTGTGAAAGCTTCAGCGCATACAGTCAGACAAAGACTTCTATGAGTGTGAAGTGTATGATAGAAATTCCTTCTAACTCGATAATATAAATAGCAGAAAAACTTACCCAGTCAAGAGAACGGACTCGCTAGTCGTGTTGCATGAACATCGGAAATGGAATCAAGAGCTACCTAGTTCGAATCTCAAGAGTCCAAATAACATTTATGAGAAATATCTCAAGCAAGAAAACGAAGATGTTTGAAGGAAGAAAACGTTTGAAGGGCCAACTTAAAGAAAAAGGAAATTGAGTCAAGATCAAGAATATTCGATAAAACCTTTGAACAGAAAACACTCAAGAAGAAGATACGATAACAAGAAAGGAAAAATCAGGATGAATAAGAATAAATAAATAAATTATAATAAAAAGGGCACCCCCCCCCCCCATAACTGGTCAATCGAAGATGAAGGACCAACTCAACAAGAATACGGAAGCCAAGGAAAACGGAAGAAAACCTTTTGAAGGGCCAACTTAAAGAAAAGGAAATTCAGTCAGGAAGAAGAAAATTCGATAAACTAACTTGCTGCAAAAAGAAAAAGGCAAGTGGAAAGCAATATGAAGATACTTTAAGGGCCAACTCAAAAGAAACAGTCAACAACGTTAAAGTAGATAAAACCATGCTGCAAAGTAGCCTTATCTCACCACAAGAACCTTAAGGGTAGGGGCCACTAATGCAGGGAATATAAAGAATGGACTGGTGAAGACTAGGACCAAATAATATTCTCTGATGAAGGTCCCTTACACCGGTTAGGAGCTTGTGGAAGACATTGCAACGCTTTTATGAGTGTTGATCCTGCCCATGGTAAAGCATTCATGCGCTTTCCATGTCGGGAGCTGCTTCTCATCTAAGGGAAGTGGAGTACTAAAGGTTTTCTTTAAAACACTGTTATGAACTCAAACTGCTTCATCAGCACCATTTCCCAACAGTTCAGGACCAATTCCTGGGTGATAACTGTATTTTTCAGCATTATGGTTCACCTTATCATAAAGCAGAAACAATAATAAAGTTTTTGACTGAAAACAACATGGAACTTTTGGGACCTTGACCAGAGAATTGTCCGGATTTGAACCTGTAGAGATATACGAGTTAACCGAGACAGTTAAGAAATTTCGAGTATATATATATATATATATATATATATATATATATATATATATATATATATATATACATATATATATATATATATATATATATATATATATATATATATATATATATATAATATATATATATATATATATATATATATATATATATATATATATATATATATATATATATATATATATATATATATATATATATCGAGGTCTTGCTCAGGGCGAAGAAAAACGATGAAAGTAAAACAAAACACACCTGAGTTTCTCTAAGCTACTTTACCCAGTCTCCGGTAAAATACAAGTCCAATAAAAAAGGTAAATTGAGGAGACAATTATTCCTGACCTCTGCTCAAAAAGCCTACCCTCCGAGGGTGTATTTATAAACAAACAAGTCCAAAATTCAAACTGTCGATCTCGTATTACGCTTTCTTAGAGCGACACGACACCAAGCACGGCTGAATTGATACCCACTACTGTCGATTCAACATGAGATCCAGTTTCCCTAAGTTCAAAATGTCTAGGAAAAGAAATAACAGACTCCCAATAGCCAGGGCACCCTTGCCATCTCCCACCCATTCCCATTACCGCGCGGGAGTAGTCCTAGTATAAAACCATTCGTCAAGAGCAAAAGGAACAATTCTTGTCTCGTCACGACATCGATTAGAACTTGCCGAGATAGAATTCCCTCAGCAAGATAAGAAGAACTTTCATTTTGGGGGGCAATACCAGAATGCACCAAGTATAATCGGCATAGTTCAATTACCAAAGATCGTCAAGTGATCTTACCTCCAAGTACCGTCGGCCCAGTTCGATTAACAAAGATCCTAAAGTGATCTTACCTCTAAGTACCGTCGGCACAGTTCGATTACCAAAGATCGTCAAGTGATCTTACCCTATCTGAGTTTGACACTCCAAACTAGATAGATTTCTCACCCAAAAGAGAAGCTCTACAAACAAAACCAAATCACTAGAAAATCATACAGCCATCTTCAAGCCTCGTCTGAGAAAACCTTTTCAAGGTCATAAACGCCCGACGCATCACCTCTTCAATCGGTGTTTTGTTTTGGTTCCCTTCTCCTACGCCGACTCGAAATTCTGCGTGACGTCACTCGTCCACCCCTCGTTCGAAGTAACGCCCTCTATTGAGAAACAAATAAACTACACTCACGACGCCTCTCCTGACAAGATTCGATTGAAGGTATTTCGTTTGGATTCTCTGGGTAAACCCCACTACCTTATATGAGTAATCTATTCTATTTTTATGGCCCCGTGTCTTTAACGTAGATTAGTTGTATATCTTGAAGACGAATTTTTTGAAAGTAAATTGTTCTCCCTTAAAGCCACCAGAAACCGAGTGTCGGTAACGGGATTTAAGAACCATTTTTAAGTTGTATTTTGTACGTGTATATATTAATTTTTGTTTGAGTTGATTAATGTAGTCAAGGTCTATTTTGGTTGAAGTGTTTGAATTAGCCTTGAACAAGTTGCGTTGGCAGTATTTAGTATATTAAAGAGAGAACTCCCCTTTGTATTAATTTAATAGAATAAAAATAAGAAAACTGCTCTTAGAGATCGATCCTGAAGCGATCACTGGAAGTACAATAAAAATTAAAACATAATCTCGGTTAACCCACGACAGAACCCAATAGAGAATTTGTGGGTGATAATTTAACGTGCGGCTCCTAAACAAAAGCCATACAATTGTGAGGTGTTGCGCGGTTTTATTAAACAAAAATGGAGTAATAACATTTAAGATATCCTAAAAATTTGGTCTCCAATATGTCGAAACGAATTGAAGCAGTTCTGAATAACTGTAGAAACATATAACTTCGCACATCAAATGACTGTATTTATTAATGAAATGGGTTTCAGCCCTAAATTTTGTATATTTCACTTTCAAATTATGAAGCTAACATACTAAAGGAAAATGATGCGTCTGATTAGATCTATGAATTTTCTTATAAGAAAAAAATATAGTAGTCTCAAAACTTTTGATCATGACTATAATCTGACTATTAAATATTTACTTGACAACTTGTGGTTAACCATGGAAATCATGTGGGAATTTGTAAAGATAGTGCTCCTTTAATGGCTGGCTCAATAAAAGGATTCGTTCTTGTGGGAAAGAAAGGCAAAAAATTTCTTTCTCCATCGTGAAGTGTTTCTTAGGAAGAGAGTTTGTGTTAATTGAATTCATTCGACACGATTGTAAAAATAGTTAAATACATTAGAAGTAGGCCCCTTATGTCGCGTCTGTTTGGTCAGCTCTTCGAAGAGGTTCGAACAAAGTATATAATCTTTTCCTTCACACAGAAGAAAGATGGTTATTTAGAGAGAAATATTTATCTCGACTATTAGAAATTATAAATGAGCTACACGGTATTATTAGAGAAAGGATCCAAATAAGAAAAAACACCAGGTAATTAAAAAAAACAACCCGAGAAACATTAACATATAACCCAAAACTAAAAACAAACAAGTAACTAAAGATGCAAACTACAAACACACAAGTATATGAATATACATATAAACAGCAATATACGAACACACAATTAAACAAACAACAACATTCAAAGACACAAATAAATTAATCACCATGTACAAACACAGAAGACACACAAACTAACACAATGGTAAGAAAAATCAAACAAAATAAAATAAATTGTCAAAAAGAATAAATATAAAACAAAGAAAAGTTAGAGCCTTGAACTTCTAAAAAAAAGCATAGACCATAAAAAGAATCAAACACATTAAACGATTAACGAAGCGATTCACCTGACCTCCAGGCGCCTTGCATCTCGTTGCAAATCTTCTACATTTTCCTTTATCCTCGCTTTATTTCTTTTTAACTATACATCTCTCATTTCCATTCTTTATAGAACCCCTTCTGACAAATTGAATTGAAATGAAGAAGAACTTTGCAAATTAGTTTAGATGAAACAACGTAGGCGAAGTTAGCATTTCTATTAGATGTTTTTCTCTATTTGATCCAGGTAAATTTCAGCATGTAAGTGAAAAATGAAACGACTGAATATTTAAGCAAGAGAATTAGCGTTTGTAGCCGTGGCACCACACTGAGCACATGAGTAAGGGTGGCTCAACGTCGTGGCATAAGAAAAAATGACATCAAGTTGTGTGTTACCTCCCGATTAACGTGAAGTCAAGAACATTGGGTACCATCAATTGCAAAGAAAATTTAGGCAGTTAAAGTCTACGGGTTTCTTTTGACGAATTTTATTTTTGGCCTGAAAATTCCAATCTTCCAATATTTAAAAAAAATAACACTGGCGAACAATGGATTTGGTGAATTGACAAAAAACCATTTTACTACCTAATTCGAAGATGCGGAATTCAAATCTGAAATCAGATTCTCTCTAAAGGCTACAGATTTTTCGTAATACCAATAACTAATATTATACAATAATTTTCATTTTATCACGCCTATCATCATGCCCTGAAGTAATTTTGAATCATCCTTTTGCGTTATTTATAGTAAAGCAGGTTTTTTTGCACAAACATTTTATTGCATATGAGAAGACAATTGAATTACACATTAGGATTACAAATACTGTGAGTAAATAGATGCTAATTTATTAATGACCGTACATCAGGCTGGAGGACCTCTTCTTGATTTCAATCGGGAAAATATTTGCGTTTGTAACTCTTTCTCTTGTAAATCTTTTCTGGCTGATCTATTCTAATCGTCTAGCAGTAGTCCGCCATCATGTGTCTATCCTAGTGACCTTGGTAGCGCTCTTCCATCGTCATCAAATCCTGATGGAAACGTTCCCCTTCTTCGTCGATCACGACTCCCAGATTCTATGGGAATCGGTCGAGGTGACTATTTAGGAAATGCAGCTTCACACTCATGTTGCATCCCAGATCACGATATGCTAAAAGCATATTAGTAACCAGATTCTCGTAGTTATGCGCTTTTTTGTTTCCCAAGAAGTTACGAACAACGGTATAAAATGAGAGCCAGGCTGCCTTCTCTTTTTCATTCATGGTGTTCACGAATCTAGAATCACTCAGAAGTCTTCGGATTTGGGGACCATCAAATACTCCTGCTTTTATTTTTTCGTATGACAAAGCAGGAAACGCCGATTCTATGTACTGAAAACAATCATTGTCAGTGCTCAACGCCTTGACATATTGCTTCATCAACCCCAGTTTGAGATGAAGTGGATGGAAAACGATCTTCTCTCGAATTACGATTGGCTCATTAACAATGTTTGGCATTCCTGCTTCCAAAGTTTCCCGAACTCGCCAATCTTTTGGCGACCAGTGTTTGTCACGGGCTCTACTGTCCCACATACAGATATAGCATGGAAAATGTGTATATCCCTTCTGCTGGCCAAGGAGGAAGTTGACCATCTTAAGGTATACAGATATAATCTAATTTTGTTCATGGTACTTAAGTAAATCCATGACCATTCTTATGTCATCGTGAGTTTCTCGCAGGTAGACAGAGTGACTGAGAGGAACTGCGCCAAAGTCATTGCCATTATGCAAAAGGACACACTTGAGGCTACGTTTAGAGCTATCCAAAAACAGCCTTCACTCAGCAGAGCTATAGGCGCCAAGTCCCAACTCGGTAAACAAACAAGGAACATCGTGGCAGTATACAAATTGTTTGTCCTCAGAGAAATACTTAACAAATGTACTCTCCCTTGTTTGGTAATATGATACCGGTACCTGCCTGTCGAGCATATGTCTTTCACTCAAACTGGAGGCTAAAGGTTCTGCAGCTTTCTTGGAGAGCACCAAATCACGTATCAAGTCATTCAAATCCTCTTTATTGAAACAGTGAGGAGCTAATGACTGTTCAGCATCTGATGATGAATTTGCAGACTCTAAATCCATTCCGTGGACGTCCATATCAGGTACATCATTTTCATCCTCGGAGGAAGCATATCCACTGAACATCGGAACTGGTAAAGACTCTAAATGAGGTACTGGCCGGATCGCCGAGGGAATGTTGAGGTAGTCGATCTTGTGCCGATTTTTCTTGCCAATCCCATTAGTATTCACCAGACAGAAATAACAGTCCGATACATTATCTTTTGGCTCTCGCCACACCATGGGGATTCCAAAAAGGAAGACCATTTCTCTTTCCTTTCGTCCACTCACGAAGATGTTCCACACAACTATGGCAAACAGCATGTGGGGCCCACTTCTTATCTTGATCGCCAAGAGGAACATCAAAATATGCCTTATAAGTGCGGATCACAAAGTTTGATATATTGCGCCTTTGACGAACTAGCATGTAACAGCCACATATGTAGCAGAAGGTGTCTGGGTCATTAACGCAATTTCCTCTTGAAGAAGTTATCACTCTAACATGAGACCTGAAAAAATAAATAATAATGTCAATATTTTGCACAATAACGCTTATTACTATCTTACTCCTATGTACTGTAAAGTATTTGCTTTCTAAAGGGTGTTCCAATAACTTGAACTGATTTTAATAGTGAGTTAAGTTTAAGCGTCTAATGTTTTTTTTATTTTTCTTTCAGATTTAACAACCTCATTCTTTGGCAATTTCAACGATTGAAAAATTAACAATAGAACAACGTGTTAAAGTTATTGAAGCCTATTACGTAGATGGACGTTCAAACAGAAACGCATTTCGGGCACTTCGCGATTATTTTGGTCAACATAATCGAGATCAATTGGCCACCACAAATGTGTGACTTGGTGCCTTTAGATTTCTTCCTTTGATGTCATCTCAAAAGTAAGGTCTATGCCAACAAGCTAACAACAACTCAATAGCTGAAGGGTGAGATAATAAGGCAGATTGGTGAGATCGAGGAGCAACTATGCAGAGACGTCATCAAAACTTTGACCATCGAGTGGAGGTGTGCCGTCGAAGCCTTGGCGGATATTTAGGCAATATTATTTTTCGTACATAATTGCCATGACTCACTTGACATTATCTAATAGGGAAATCAATAAATTTTTACCAATATCACTGTTTTATTTACTGCTAACTTCGATCCGTTTAATGGAACACCCTTTACAAGCACCCTTTCTGTCTGTCCGAAGGGCAGTTTTCGGGGAAACGAGAAAATATAAATTACAGAATAACTATAGCATGTAGGTAAAAATGGATTATATATTTGAAATCAGCATGAAAAACTAATTAAAATTGGCAGATAAATCTAAGTCACCAGAAAATGTGATTAAAATTCTTCCCCTGTGTAATCGATGACTTTGCTAATATTATCAACCTTTTGAATCGAAATATAAGTAATGAATTTGAAATTATAAATAATCATGCACTTTGCATTACCCCCTTTTTAATCTAATTGCAATTGCAATGTTTGGGTTGTTTACTTAGAGAAATTGTGTGAAAGTACAGAGTACATTGATAGTGGAATCGATTAACTGATGATCGCTTTTCTTTTAATTAATTACATTTAGCTAAAGTTCGAGTCAGTGATATTTATTTGAAGGCCAAAAATAAGCACGTATGTCAAAAACTGCTTGCTCAAATATTTTCATGTGTATTGTAAGATATACATGATTGTATACAAGGTTTAGTTCGATAAATGACAGAAATTTAGTAACCAACGAGTCACATAGCCTACGCATTTCGTTAAATAAATCAAATGAATTTCCATTGCCATAAAGTGCACATAACATATAAATAGCTTTAAATTCCACCAAATTTCAATTGCCATAGAGACCACATAGCCTATGCATAGCGTTAAATAATTCAACCCAATTTCTGTTGCCATATAAGCCACATAGCCTACGCATAGCGTTAAATAAATCAAACGAATATCCTTGATATAAAGAGCACATAACATGGACATAGCGTTAAATAAATCAACCAAATTTCAGTTGCTATAGAGACCAGATAGCATAGGCATAGCGTTAATTAAATGAACTGAATTTACGTTGTCATAGAGACCATATAGAATACGCATAGCATTAAATAAAGGAACTAAATTGTCCTTGCGATAGATACTACATTGTCTATGCATAGTATTAATTAAATCAACAGAAATTCAGTTGCTATTAAGAGCACATCGTATTAAATAACTGAATTTTCGTTGCCATAGAAACCACATAGCGTTAAATAATTTTAAAAAATTTCGGTTGCCATAAAGACCGAATAATCAATGCATTGCGTTAAATAATTCAACCAAATTTGGGTTGTAAGAGCAACTAATAGCCATCATAGCGTTAAATGAATCAACCGAATTTTCATAATTGGATACTTCATAATTATATGAATTTCTATGTTTATGCATATGAGAAAAAACGTTTCAGAAGATCCTGTATTTGATTTAATCTAAAAACTAATTTGATTTGATATTTCCTAATTGATATTCGCTGGAGAGCAAATCGCATTTTACAAAAGTGTTTGACTGCATAGAATTACCTAAAATTTCCCAGAGAACCCTGGTTTTATTTGTTCAATTATCACGGTCATTTGATACATTCTTTGTACGTGAATAAAATAGCGACGTTATTATTATTAGTGAAATTAATAAATCAAATTTGCATGACAAATGGCATTCCATGCTAACATGATTATCCTTGTTTATGTTGCAAAGTCTTTGCAAAGTGTCTTTGAATTTATTTGTATAACGCCCGATTCTGCAGCAGCCTAATATAGTTCCACGTCTCGTTTTACTCTGCCTAGTCTCTCTTCTTATTAATTGAGTAGTTATGGCCCCCTTCCTAATACCACTGATGCAATGTATCTACTACATCGCATGTGTGGTATTTGGAAGGGGGCCATATATATGTAGTTGAAGGGGCCTAGTGCTTTTGAGGAGTGAGTTAGTTAAAATTGTGTAGCTTTGTCACAGCAATTCCCCTTCCACCTTCTCTCGTCTTTGACTCAATTGCTTTACAGATTATCTGCGATAAAATTTATAGAACTTGCACCTTAATCACAAAGGTTGAGAGAAATATCTCACTTTATTTATTAATTGCTTCACCCATTATAATGTTGAGATTTGGGGATTGTCTAAATATATGGGATATTACATAATTCAAATATCCGCATCTCCTACAGATTGAGATCTCTCGGACTTGCGACCTATATCAGTTTAGAGACTAACCTAGCCTAACCTAACCTAACCTAACAACCTAAACTAACTTAACATAACCTTTTAAGGTTATTATCCCCAAATCGAGGGAGTGCTAAGCAAGTTGGTATCGCTTAGATGAGAAGCGATCATCTCCAATTGAGTTGGAAAGAAATTTTGTCTCTCCAGAGATTATTCGAAACGAGGTTTAGTCCCAAATGCTGTCGTTAGATGTAGTTAGTTAAGGGTTCAAAATACATAGAATGGTATGCATGACTTTGAAGGTTCGAAATTTTGAATAAATTTAGATGAGTTTGATGTGAGTCTCAGATGAGTTTTGATATCACTTTTGTGGGAGCACGCAGAAGGAATTCGAGGAAAAGAACGAAGGCTTACTTTGCGCGGAGTGTAACGGATGCGAAAAGTCACGCAAGGCCAAGAGGAACTCAAACTAGAGCAGGCCTTAACTGTGCTTTGAGTCAGTTTTCTGCAAATGGGTTTCCAAAGAACCGGGGAGAAGTGGGAGATGGTAAGGGTGGGAGAAGAGCGGGGGCTTTGCTGACTTGACCAACAGATACCGACATACCATCTCCCCCCTAATATAACTATAAACAGACCTGCGTAGGTGTTCGATAGCCAAGGAAGAAGGGAGGGGGGGGGGCTAACGACAGAAAGAATCTACTCCTACCCTATCTTCCTTCGACGGACATGCGTTCACGCACATACAGACACATGTGTCAGAGGTACAAAAAGCCGCAATCTTAACAACCTCCCGGTCAGAGAAAATTAAAAGCTTCATAATGTTGTAAAGCTTAACCAAGAAATCCTGAAATCTAGTTCGTGTAAAAATTAGGTAACGGAACAAAGTATCTTAGATGAGACATTGGAAAGAGGTACTCAAATAAGTATTCGAATGGAGATCTTTGAAAGGAGAACATTTGAGAGGAAATTAATTGAATTTTGAACCATGTGAGATGAATAATTTTAATGGAAATATTTAGAATGATCAAGTATTTGCCATGATCAGGTATTTAAAATGAAGTTTTGAGATGATCCACTATTTGATATGATCATTGATTTGAAATGAACTTTTGAGATTATGTTTGAGATGATCAAGTATTTGAGTTGATCATATATTTGAAATGAATTTTTCAGATGAATGAATAGTAAGCCTAGCTAGCGGCTAGGCAGCAAGCTTTAGAATTCTCTCCTTAGCAAAATTCGCCGCGGCTCTTTGGCGTCGAGTTGAGGCTAGGAGAGGTTCACCTTAAGGCCAATCGGATCGTTCGTGTTCCTGCTAACTATATGCAATCATCGAGCTGGGGCCCTAACCCTGGGATTTAAAGTAGGTTACAGACAGTTCGAGTGGGTAGAGATGTTTGATGAGGTATTGTATGAAATGGCCATCTCCTCGTTGCAGTTTAACTATTTGGAACTTATTATCTTCCACTGGGAATAGAGCAAGGACGCACACCATTTGCCAAAATGCCCTTGTCTTTAAGGGGCTTTGTACAAGAACCATGTTGCCTACCTTGTCTCGATTCATCCAGGAACTTTGTACAGATCTTTGTTTAGTTCCCTCAAACTCAAAAGGCACGAAAGAAACTACATATCTCTGAAAGCTTCGAATTGATTGGGAGGGTTTCAGTCCGGAGTGCAAATTGGACCACCCTTGTCGGAATGCTTGAAAGTGAGACTCAAATTAACATGTAGTTTAAGGAGGGGTTTGGGGGTGAGAGGGAGAAGATTTATCTCTCAAGATCTGAAGATAAGAGGGCGCTCGTTCACGGCGCTTTGAATGGAAGATATAAGAGTGAGAAAATCAAAGTACTCCAGAGTGGCTCGACCCATGGTTTTGATCACACGAACTCATTTTTCCAAAAGCTCCTAACCCACCTCGAATGAACTAGTATAGTAAGGTACTTGAAGTTGCTAGAAAGTAAGTGAGCTTGAGAACATGACCTCTTTTACGAAGGTCTAAGCATTATCGCTGTAAATATAGTCAGGTACCCCATAAAGATTTGAAAACCGCTGAAAGGCTTTAATGAACTGAGAGGTGGACACATCGGGTACAACTTCTCTGTGCACCGCTCTCACGTTCAGACATGTAAAGATAAGAAGGTATACCTTCACATTGAGACAGCTCAAATTCTTTACCAAAGAAATGTCCAGTAAAGTCGACACCGGGGTGTTTGAAAAGTTGAACTAGGTCCATCTGAGCCTTCGTGAAACTAGTCATCTTAAGGTACTTAAAAGCAAAGGAATTGAACCTCTTGAAAGAAAGCAATCGCTAGGAATTTTTTAACAGTTTGGCGGGGGGGGATAACCCAAAATCATTCGCTCCTAAGGGCGGGTTCGAATGGAGTCAATTCCCAGATGCTTGCATTTCAAATGAACGTTTTGAATGATTAAACGAGTTAAATAGTAATTCTCTTCCAATAATACGGGATTTACGACGTCGTAGTCATAAAAGATAGATTATAAAATCCAACTGTTGCTTTTCACAAGACGGTGTTGGTCCAGAAAAAAGATCGAGATCTTTTACGAGAGGTGGTGTTATATTTCCCCTTTGATTAGAACCAGCCTCTAAAAAGTCGGTTTCCATGGGAAAACTTTGGGGTTATATGATATATATCCAATACAAACGACATGAATTGTTATGATCGACTCGACATTGGGGATCATTGCCGTATATGAAGGGTAAGCCATGCCTGCCCATGGGGCCAAGGGTATAATTTGGAACTTAATTCCTTAAGGGAGACGACCCGCGTTATTGAGTTAGCGGGGTTTTGGAATGTGTTAAAGTAATTATAAGGAATGGGCGTTTTGAATTTGCGAGTGAGTTCTTCTTTAATTTGATTTATATCCTGCAGGTGGTTTTTCACGAAAACCGATTTATTCTTTGATTTTCGAACATCGTTTAAAAGCCAAGAAAAGGCGATCTGAGCGTCGACCAGTCTTTCAACGGATTTAAAAGGCTTTAAGAAGGATTCATGGAAAGAAGTTAGGGTCTTGAAAAGAAGGATTACACTCATGAATTTGAGCCAGGGTAGCGTTATCTTAGAAAATGGGGATATCTTTCACTTTGAGCTGATTAACTTAGATCTATTTTGGAAAACAGAATAGATTGGGAATCCGTAGCAAGACGTGCCTACATCGCGCAATATATAAAGCTCTGCCCCACCATTATCCTCAAAGGCATACTGTAAAATTTTCACTTCGACCAACTTCGCCAAATCGGCATCAGGGCCAGAAATCGGACTATCCCAATCCAACTTCTGAGACCACAGCTTTTTCATGAGCAGTCCACCACGAATAATAACAGGCTGATATAATCCGAGGGGGTCAAACAATTGATAAACCATCGATAGGACATTACGCTTAATTTTGACGATTTCTTTGAATATAAGGTCAATTAAACCCATCAGATCACTGTTTATCTGATAACTGTATTCCAAGACTCATTCGACTTCGCAGTTCTTTTCTTCGGACGTCTTCTCGGCTTTGAATAAGGCTTTTAACAGTTCATATTTGGATTCCAGGATCGGAGTTCGAACTCCCCTTGAGTCAACCTTTCATTATCGCTAGTGTACATTTCTTCGAGAAAGTCAGCATCAGAGTTAGTATACACAAAATTATCGACATAAAATGAATTATTTAAAAGTTTAGTTGTAACAATCATTAGGAAAGCTCTCGAAAAGATGTTTCAAAATTAAATTTAACCCAAAGGTGGAGCAGGTTAGACCGAAGACGAGCGTCTTTATCTATAAGAAACGAACGAGTCTGCCTTCTTTAAGCCCCCCTAAAAGCAAAAAAGAGTCTTGTCGCTCTCTGACTTCAATCGAATTTGAAGAAAAGCTTGTTTAATGTCGGAAAGTAGAACGAAGTTGTTAGAACGAAATTTACATACATAGGAGCGAAAACATAGAGGCAAGTAAATTTAATCCTCTGAAAGAAATCTCCTTAGAAGAGGCGCCCGGCTACATTTCAGAGGGCAATTAAACGACCGGACGATGGGAGATCTAATAGTGGGGATAGTCTTCTGAGTTCAACTGAGATATGTTCCAAAATTCGAGCCTGTAATTGGCTTTGGAACAGTCCACTGTAGGTTTGATTTATCCCCTGTTTCTCTTTGACAGGCTTCAGTGTTGCCAAGGCAATTTCGAAATTGGATGGATCTTGGGAAAGTATATAGTAGACCCGAGGTAATCGAAATACTTCTCTCCCCCTCATATAACCATAAACTGCTCCAGGTAGGGGTTCGATAGCCAAGGGGAGGGGGAGGCTAACCCACGACGGAAAGAATCTCCAATCCCACGCTCTCTTCCCTCGACAGACATGCGTTGACGCACATACAAACATGTGTAAGAGATGCAAAAGCTGTTACCTTAACAAACCTAACCTAACCAATATAAACCTAACTTAACCTACCATAACCAAACCTTACCTAACCTAACAAAACCTAACTAAACTTAACCTAACCTAAACTAACCTAGCCAAACCTAACCAGACTTAACCTAACCTAAACTATCCTAGCCTAAACTAACCAAACCTAACCAAACTTAACCTAACCTAAATTATCCTAGCCTAACCTAACCAAACCTAACCAAACTTAACCTAACTTTAACTAACATAGCCTAACCTAACCTAACTAAACCTACCATAACATAACTTGACATAACCTAAACTAACTTAACCTAACCTAGCCTAGCCTAACCTAAACTAACCTAACATAACCTGACCCAACCAAACCTAACCTAACTTTGTATGAAAAGACTCATTCTTAAAGAAATTAGCTTTGACTTATATTCCTAATTTTTTGGGGGGGCAATTTTCATTTTTATGGGAACCCGATGTGTCAATTTAATTATTGCATTGATTTTGTATTAGCATTATTTTATTTCTCTTCCTCTCTCCTTGTCCCTCCTCCCTTCGTTTCAATTTACTTTTCTTGTCTCTCCTAATCTCCCACTTTATCCGTTAATCGTTTTAACCCTTTTGGCTCTGTTCTTGATCCTTTCTGCCTCTCAGTTTGACCTTGCTACCTTTGTTATAGCTAAATCTTAATGTTAATTTACCCATCCCTCTCCTACTTCCTCATTGGTGATCTCTTTTGTCTTAGAGGCGGTCCTTTATCTTTTACTAGCTTATATATACGCTTATTATATTATTTTCTTTTGTAGTTATGCTTGAGAATGAACTAAATGAAGTTCAAAAGTACTTGGAAGCACCTTTTCATTTTCCCTGCGGGTCATTGCATTCGTTGCGAACCTCACGTGCTACTTTGTTAATTATTCATTACATATATATATATATATATATATATATATATATATATATATATATATATATATATATATATATATATATATATATATATATTTATTAGGGTGGCCCTCAAAAATAAGTTTCTGAAAAGGTGAACTCTCACCTTCAGAATTTATGAGGCTTGACTCAAAAACTCTGCATGATAAATTTCAGTTCCCTCCAATAATATTTAGTGTTGCCGCCACGTGATTATAGTCTTTATTTTTTATAGAGGAATGTAAGTAGGTTGATTTTATTACAGAAGCATTAAATACTATTTAACAATATGTCTTACAACATTAATTAGGTCAAACACAGCAGCTGTACGTGTACTTTGTTGATTACCTTGTGTAAATGCAGGCGTACATTAATTATGCCCCGGAAAGACATTCCCCATCAAAGCGCTGCATGTTGTCCGATGAAGTCTAATTAAGGGAGAGGAATTTGGCCGAGTTTATGACCCAAAAAACTCGATTACTCTTCTAAAAAGTGGCAAAAGAATCATCATTTCGTGAAGTGGATCCTTCGGAATGGCAGTCGAGAGAAGATTAGAAGAAGGTTAAAGAGTCTCTACAAACATTAATAGTGGTCAATGACAATGCAAAAAGGGCTATTGCACTCGTACAAAGCTTTAACAACTATCTTACGAAAAATGAACACTAGTTACAATACCTGGTACAGAGGCATCGGGAGAAGATTCCTGAAGACAATAAGATACAAGTAAGAAAATGTTTGTGCTCTAAATAAAGAGAAAATGCTGTCCTCTCCCTGGATTAGGTCTAAAAAGAAGCGCCTGTAATAGTTACCTCAAAGGTGGTGTGGGAAAACTAGAGATCAAAAAGTTAATGATCTTGGCAGCAGCACAAAATAGTCATAGATCAAGCTAAAAATTTATGTCCTCGGTCTTTGATCCAAGCCTCACAATGAGCAGGGGTGAGACTTTGAGAAAATTAAAGATGAAAATTTACCCTATAAGCTTGGGCCACCCTAATATAATCCCTTTATATTTCCATAAAGATGATATAACCCTGTTACGAGAACTATCTTCAAAAGATAACCGTATCATTACCCACTCTGACAAAGGTAGAAGTGTAGATATAATGAAGAAAGAGGAATATACACGAAAAATGCGCATGATTTTAGATGACCGGTCCAAATTTGCTCCCGTCCAAGAAGACCCGCTGAAACTCTCCCTCCGACTCGAGGACCAAGTCAATAGGCTTCTTCTTTTACTTAAAAAATCGCACGCCCTTGACGGAGAGACCTATAAACAGCTTCACTCTACAGGCTCCACCTACGGCCAACCCTTCGGTCTCCTTAAAATCCATAAACCTAATGTACCCCTTCGACCTATTCTCGCAACCTATAACCTCTCTAATTATTTTAACAGCCAAATTCATAGCCCCACTTATTACCCCCCTTGCCACAAACCAATACACTGTCAGAAATTCTCTACACCTAAAAGAAGAAATTACAAAACAAAATTCCAACCTATATATGGCTAGTTTTGCCGTATCCTCCCTATACACCAGTGTCCCACTTTTAGAGACAATTTATATTTTTCTTTCTCTCGCGTTTCCTTCCCCCAATTCTTTCTTTCACTGTTTTAATGAGAAACAAATGAAGAAAATACTACTTACAGTTTCTCACAAAACTATTTCTCATTCAATGGAAACTTTGTTCACCAAATAGATGGCCTGGCAATGGGAAGTCCTATTGCCGCCCCTCTCGCAAATCTCTCCATGTGTAACTTAGAAGAAGAAGCACTTGACAAATGCCCCTTACAATTCCGTCTTATCTTCTACAGGACGACACCGTCGCCCTTTTCCGCTCTAAAAGTTCATCTGATAAATTCCTAGAGTACATAAACCAGTTACATCCAAATATTAACCTCACTCAAGTAAATGAAGAAAACGACTCCATTCCTCTCTTAGACCAACTAATAACACGCACAACCGACGGTTTCTCCACTTCCATTCACCGAGAATTTATACATGCGGGTTCTGGACTTCATTTTCTTAGTCATTGTTCCACCAAAATCAAATTAAACTCCTATCAAAACCTTACTTTCTCGCGCTTACAATCTCTCTTCATCATACCACAATTACCACAACGAGATCACTTTCCTCACTAACTATTTCGAACAAAACGGATCTCCTTCAAACTTACACGACCGAACTCTTCGAAATTTGATCAATATAATATTTAACCCGAAAGATCCCTCATACAACATCCCTAAAGAAAAGGTGTTTATACCTCTCCCATATATAGGACCCCTCAATTCACTTCTCTGGGTCAAACTCTCACCATTTCTTAAGAATTCATTTCTTGCAACATATTTAATACTAATTTTTCAAAACAGACGCAAAGTACAACATCTTTTCAACATTAAAGACAAAATACCAACGCTTCTCCGACCTCCATCCTAGATGAATTGACCTGCTCGAGATGAATTCCGTGGTGTATTCGGGATCGACACAGCGCACACTACATACCCGTATTTGTGCACATTTAGGCACCAGAAACAGAACTGGAGCCCCACTCACTACTCTCGAATTCTCTCCTATCCAAATACACTACGAAAACAGACATCCACACCATAAACCCAACTTAACTAATTTTTCAATTAAAAAACCCACTTTAAACTCCGACACAAGCTCATTTCCACTTTTATTACAACTATAATCACCCACGAATTACGCACGCCAAATCCACTCCCCCCCCCAAACAACCCCTATTTTTCAAATATTTCTAATATGTCTCTTTTTTACAACGAAAACACTCAAAACTAATTGATCTCAGTTTTATTTGAAAAACAAAAATATATTTCCCATTCCCTAATAGTTAAAAGCCCTGCATTTTTATAATTTGAAAATTACCACCTCTGCTGCTTCCCATTTCCCATATAATTAATTTATAAATATCTGATAACTTTCTAAAAATTCTTATCATCATCATCATCATCATCATCATCATCATCACTAACTCTATAATTTAAGAAGGGGATTATTTCTAATAATTCTTTTATATTATCAAAAAACAAAATGGTGAACTACAGAAATAAATATAAGTATCGAAATTTTGTGAATTTTTTTAAAACCTAAAGAATTACAAATGGTGAAGTTCAGAAAATTTATTTTTATATATCTTTTTTTATAACTATATTTTAGCAACGTGATATTTTGAAAGGGGGAAAATTTAGTTTAGAGTTCCTTTTTAAAATTATTATAATTGGCGAAGTTCAGAAATTTTTGAAAAATTTAAACACGGCTGCTTTTTTTTAGATTTTAAATTTTAATCTTAGTAGTGAAGCGCAAGCTCCCCCTTGCGAGTGGCGAAGCCATTGCGTAGTGTTTGTATATATTTATAATCTCATATCCTTGAAAATGGGCTCCTACCCGAAAAGTCGGTACCAAAAAGTTAATATATAATAATTAACTTTCTAAATTTAGCCTGCTTATTTATCCCTTAAAATACGTATACGCCTGGCAACGCGCAACCCTCTGCTCTCTTAAGATATATATATATATATATATATATATATATATATATATATATATATATATATATATATATATATATATATATATATCCCTCTGTCTCTCTAGGGGGAATATCTCAAACTTAGTTTAGACTATTATGAGAAGTTCGTAGAAATTAAACACGTTGATAAAACACTTAGAGACAGCAAGCACAAATCTATTTGATTCAATCTAATTATTCCTAAATAATATTCAGGAAGGCTCTCTCTCATTTCACTTCGGAAACTTTTAGAACTTATTTTGACAAAAAGGCTATAGAAGCTGATCCTGTTAACTTTCGGCCCATTTTTCTTACTTAGGTCTTTGGTATACTCTTGAAGTAAATTGTTCGAGAATTGTTGAGAATCTAAAGATAAATATCTAAAGAAATGAATCGGAACACTGCTTTCGACATACTTATGCAAGTTAGTCGATTTTTTACAAGAAATATTCTGATGGTTTTATCACGATCAGGGTGTAAATATTCTCATCTTGATTTCAAAATAGGACTTGATACCGTACCACATTAAAATCCTTCGATAAAACTATAAACGCGTGGAATCAGGATCGACGCAATCAAATTGCGAAAGACCTGCAGAAAAATTGTAGGGAGAAAGTTCTCTCACTGGAAATGTTTCCTATGGCCATTGGTCACTATCGACGTCCATCTTGGTTTTGTTCTCGGGTTTTTGCTTTTTTATATATACAAATGATTTTGCCATCAATTTATTATTCAAAATTTCAATATTTGCTGATAATACTCACAGAGGATCTACTGGAAGTGGCAAATTATGCCTGTGGCTCCAGGGTTTTGAAATCAGAGTTATCCTTCTCTTAGGTGGACTGCCTTATCGTGGCTACGTGCCCCACCTACCTCTCCCCAGTCACGGAGGTAACCTCCCTAGTCAATAGCGTCAGCTTTATAAAGAATCCGACGGAGATTCGCTTGCCGGGCAAGCATGCTAACCACTATACCCGGCTAGTATTTACTAGGATTGATTATCCTTTTGGTTGAAAACTTGCACAGAGACTTGGATAGATACCACATGTAATCCAACGGAGACAAGTGTAAGAAAATGCACATTGCTCCTGATAAATTGCGTTGAGATTATAATATGAGTGGCAAAATTTTAACCACAGGCAGCATGGAAAAAGATATATGTGTCTTAAGGTGATGGGTGGTGTAGGGGAGAAAATATCCTTGCTACAACCGACTGTAAAGACCCAACAAAGGTGTTTTTAATCTCGATTGATCTAAAATTGTAAAACTATGCGCTGTATCTTCTCAAAAGGAACATTGGTTACTAGCAAACAGCTAGAAATTTCGAGTTTCTCTACTTAAAGCGCTTTTGAGGCATCACTCAGCGAATGCGCTACATTCCAGGAACATAATAAGCGAAAGGACCTTTTGTGATGTAACTTGTCCAACGTCGAACGGCGAAATTAATTCCTGAACTGAAGCAGGTCAATTTAAATCAAGGTTGCTAAGCGTCTCGTATATATGGGAAGGGTCCTGCAGTTCAGGATTTTGACCTATATTGATCCTATCCGGTCCTATAAATATCATGTGTTTCCAAATATTTCCGGTAAATTACTAAAATTAGTCAATAGAGCTCCAGAAATCTGTATATTTCGAAGGCAATTCTGTTTGAAAATTCGGCACTTTACAGAAAACTTTGCTAATCTGATAATCCTGGTTGACAACCGTATTCGAAGTGTTGTTGTTTTGGTTCTTTTAAAACCCGATTTGGTTTATTTTCGCACGAACTTGATGTATTTTTAGTCGTTTGGACGCAAGTCTATAAGCTACTATTTTGGTCCGTAGGTCGACGGTTGGATGGTAGCCATTTTACGTTTCAAAGAGTTTTATGTGCAATAACATCGTAACTATTCGGCCGATTTTGACGAAATTTAAAACCCTTATGTTGTTTTACATTCTCTTTCGAGTGGTATAATTGAAAAGGTCTTCCCAAGGTTAATCCGATAATTATTGGAATTTTTGAAGGTCGTAAGGTCATATGGTCATACAGTCATACATTTATGAGTCAGAATAATTAAGAGCACGCGACTCAAGTCTTTTGACCTTGTGTATTTTTACTTAAAAAATAACATTTAGGATTTGGACTTAACTTCTTTTTTTATTCTGGTTAAGAAAAAAACGTTTGTAAGTACTATTTATCAATTTGATCGGGAAGGGAGGGGAGAGGTCAATTCTAAGCCTTTCTGAAGAATGGGATTTAGCGGGATTTATCAACGTTCAGCTACGTGACAAATTTCGGCTTTTGAAGTTACGATTAATATATGGATGAGTTTATCGATGTATGCTTATTTCAATACTTGTGTTTTTTTTTAATTATCCTTTTCATTTATGTATATTTAATCCCCAAAAGGCCAAAGCGCAGAAATATATAAATTTCGCGACAATAGACATTTATTAACCTAGGTTAAAAATTTCCTTCATCCCTTTGCTAGTATGAATCTGTTAATTTTGTATCGAAAATGGAGGAAAGTCTGATATAGACCAATAAATACTAACAGCTTAGAATGAGATATTGGGTTCCACGTTCACATTTACTAAAAGAAACCCGATAGAAAAACTTATTTTACTTAATAAAAATTCAGAAGAAATATATAAAATATTCGGAGCCAAAGTTGAAATTGCTTTCCACAAAGTATATCATCATAAGTTTTGGCTAAGGGAAGTTTTTCGGATTCCAAAGTCGCAAGTCAATTTAAAAGTGCCAGGAGGGAATTGTTACTGCAATTATTAAAAATGCAAAATCTCCATTCAGGATTATAGAGACTACCAAGAATCCTAAGTTGTCCTATTCTTACGTCAGATGCAAGCAATTATAATGCAGAAACCCCCCCTGCTCTAATTTTATGCATTATTTTTGTCCCAAAACGCTTTGAGCTTATGAAGTTTTTGAAAATAAAAACCTTTAACTATAAGATAGCCGCGGATCTAGGGGAGCTGAGGGGCCTGAAGCCCCCTCCAAATTTCAGACCCGTTTCTGTTTATATTAAGGCATACTTGTATTCTGCTATTCAGAAGGAGATATGTAATAATAAAGAATATATATAACAGTTTTAGAAAAAAGTTGCGATCGAATGTATCTTATATGATACATGTCTAAATTACAGCTAAATCTAAAAAATAATTAATAAATTCAGTCTTATCTTTGAACTGACGTCAAAAAACTACAATAAACCACAATTCATAATTTTGTGATATGTGAAAAAGAATCGGATTTGAGAGAGTTGGGGCTCAGTCCTTGTGAGATGCTGTTAGTTATTATCAATTCTGTGTAAAATAACTATTATTAATAATCAATGTCTTCTCTCAGACTACTCAAATGGAGGGAAGCCCCTCCCCCCCATTTTTATCCTGGATCTGCCACAGGATCGATAAGAAAAATATAGTGTATTTGGTGATGCTGATTCAAATCCATGTTTGGATGTATACATAAAGGTGCACAAGCATGAATGATTCATTGTAAAGTGGTGTTAGACACATATTTTTCACACTGCGGTTCAAACAGTTTGAATTGAATGATTAAAAGATTTTGTGAATTTGTTGGCCTTCAAAATATTTAGATTCTCTCACATTCAAAAACTGGTAAACTTAGTTTATTTAAAACTTTGGCTTCATTTTTTTTAATTCTGAAGAAATGCCCTACAAACTTTTTTACTCTTTTTAAATAAATCATTAATTGTCGTTGTCAATATATTTATATGTAGCAATAATGAAAGTTGAAAAACGATCAAATAGTGTCCTTCAATTACTCCAGGGATTTAAAGAACTTACTGATAATCTCGATGCAAGAATACACTCAACACACTGTTCTTAAATAGGACAAGATTAGTTATGAGTTTTTATATGGAGTCTACTAAATAGGCTTCCAAGTTGAGTGCAATAGAAATTGACGACAATGTTCAGTTCGTTCATTGGACAACACTTCAAACAGTTGTTGATACAACGCGAACGCGATTTTGAAGAATGTGTTTTGTTCGTAAGCAAACTAAATTAGATGCTAATTCTCAAAGCTATTAATTTTGTGCTTGTGCCTCTTCAATTTAGCTTCTCATAATGGAAATGGTGAACGCGTTTGCTCTGTATTGCATATTTAATGGCCCAAAGGATGGAATAAGTTAGAAGTGACTACTATAGAAATTTATGGCAATGTAAATGGAGCTAAGAGTGCAACTGCAAATTATTGGTAAATTCTACAAAATAAGGATTTATTAGTTGAAGAATTATCATTGAAAAAGGGTAATTTGATCAATATACTTTATTTTTCTTAAAGAAATAGGTATTTTGATGTCCCATGAATTTGGTTCTTTCCTCTCAAGTGTTATGTATTGTATTTATGGGTACAGTGATAATTATAAGTAAATACATTTTTACAGGGTAACTTTTATTTCCAATTACTAAATCTGGCAACTTTACTTTCACTTGAAACCACTGCATTATTTATATTGAAGAATGGATCCAATAAACTTTAATTTACGATATAACTTTAAATTAAGGTTCTGGTCGTCCAATAAAAAAAATAAAAAAATTTGTAAATCATTGAAACGTAATTTTCTGGCAGGATTCTACAAAAAAAAAGAAAGTAAAGAATGGAGCTGAGTTTAATCTTAAAATTGATCGATTCACTTGTAAAGATTCGATTCTCTCCCCACAAATTCAAAATTTATCATCCTCTTACGTCATTGACAATTACCCAAAGAAAAAAACACATGAGGATAATTGATTGATTACAGTTACCACTGGTGTAGTCCGAAAAGCTCCTTGTATATTTATATTCCTGTTGTAAATGAAAAAAGTAGGAGAATAGACCAAAACACACAACTCCTATGAGAATAGGAAAATAATAGGAGGAGACCAAGAGGAAGAAAGTTAGATAATGTAAAAATAAAAACATCCTCTTTGCTTTTAGACCTATTCCAAGGTTACATTTAGGTTTTACTCTTCAGCCGCAAAAGTCTTCTTCCCTTAGAAGAAAACCAATTTAAAAAAAGTTCTTGGTCGCATTTTGGTAAGATTTGACGATCGAAAGTCTGTTACATACTTTTACATGTACCAATTCTGTATTAATATCCTATTTTTTTCCCTCACATCTAAATTCCAACCTTCCCCTTATTTCTTGAACTACCCTCGAGGTGATCTTACGATTTTTGCTGGTTCATATTTCTGTAATTTACTCAAATTTCTGGATGAGTTTTATGAACGACTTGTTTATTTCGGATGAACTGCATCAAAACAGAGTTTGGATTACCACTTAGGTTTCTTTGTCCGGTTTTTATGTAGGGACAATGATGATCTCTGCGGATAATTCATCGAAACCTTGTAGTGAATGTTTTAGAGGCTTACGAGTAGTGCAAAATGTACACTACACCAATGTTCTCGACATAAGATATAAACAAGGAATTTAGATTATTGGTCACACCAGAGATTTAGGATATATTAGGAATTTGCGAGAGCCAGACGAAAGAGACCTCGCGGAAGTTCAGGTTCTTGGGGGTAAACATTTTTATATGTAAATAGTTGATAGGAGATGTGGAAGAGTCCATACTTTACAGGAAAGATTAACTAAATCTTATAGAATTTAACCTTCTAGAATCATGAGTTGTAAATATAGTATGTGCTAAAATTTATGAATACTAATTAACGTTTAACTTTATTGTATTCTAAAGACCTCGAGCTCAAAATCAAGCGAATGAAAATGTGCCATTTGATTCTCTCAAAGAATTCAGGAAAACGAAGAATTGTATTCTAGGCGAAAACTCCTGCTATTCTAATATTAATTTTTATGATTCTAATTAGCAGGACATTTTGGGCCAAAACTACTACATTTTATATAGAATAGCTTTCTTTTGCAAAGTGTGAGTCGTTTAACACGCGAAAATAACACCTTGGTATTGTTTTGACTAATAATGATGATTTTAGAAATGACGTTCGCATTTGATTACCCTTCGGCAACTGCGACTACAATTCAATTTAATTTAACATTTCTGCCTAATATTTCCCAATCAAAAATCCTCTATTTTAAATGTAAACTCTGGAATGGGTTAGAGTGGAATATAAGCTTTCGAGCAAGAACCCGTAACAAAAATACTAACCTTTTAGGACACTCAAAGCGGCGGATGAACTAACTTTACGAATGAAAGATAAACCTAAGCCAAGTACACAACTAAGAGGGCTAAACAAAAACATCTGCACAATAATAAAAAAATAATTAAAAAGACCCTTGTGAAGCTCCCTCCTCCCTTTCGCCCCTCACCCCGTTTTTTCCCTTTTATCAAGGCGTTCCCCAAAAAGGTTTAGGGTGGGATTGAGGGGTGCCTCGCACAGGGTATGGGGCCGATTGAGGGGGCGGGATGGGGAAACCGCAGAGGGAAGATGGACAAAGGGAAGCGGGTATGATGATAAAGGGCAAGCCTTTAAACGCCCCGCCCCGGGAGCCAGATCTGGGCGAATAGGGTGCATGTGGAACCGGTTGGGCACCAGTGTGCGCCACTAGTGGCCAAACGTTGTTTGACGTAGCTACAGTGACATAGGCGTGCTAAATACAGATGGGGACAGTAGAGTGTGGAAGAATCCAATTGAGATAAAAAAAACCCACCCTAACTGATCAAAGACGAATGGACGAAAGCTGGTCGGCGACTAGAGTGCAAAATTAGCCGTCACCCCACAAAAATAGGCGAGAAGAGGCTTTTAAAGAAAGTAGCAAAAGTAAGTGAAGTGGAGATTCTTAGAAGAAATAAAAAACCCAGGTAGTGTCAATCTAGTCTGACAATGCATGTGGCACTTTGCCCAGAAGGCGTGCCCCTCGTCCAGGTGCCAGTTGTAATCTTCTACACTCTGCTCCTCCCCCTTTGTGGGGTTTGAGGAGAGGGACAGACGGTACATAAAAGTATGGATAAATAAGAAGACATAAAATAATGAAATAGGTTGAATATTATGGCAAATTCTGCGATGGCAATCTTCGTCAATTGTAAAAAGTGTGGCCGAATGAAGGAAAGGGTGGGAGGAACAGAGGATTTTAAATGTATACAAAATGAGGCACCATGCGTGGGTTTGGAAGGACAAGAAAGGAGCTAAGGACTTCGTGGACACTTCCGTGCCATGACGAAGTTTATTGGACTGAAATGGCATTTTGCTATTCCACCAGACCCCACGTCCCAAATTTATACGATACGGAATATAAACAAATGAAGGTAAGTCAATATCCTAAGTATCTATGACGTGAAAACCTGGCGAAAATTCTATCTGAGCAAAGGAAGGTGTGAATTGGCAGGCAGGCCGATAATACCGCCCCACATGACACAATTTAAAAAGTGGAAGACTGGTAGTCCCGTCTCTCACAAGGCAAAACCTAAATTGGAAGAATTAGCTAAAAAAAAACGCCCTAACAAAAGAAATCTCTAAATTGGAAGACCTATTGAAAATACAGTCCAATATTATGCAATTGATGAATTTAAACACTAGGCGAAAATAGTATCTTATGCAAGTAAGGCCTAAATTGGAAGACTAGGCGAAAATAGCGTCTTATGCAAGGCAAGGCCTAAATTGGAAGACTAGGCGAAAATAGCGTCTTATGCAAGGCAAGGCCTAAATTGGAAGACCCACTGAAAATAACGTCCATCGCAACGCAAAGTTTAAATTAGAAGACCAGGCAATGGCTTCGCTACTAAGATTAAAAGTTAAAATCTAAAAAAAAGCAGCCATGGTTAAATTTTTATAAATTTTCTGAACTTCGCCAATTATAATCATTTTAAAAGGAACTCTAAAATAAATTTCCCCACTTTTAAAATATCACGTTGCTAAAATATAGTTATAGAAGAAGATATATAAAAATAAATTTTCTGAACTTCACCATTTGTAATTCTTTCGGTTTTTAAAAATTTACAAAATTTGGATACTTATATTTATTTCTGAACTTCACCATTTTGTTTTTTAAAATATTAAAAAAGAATTATTAGAAATAACTTTGATATAAAAAACATAAGTCATAACCAAACTAAGATGAAAAATTATTATTCGAATACTCATAAAAATTCCCTTCTTAAATTATAGAGTTAGTGATGATGATGATGATGATGAGGCCTAGACTAAAATATCTTCCAACGCAACGCAAGGGCCTAAATTGGAGGAGCTGCTTCAAATTCCATCAGACGAAACGCTAAACATAAATTGAAAAACAAAGGAAATTGTGAATAAACAATTAAAAAAGCGAAAGACTGCAGTAGAAATTTGCCTAATCTTTCTCTATTTGCCTTTCCTGGTATGTTCTTCGATACGTCCCACGACTGATTATAGAAATAAATAAGGCAACGAATATTTGTGGGCATTAGACGGCAAAAGAATAGTAATAGTTCTTAGTAAGGTGTTTAATTATTCCTCGAATTTTGATATTTTGGACCAAATTTAATAATACACAAGAAGAATCGAAGAATACAGACGAAAAAGGTAGAAGTAAATGGATATAACGAAAGAGGAATGAGGACATATAAACAAGGTAAAAATAATGTAAATAGAGATTATGTAGAAATGAGAAGGATTAACGCATTATTTAAAAAGAGTAAGGTAGTATTATTGAGATTCGTAAGCACACCCAGTACCATACCAATTAAGCGTCGACGCTTAATTGAATCGGCACTTATAAAAGAAATTCCCAACTTCAATACTTCCGACGGCCAATTAAATACTAATACCTTAATAAGCAAGAAATTCATACTTCCGTTTCTCAAAAATGCCGCCACATTGTCGCATCTTCCACCTTAGCGCCACTGATTTGTGTGTTTGTACGTTAAGCAACTTCTGTATCTCACTTGTCCACCAGCGACTGACGATGACGGATGTTTCCGTCGAAACTTGGTTTCACATATAAAGATATAAAATTAGTCCTATTACTGTGGTTTTATGCATATATATATATATATATATATATATATATATATATATATATATATATATATATATATATATATATATACGAAAAAATAATAATAAACCGCAATATGTGAATCTGATTTATTTAAAAAACAGGATTAGTTTCGCCATGATGCCATTATCAACTCTATGCTGAAATGCAAGGGAAGCTACTCCAGTACATAAAGGCGAGCAGATAACTAAACAGAGGAAACAAACTGGAAAACATAAGTATCTGTGTGGATCCGGGGCAATTTCTAATCCCCGTGAAGGACTGGCTTGGCAACATTATTTGAGATATATCTGTTGAATTTGTATTGCCCTTCAGATAAATTAAAATTATTGACTTAGTAAATGATGTTTAATTCTGCAATTCTCTTCTCAATATATTCTATTCACAACCTCTTATCTGGTTCCGATATGTACAAGACATCCTATCGGCATGGGCCTTAGAGAACCAAAATTTCAATGAATTTTTCCACAAACTGAATTAGTTACACCCAATGATAAAATACGAAGTAGAATGCGAACAGAACAATTCTTTACCGTTTCTAGACGTAAAAATCCACCGTTTAAATAATTGGATAAGGTGCTCAGTCTTTAGGAAACATACAAATTCAAATGCTTACATACATTCTTCTCATTGCATGTCAAATCTGTTAAGATATCCGGATTTTTTCCCCCTTTTCCCGACCCTATATAACATGCGACCCAATTTTCCTTCGGGATGAAATCAACCACCTTATCTGCAATTTCATCGAACTAAAATACGCAATTTATTTCGTAAACAGATACCATTCTAAGGCACGGAAAAAAACCTTCTATTCCATCTCCACACCCAAAAAAGAGGATTTTAAAAGTTGTATTAGTTTTACCATATGCTCCATATCCAGCTTCAGTCCCCTTAAAATCATATACCAAAGGAAATGACATAAATATTATATTTAAATGTTTAAATACCATACTCAAGTCTTTAACCAAACTGCGTCCCAACAACCAGGACGCAGGCGTATATCTAATCCCCTACCAAAATTGAAATTTGTCATACATCAGAGAGTCTGGTCACTTTAGTAAGAGGATCAAAGAACATCAGGGAGATATAAGAAGGGGTGTAATTTTATCAAGTTTCATTACGCACATGCAAAGTTCCGACCATAGAATAGATTTTACCAGGCAAAATTTATTTATAAATCGAACAATTATATTGAAGGGAGAATTGCAGAATCAATCATCATTAACAAAGTACATAATTTAAATTTATCTATATGGCAATACAAATTCAATAAATATATATCGAATAATGTTGCCAAACTCATCTATAAACTGCCATAACCAGTCCTTCACGGGGATTAGAAATTTGACCCTGGATCAACGCAGATATTGATGTTTTCCAGTTTGTTTTCTCTGTTTTCATTTTGCTTAGTCTTTTGTTCGCCTAAATGTACTGGAGTCGCTTACTTTGCATTTCATTATACAGTTGATAATGGCTTTAAGTCGAACTAGTCCTATTTTTTTAAATAAATCAGATTCAAATATTGTGGTTTATTATTATTATTTTTGCACTGGATATATATCGCGTTAATGTAATATCTTTTAATCTTATCTATATATATATATATATATATATATATATATATATATATATATATATATATATATATATATATATATATATAATGAGAGCGATAGGGGAAGGGGAAGAAGGAGAAACAGAATCTATCGAAATATAGAGAAGAAAATTTATTAAATCAAACAGGCAAATGACGAAATAGGATAAGAGACCAGATCAGAGATGGCGAACCTAGTTAATTGACAGGTCATTTTTAGTACTTTTAAATTTTTAAAAACATAAGTGAGTCACTTTTTTATTAACTCTATGTTTTTTTATTAAGAGACTCGTTGCTGCATTTTAGCTGCTAATGTTTTAATTCCTGGTTCATAATGTGTTGTTTTCAGTCTCACGCATGCAGCAGTCATATCTGTACCAAGACGATTTCTGGCGGTTGAGTTGATCAAATTCATGGATGAAAACAACCTTCCACGTGAATAAGAGAAACCAAACATTGTCAGTATAGTAGTTATGACTAACATTTTCCTTTGACGCAAAAGAGTTTGGTAAAGAGTTCCATTCGGCAATTATGAGGTTCTGTACTCTGCTTTCTTAGGTTTCATGTTCTTTCGTTACATTCAAAACTGAGGCTTTTACTTCTTTTTTTGCAACTTCCAGTTAAGGTCAATCAATTTTGCTTTCGACACCTCACGTTCTTGGAAGTCAGCTAATTCCATTTCCAAGTTACTAGGGTCAAATTAATCGAACTTTGATAGCTTAATATTTTCAAACAAAATAGAATGGGGGAATTGGATGCAATGTAGCATCTAATTACCAGAATTGGGAAAACCTCAATGCGAGCGAATACATGACAATTTTTATTACTAAACAATACTTGTTGAGTACATTTTCTTCCTTTGCTGCATTTTCAGTTAAAAAATTGAAGGTTAAAAAGTGCTTCTGTAATAATGGCAATACTTCATCTTATTGTCTTGAAGAAATGTCTAGTTTTTGTTCGAAAGCTTTAATGAGCTCAAACATTAACATTACAACACACCAACAACCTTGTAATTTTTATATCCAAGGAATTGTAATTCAATGTTAGATCAGTAAAAAAAATGTAAGTCATTCAACCAATTCATATCATTCAGTTCTGGATAGTCATGTCCTTTTTCACTTTAAGAAAAGTCATTTCTCCTAACAATACCTGAGCACAGCTTAACCATATTGGAATATTATACATGAGTAACCCCGAAAATTGAGTGTTGAATTCATCCAATAGCTTGTTAAATTGAAGTTTGTTAAGAGCATGAGCAATTATAAAATTCACAATCTTTATTAAAATAGACAACATTTTCTAGTGAGCTCAAATAGTCTTTTGCACACAGGGATTCTTGATGCAAAATACAATGAAATTCAACTAAATTGTGATTTACTTTCCGTTTCAGTAATTGCACAAATCCAACATGCTTTCCAATCATAGTTCGAGCTCCGTCAGTTGTTTTAGATAGAATATTTCTGAAGTAAATGGCAAGTTTAATAACTTTTTCTTCAATTTATTCATAATATCTTGACCTCTAGTTTTTGCAGACAGTGTCATCAATTTAATTAGCTCTTCCTTCATTATATCTCCGGAAGGAAATCTTGCAATAACTGTTACACGGGCAAGCGATCTAACATCTGTACTTGCATCTAAACGAATTGAAAAAACTTCTACATTATTCAACTCTAGTAAAAGTTGATCGGTTACGTATTTGTCCTTAGCAACTATTTGATCTTTCACCGTATTTATAGGGACTGACAACTCATTAATTCGCTTAAGAATCTCATCTTTATTCTGCAAGTCTTCAAACAATTGCTATCAGGAAGTGGCTTTCTTTGTTGAGCAATTTTAGATAATAACCGAAAACTCGCGACTGAAATATTGTTATGTGAATTAAAAATCCTTTTTAAATTGTTGCATTGTTGTTCCTGTCCCTTTACTTGTCTCCAAATAATTTAACTCTTTTGTTCATCTCTTATAAACACAAATTTCGATGATTGCTTTAAAAATGGCGTTTAATATTATATGAGCGAACTGAGCTACAACTGACTGATTTTCTTTATCTTTGTAGTCATTTTTATGGGTTATAAATTCCGGACTTTTAAAGTAATGATCACAACTGAATTTAAAATATACACAAAATTGGCGACAAGAAAACACGAGGAGAATGCAAATTGGCGCTGAAAGATAGCTTAAGCTGCTTAGGCTACGAGGGAAAGAGAAACAGATTCAAACACAATTGTCATCAAATCATCTAAAAATGGGTAATTTTTTTAGGATTGTAATTTCATTCTTGAAAAGGAAATATGTAATTATTTGAATATTTATTATTAAAAATTATAATCAAATGCTTATTTTTAAAAGGCAAAAGATTTATTTAACAAATAGTAAAATTACGAATGAACCAATTGCATTTTTAACTTTTCTTTTCAGAATTCTTCGTTCATTATTCAAATTAAACCGACTTATATATAATCATAACTAAGTTTATGTTTAGGGGCTGAACGAAACGTTATGACACCCTAAAACTCAAACTACTGATAAGTAATTTACAGTTATGCCCCAAAATTCCTTCATGGCAACTCTGGTAAGAGGGAGACGCTTTTACCAGCTGTTTATTATGGTATAAAAATGAAATAATTATTTAACGGCGCAGAAAAATATTAAAAATATTAAAAATTTCAAAGGAAACCCTAAAAATTACAATAAAATTTTAATATAAATAAAATCGTTGGTGGGTCTTTAGAAAATTGGCGGGGCGAAACACTGACCTACGGGTCAGTAAGGGAAGGATTGTGGTAGTTTATTTCTTCCATACATTTCCAATGAACCCTAGTTTGCCCACTTTGCAAGCCACTTCTAATCATTTGGGAGGCTGGTAGCTAATTTGAACAGCTAGTAATCGACCAGCCTTCGTCCATTCATTTCTGGTTGGGGACGGGAGGATAGGGGAAGCTGAGTCACCCCCTCCTTCTTGGTTCCGGCAGAGTTGGTGGGTTCTAAAATGTCTGCCTTCTTTTTACAGATATTTTTTTGCCTCATCTATCCTCTTACACATCTCATGATGAGATCGAGTGTAACATGGGAACCCTCGCTGTAGACGACATCTGGAGGATGTGTGCCATCTCGGCCCCAATGCCTGGAAGACCGTCTGCGGTTTTGTCTCAAACACATTTTCCTTGCCTTTGACACCTTTCTTTTCACTCTTTCCGCGTCTATGGCCTGTTAAATTCGAGGAAAAAGCAAAAAGAGGTCTCAATTCTGTCTTTGTGTGTACATTTCTGGTTAAGAGCTACTGCGCTCATATGTACAAACTAGGGTGTATACCAAAGTTTCGACCGATAAAATCCAATACTTAAAAGTAAGCACTAAATGATAAATGCAACTGGAAATGAATGAAGTATGAGGAAATCGACAGGACAATAGAAAATCCTAGAACAAATAACCAGAATGTACCGTTTAAGAGACGAGCTAAGAAAAGGAATCACAAATCAGTGAAAGGAAATCTGGCAGGATATTATGGGGAGGCTAGACAGAGAGAAAACCGAGAATGCCACAACAACAATACACGATAGAGGAGAAATCATAAACGACCCGGCAACTCTCGAACGGAGATTTAGAAGATACTGGACAAAAATATTTAGGATAACTACCGAGAAAAACAACTTCGATCATGAATTCGGAGACCAGCTGATCGACGACCTCAGTACGATATTAAACCAAACTTATCCTACCCCGAATGTATCCCTGGAAATAGAGTTGGATAACCATAGACGTCTCATAATGTTTGAAGAAAGCACGGTCACCATAATGTCATTCAACAAAGGGCTCCGACCCGTCTGGGATCGCGAAAAATAACCTGGCGAACGCTCTGGAGCAAATTGTCCAAGGCATCACTAACGCAATGAATGCAACTTTGAACTCAGGCTCCTTCTCCGGACGCATATAAAATTGCCAAAATAATCTTTATACTAAAATGGAACAAACCCCTATGACCAGATGATTAGGGGCTGCCCCATCTCTCTTCTGGAAATACTCGAAAAGATTTTGAAAAAAATTTTGTTAATAAACTACAGCAATTGCACGAGTTAGAGGTGCACAAATCACAACAATGATTCAAGAAAAAGAGGGGCACGAATACAGCCCTGTTGCTCCTGATAGAGAAAATACCCAATGTCAAGCGGAGAGCAACTATGTGAACATTGTACTGAAAGATGTGCAGAAGGTCTTTGACAAGTTATGACTGAAAGGACATCAATACAAAATCCTGAACCTTCAGCTAGACCCAATCATGAAAAGGGTCCTCTTCGAAGCCGCGTATCATTATCGAAGGCCGCAGATGACAGGTTTGAGCTCAGGGGAGCAGCTTGAGCTCCCTGGTTTACCTAGTTTTTACAATAGATCTTCCAATAACGGTACAGGGGGATGCGATGAATCTGCAATTCGCAGATGACATCACACGAAACGCCCCATGTACATAAAAGAATAAGAGGGTGCAGGCTGTACGAACAAGCTCACAAATCTCCAATATCAAGCAATAAAAGAAGAGGTGGAAAATTAAAACCAACATTCCCAAGTAAAAGTAATCCCGTTATTCCGAAGATTAAACGGCGCTCATAACAGAGAACGGGAAGAGGTTTGGCTACGCTAGCAAAAGGAGCGTGCTAGGCCTCAAAATAATCACTCATGTTTACGGGGCTTCACCACATTATGATGCACAAAAAGAGGTTTATAAATTGCACAGACTCATAGGCGTTAGCGGGGCAAACATAAGGAAGCTAGATCTAATGTATATTCGGTATAAGCTCTACCTTTCCGTGGTGAGCCTGGTGGTCAACAAAAGCACGATGAGAAAACTCTAGCAAGTGCAGAAGGCAGCGACTCTCTATGTAGATAAAATCATGAGTCTCGATCAACGGAATCAGAGAGAACTTCACAGGCTGCAGATGATAGAAACTATCAGCATTGCGAGCCATAGGCGGCTACCCATAAGACCTGGGCAGCGATGGCGGAACATATCATTCCAGAATTAGAAGAACTACGATTGATTTAAATCTAGGAAGGAAAGAGACCAAAAATTTATCGTAAAACCAGATTCCCTAGCACCAACATTTTCTCGGAGGATGACATAACGCCAATGCTCAAATAAACACCTCAAAGAAGACCACATAACTCAAGGTTAACTTTAAATGAATAAACCAAACTTCCAAAGCCTTGGACACCACATAACTTACGATGACTTTTAAATTAATCCACTGAACTTCCGTAGCCATGGATACTGCATAACCTATGCTTACCTGTAAATGAATCCACCGATATTCCGTGGATATGGAAACTACATAACTTACGATTAATTATCTTTTAATGAATCCACCGAACTTCGTTAGCCAAGAATACCGCATGACCTCCGCTTATCTTTAGATTAATCCACCAAAACTGGTGACTAAGAGTAGATCGGAGTCTGAAACCTTATCCACTTCGCTAGGAAGAGCTCATACCCCTTTTAATATTCCTACAAGAGGAGTTTAAATCATTATTAAAAATTAGATCCTTATTAAATAACCTATACTATGTGTAGGATATGTAGTCTCTATGGCTACTGAAATTCGGTTGATTTATTTAACGCTATGTGTCCGAGAGAGAAGGTTTCCCCCCACCCCCCTATAACCTAACGTCTACCTGTGGTGCCTTCCCGCAAGTGGCACAGTGATTTTCCCTCCTGGCTGACGTGCTGATGGGACTCAGTGCCCCGTCCGGCCCCAGCTTAGCCTGTTCTCTTCCTTTCTTTCAGCACACTGAGCCTAAATAAGGACTGTGCGTAAAAACTGTTACAAAAAACTGTGTTGTCTGAGAAGATACACTTGTACGGCCAGACAGCCCCAAGGGAGCCGCGAGGTTTTCGCAAGACCACTTAATCCGCTTTGGGTTCCATTCCTCATCATCGCACCGTCTGATTGGCGCCAGATCCACGGCGCCAAGGTCCTTTGCGCAAAATTGTGAGGCCGCTGAGACTATCCCCCCCTCCTGGCGTGGCAAGTCTAATGAGATCCCCGTCCCCCTTTGGGGGGCTCCAGGCGATCCACTTCCGCCAAGCAGTATAAATACTTCGAGATAAGCTTTGATAAATCAGTACCATAGAGCCCCGTCTTGGTTAGCGGTCACTTAGGGTCTGGTAAGCCATGCTCCACCTCCCAACGGCTTCCAGCTACGAAAGCGATACGTCACTTCTCTACTCTCCCTCTCTCGTGCCCAAGGCGAGAGTTCTCCAAGACAGATGATAAACACGGACAGGCATCCATCACTCAGTTATCGACTTCGTTCAACGACTGGAGTACTCCCCCGCTCATTTCTCAGCGAGGTTAAAGAAGAAAGAATCTTGCAAGCTGAATTTTGCAGCGCCCCGTTTATTCGCCGTATCAAGCCTCCAGTCAATTAAGATTTACGTGTCTCCCTAATAAATGCACTCTCCCATTTTCTCTGGAAGTAATCACCGTACATCCTCTCTCGGACTCTCGTACCCGTCGAATCATTTTTATCTCCCTCCCCCCATCCCCGCTCTGGTACTTCGGGTCTCATTTTATTTATTGTCAGATATTTGCTTTTGCTATTAATATTTTCTTTGTATAGGGTAAAGTTATATATTTTTCTACCATTAGTTTCTCTAATCCGAGAACCTCTAAGAATTGCTAACTTAGGCCAACTGCACAGGATTTTGTTTATTTAAACCTCGCACTGGGATCTCTATCCCGATTTTCTGGCGTGCCCTCTTCACGGCCACCCTACGACATATATATATATTATATTCTGGTGTCCGGTGATTAGGGTCATCGTACGTCACTATGCGTTGACCATTTGTATCTCTATGGCAACGAAAATCGGTATATTCATTTAAGGTTAGGTGCTCTCTATGGGAACGGAAATTAGATTCATTCATTTAAGATTAGGTGGTCTCTATGGAAACGGAAATTAGATTGATTCATTTAAAGCTATGTGGTCTGTATGGGAACGGGAATTAGGTTGGCACACTTAATGATACGTTGTCTCTATGAAAAAAAAAATTAGGTTAATTGATTTATCCCAATACATTTCATATATGGATTTTCTTCTACTGAAGATTAATTATATTTGTTTTTCTTGAATAAATATGATTTATCGGATAAAACTTTGGGAGCTGTAATAGCTGCACTCTTCCCACTGTTGTAGAATTGCTAATCTAATCTTTACCAGTAGAATGACCAGGAATAGATGCACTCTTCCCACTGGTTTAGAATTGCTAATCTAACCTTTAGCAGTAGAATTTTGGTTCACTAATCTTTACCTTATTTAAAGGGATATTACAATTTTAAAATGGCCCAATGGTAGGTAAGGAGACTTTCTCCATTCCGACCACCAAGAATTTTTATTATGAAAGGAATATTTTTATTACCTTAAAACATGTTTTGCTCTCACACCGCAGAACTTCATTTCTTTTGTTTAATTACAACAATGTTTGTTTATCTTAATTTGATGTGTTCTTTGTCAATAAAGGCTTTTATATAATAGGCTTTGGGTCGCTATTTCTTACACTACCTTTACCTGACAGCTTAAAAGATTCAATTTGCCTCTCTCCTTTTGTGAGATTGAAATTGGATATAAATTCCTAACTATCTTCACTGGTCTCTGAGAGGAATAGAGCGATATTGCCAAGGCGATAGACTACGACTTAATTCGGAATAGGAAATAGCCTGGCAAAAGGTAGCTAGGCGAAATCCACGATCGTTTTTCATTATTTATCGGTTGAGAAAACGCAATATTTATGGCTGGCTGCGCGTTATAATTCGTTCATGCGATTATGTTTGTTCAGACAATGCATTCAGTGAATGAATATTCATTATTCACAATTTAAACACAAAATTCGAAACAAATTAAAACCAGTTTTTCCCCGTCTCAAGTCAACTGTTCTTGCTTAATGTAACCAAACAAATATAAATAGTTGTAATTATTCAGTCTATGTTGTTCTATTGATCCTTAAATGTGGCCTACTGAATCCAAATTGTCTTACGTCTAGTCTATATAACTACCGGGCATAAGACTTTGCGGGAATAAACGACAGATTCCTTGTAATGCGCACATATCAATTGAGTTAAAATATTGAAAAACAAACCAGCATCGGAGTAACACAGGACCATCATATACAAAGTTTGTCTGATACATAAGATTTATTCGAGTAAACCAAACATAATTATTCTTCTGTTAGAAAGTCCAAATAGGTATTATTTAACGAATGCGTAGCCTAAAATCAATCAACCAAATTTCCGTTGCCATATATACAGCTTACTTGCGCTTAGCCTACGCATAGAGTTTAATGAATCAGCCGAATTTCCGTTGCCATGGATACCGCCTGGCCTACGCATAGCCTTAAATCAATCAACTAAATTTTCATTGGCAAAAATACTCTAATAAGAGAAAGATTTGCCTAACACTGTAGCTAATTTACATCACTATAATTTATTGCTTCAAATGTCGAATAAGAAGAAATATGTTAAAGTCATTTCAGATTTTAAATTGTTCATTTGGATGGATTAACACCACATTGGGTAAGTGTCAAATTGAGCTAACAAATACGACATAGGTTGAATGATATATTAAGGGGTCATTTTAAATGTGTAAAAATGGAAAATAATCTATATCATAAAACATGGCAAAGAATTTGTAAAAAGATGTTTGAAATGGAATGTAATATGTTTAATGTGGGAAACAATAGGTGAAAATGACCTTAGATATTCATGACATTCACCTACTTCAAAGTCAATTTTGTTAATACTAATTCAATATTCATTTTTATCCAAAGGAAATGTACCCGATTCTGGACACCAACTGTGCCCATTTCGGGGCATTAAATTTGTAGGCCACACTGGTATTAACTAACCTGTCGGCCAGTCTGTCTTATTTTCTTTAATTCGGCTCCGGTTCAGAGTCAAATTTTCAGGACATTTAATGTTTACTATCTTACTCTGGAAGGTTGCGAGGAAATAGACTAGATTTTTCGTGTTATTTTACATAGAATGATTAATTTAACTATATAAGTTAAATATGCGAAATATTTTAGTAACCCAAAATGGATCATACACTTTAATTCGAATTGCTACTTAAATTGAATCGCTGTTATTGGAGTTGATTTAATAGGCTTACTTTAATGAAGTGTGAAAACCCTGTAATATGTGAATTGTTATTTATATTTTTTACTGTGTATTAAGGTTTGTGAAGATGGGAAGTGAATTAGATAGTCTTTAATGCCGGCGAAGTTAATTGGAACAGGAGTGTAAAACCTACCAGGCAAATAGAGATTTTGCTTTGGTTTGGAGCCCCGAGACGATAAATCAAGGCGTGAAGTGAAATAGTTTCGAACTTTACCAAGAAATGCAACCGAGCGTTACCATGGATACCAGCTGGAGGTGAGAGTGTCTTATTTCGAAGTTGTTATTTGAATTTTTTCTTCTCTGAATACAGAGAAATGTGTATCTGGGGAGGAACAGAGATGTTGAAGCAAGGATGCTAGATAAAACTTCTTGCACACTTTATCTTTCACTAAATTTGGTGGTTGCTGATGCAGCAAGAAACTGAATAACCTGTTCTCAGCAGGATTACGAAGATGGACAATCTTGAAGGACCACGTGACTCTGGCGCTGAATTCCTGGTGAAATGAGGTGGGAAAGTCGTGTTCACAGCATTGAAGCTCTGTGGTACCATTTTCCTAGGAGATGCACTAGGGAGGTCAGAGACAAAGCCACAGATTGCGCTGACCAAGGTTGAACTAAAAGCTTAGGCAATGAAGGTTGAGTCATACCGCTCCTACATTTACACAGTGGTGTAGTATGATATCTTCAACCAAGTAAAAAACGTGAGAAAGCTCTTGCAGTCTGTCACACTTCATTCTGATTTAGTAGTTGATCTCAGAAAGGCAAAATTTCACTAATAAGATACAGAGACAGTGGCTTTACCGTAGATCGAGGCCTTCTTTAAAATCATATCTGACGAGAGAAATGTGGAGGTTGTGCTTAAAGAGAAGAAGCTTGAAAGCCAAAGGAAGCATGTTGCCTATGAAACACATGACGAGCCTATATGAGATGTCATTAAGATGTTGGAAACTGAATTATTTATGTGGTTGTGTCACTAGCATTGAATCATTAAACGAAAGATTTGAAACCATGGTTGAAATGAGAGCCAGATTTGGAGTGATGATCAATTTTTTTAAAATAATGGATGGTTAGCCATTGATTTACCCATGCGACGAGCTCTGCAACAACTAACAACTGAGGGTGAAAAATACATTGATGGAAATGAAATGGACCTTAAAATTAGTAGCTTTCGAAGCCTGCCTTCAGATATTATGCTTGCACTGGAGCTTCTCCCCTACATAAAAAAAACAGCTGATGAAACTGTACGTCAATCTTTGGATTGCTCTGAAAATTGTTTTTACTTTTCATTTCATCGTGGTCTCATCAGAGAGGGGCTTTTTAAAGCTAAATTCTATTAAGACCTACCTGAGGTCATCCATAGAACAGAGTCGCCTTAGGAGACTTGCAATAATAAGTCTTAATCGGGAGATTGGAAAGAGCAGTTATCATACGACGATATCATCGACGACTTTGCTTATGAAAAAAAGCTAGAAAGCAACAGTTTTGAAGACAACAAAGATAAAAGAATGTGATCATGCAGACCTCTTCTACTGAAGGGATACCAACCTACACCTACTCACGAAAATAGCGCAAAAATCATGAAGGGGGCTTAGTGAAAACTAGTGTAGTGTAAATTAAACGCAATATATATATATATATATATATATATATATATATATATATATATATATATATATATATATATATATATAAATATATTATTGGTTGGGGTGTTTTTTTTATAATTTGCTCTTTTATATCGATATTCGAACGCCTGACCTTCATTGCCCTGTGGGTGAGATAGTGGGAGATTCCACCATTCGTGAGAGATACCTCCTGTAGACCCTAGAATAATGTTAGTTGGTAGGAGATTTGTTCCTCGGGGCTCGAACTTAATACCAAAATATTGTTGATAAGAGAGAAGACGATGTCGTGACATCGCAATACCCACTCATTAAAACGCTTTGACGTGGGTTTTTTAGCCCTGCTGCTATCCTGACCCACTCATAAAGCCTAATCTGCGATGTATCGAGAATGTTGTGGATCGAATCCAGGTGAACAGGATTTTACTAGTATGCCTTGACCAGGGTCTCCTTTCACCTGAATACTTAGGAATTATGTGCATAGGCGACGATTGCTCACTCTTGGAAGGCCGAATGATGGCAGCGCGCAATATCTCCTCAAACCACATTTTGCCGCTGCAAGTTTGTGAGAAGACAACATACGTGCGCCTGAGTGGACGGCAGCACCGTGTGTATCTATGCGCTGTGCAACTGCATGCTTAACGGGCTCATATCATCGAACCGGCGTGGCTAAGTTTGGAAAATAGATGGAAACCATACATACGGGGATTCAACAGCAATTAAAATGTACTAGAAGGTGAGTTGGAGTGCAACCTTTTTTCATGTAGTGGAAACTTCCGTCGTGTAGCCGACGCCATTTGAGTGCCACAAATCAGGTTCAACATACACTAGGAAATCGGCTGCGAGGATCGCCAGTAAAGATCCATGTGAATGAGTGTCTTAATCCAAGCTAATTATGACCTATTTTTCGGCCAAGGGGAAAATCAAACAATAAAAGAAGGCGTACTTCGTACACCCCCTTCCCCATGCTCGCCACTATATATATATATATTTAACTATATACATACACTAAATATATATGCGAATCATTTTATTAACACTTAAACGGCTGAATTCACTTAAATTAAAATTGCTACCGAGAACAAAATAGCTTTTAAGGAACTAATTTATTAACTTCACTTTTAGCTCTGTGAAATCACTGTTTGAGATGCGAATTAATATTTTTGCTTTTCACGATTTTTTTTTTTTTTTAGGGAAGGCGAATGAAATGGTCCATTGAAATTTATTGAAACACGAGTGTAAAACCTGCCGGTGAATGGAGATGTAGGCTTCGCTGCGGCAAGGATATACCTAAGAGAGTCATTCGAAAATGAATCAATGAATAAAGCAATTAGTTACGACCTTGAAATGCAAATGATCCTTACCATGGATAGCATTAGGAAGTTAGAGCGTCTTTTGTAGCAGTAGTTAATCTAAGTCTTATCTGCTTGCATGGAAAAGGGTCTCTGGCTTCACTCTTCTGAACTGATATGAATGGATCTTTCTCACCACCAATCTAAATTTAGTCCTCCCCAAGTTGGGGCGGGGGGGGGGGGGGGGGTAGTCTAGCGTGTCTGAAATTTGTACAGGAGCTTCGGTCTCAAGCAAGTTTACTTCCGACAAAAAGGGAAAAGAGATTATGATACACTTATGTGGCGTGGCGCAGAAAAAGGATCTCCTCACTCGGTTCAGTGGGTGTCGTACGCTCGGCCGCAACTTCGCATTTAGCGCATTAAAGGCTTGTGTGTATTGGTGTAAGTAGTGTGGGTAAGAGGAGGAACGGCCTCCATCCCGTAATTGTCAACATATCAAAAGATATCACGTATCACTCCAGCAAAAGGGATTTTTAGGTAATGAATGAAATTTATTATAAAACGCCAATATTTATTTATTATCCCCCAAAATAAAATATTAACAATTAGGGATCATTTTATGAATAGGTAACCTAATTTACCCCGGGGCAAGAAGAGTAACCCCAATATAAAAATGATGTGAAGGAAAAAATAAATGAAAAGTATCTACTAAATTATAAAGTAGGAAATTGAGTGGCAATTACGTTACAGAAATTAATTAACCTCTTTAATTTATTTCTTCCACCCAAATGAACTGTGGTAAATATCTGGAAGTAATTAGCGTTTGCATCCTCACATGTTGTTAATTTTTGCCATTTCTCTTCCTTAATGTGTTTTAATATGTTGTGTATGAACGTCTGTGGGTGGATTAACGAAGTGCAAGGAGTGGTCGACGGTTATGTGCTGGTAATTGGGATTATTAGCCGGATTTCTGTGTGCTCGCCCAAATATTTCATGCAACCGACTCCTGGTGAATAACTAACAAGGTCAGCAGACCTAAGTCGCGTGCTCTGAATATTCTGACTTATGACCTGACGACCTTCAAAACTTTCAATGATTCGTGGACTGCCCTTTGGAGGATCTTTGCAATTATATAATTCAAAAGAGAATGTAAAAGAACATAATGGTTTGAAATTTCGTTAGATTTGGCTGAATAGTTACGATTCTATTGCTAAATAATTCCCGGACTAACCTAAGGAGGACCTTAACAATTATATAATTCGAAAGAGTATGTAAAACAACATGGGGAATTTAAATCTTGTTAGAGTCGGCCGAATAATTACGATGTTAATGGCAAAAAAGTAAAATGACTACCGTCCGACCGATGACCTACGGACCGACAGGGCTACTTATAGAGTCGCGTGCAGGAGACAAAAAAGAATAGAGAACAGAATTTTACCATTTCAACAATGTGACCTCTGTCGATCCTTGACATGATGCTGCTAAAGGAATAAAAATAGATATTAAGTAAACTTTATGAATAGATAAAAAAAATAGAGAATAATTAGTTTGACAAATAAATCGGAATTGCTCGTAAGTACTAACTAAACCTCATCTTTATCCTCTTATTGGGTGACCATTTTTAAATTAGCTTGATTGCCTTCTCGATAATTCTCTCAGCATTACCGCGTTCTTATTGTATCATTCTTTCTAGGAACATAGAACATTCTCTCTGGGAACATAGAATATTCTTTCTAGGAACAAAGAACATTCTTTCTAGGAACATAGAACATTCTTTCGAGGAAAATAGAACATTCTTTCTAGGGACATTTCCAAATGGTAAGGTTAATCATTTCCAATTCCTTTCTTCATCCGAAGTATTAAATCAATTTTTACAATCATATTGATGGCATCGCCAAAAAATGACGTTGCTTTCTGATCAAATCTGTAGCTATACCGGTAATTCATAATTGAATTTCACTTTTCCTCTGACTTTTGACAGATTGCGCCATTTTCAGCGCAAAATGCACTTGAATCTGACAAAAACATAAATGCAAAATGTCACACCTATGCATTCTGGACAAAAGCCTATATGAACAATTCTAAGTGAGGATCTTTTCCATTTGGCAGCAGGTTTGGTCTTTTAACCAAATTTTCACCAGTAATGCTTTTTCATGTTATAAATACGAATTTAAAACCCTCATTTGAAAGAAATTAATGTAAACAAAAATCTTAATTAATTAAATATGGACTACTTTATTCAGCGGACGAATTATTTATACTTCGCGCGACAAAAATTACGGACGAAATGGTTTAGTGAAGTCAGCTATAATACCTTATAATATTGTTTTATTAATCTATCTTCGCTTTTATTACGCTTCCGTCAAATAAATTTGCATATGTTCGAGTCTACCACCTCATGGTGTGTTTGGTGATATCTTTGATTCCGGTGTTTTGTGATGGATGCTTGCAATACATCAATGTTTGGATCGACACTTTTCTTGATGATTCTCCGTTTCATACCAATAATTGCAACCTTCTAATTTTCCTATGTTCTGGTAGGCTTTCAACTTGTCACTAATGATAGTAGGCCCTGGACGGATATCTGCTTTAATGCGAGACAACAGCGTTATTTTTTACCTCTTCTATGTGACGGACTACAGGAATACCTCTTTGGTCTCTCTCTACACTCCATCCAATACTCATTGTTCTGGAAGCATTCTTGCCCTCTCACACTTCACTTTAATGTAGAAGGTTTCATCTATTTCTCCAGTTAGTCGTGGCCTACCTATAACAGCAGGGATTAATTGCTGCAATGTGGGATATCTCAAGCTCTTTCTTGCTAATATACATAGTTTTATATTCTTGTGACCAGGAGTAAATTAATATTATATTTGTTCTTAGATAAATCGTACTTTCCTCTCTTTTGCCGCATGTTTTTTCTTAGAGAATTTTGTGTCGCCCATCTTTTATTTGCATTTACTCTTTTTTATTCCTAATTAATTTCTTCTTGGGAATGAGAGCAAACTTTTAATAATGTTTCACTTTATCATTTACTTAAATACTTAATATTAACACAAATTCACTGCAAATTATAATTAACGTCCATGATTTACTCGTATTTCCAGAAACAATAATGAATCGTCCAGAATGGTTAATTTACGTATTTGGATTTAATTAAAATATATAAACAAATAATGTCCGTAAAGTAATTAATGTAATATAAATTAATTCATTAGTATATTATAATACAATATTATACTCCTATTATTGCTAATACTAGCAAGAATCCGCCCTGCTAGGCGTGCGGCGCTTGTTCGCTTCGTTCACAAAATTAATCTTAACATTAAATATATGAACCGAATTCTCGTAGCCATAGAAACCACATAGCATACGCAGTCTTAAATATATCAACCAAATTTCCGTAACCATAGTGACCACAGCGTACGCATAGCTTTAAATTAATCAACCGAATTTACTTTGCCATGGTCCTTATAATTACTAGAATATCTGTGAGATTTTTCACCTTACGATACTTTGTTTACAAACCATTATTTACCATAATGGACTAGAAAAGTTGCTTGGTCAATTTGAACACTCGAGGGGGTGAAATTGACGCGTGGAATGTTTTGTAGAAATAATTTCGGCGCTAAGTCATTTAGCACCAGGTCGCTTTAGCGCTAAGTCATTTAGCACCAAGTTGCTTCAGCGCTAAGCTTGTGTTTATAGTTGCCTCGACTAAGATATTTCCTATAAAAGGAGCATTTGCTCCATAAAGATTAATAAATTTAATCGTTTTGTGTGATTGACTCTTGTATTAAATTAGGGATCCCTTCCATTTCTCGGTAGGCGTATTTTTTTAACCAAGTTTCGACAAGTTTAACTATCTCGTATGCTAAATATGTATATAACATTCCTTTTTGATAAAAATGGAAGGAAACGTTGAAAAAAATGACATTAAATTTGGAGTAGTTTACATAGCGGGTGACCATTTTATGCAGTGCACTGCGAATGTCTAAATATCTTATTATAATGGTCCGTGTGTATGTGCCCGTCTGTGCTTGAAAAAAAATATATATATATATATATATATATATATATATACGAGGGGTGGTCAATAAGTTTTGCGAATCGGTAGAGCAAAACAGAGGAAGGGGATGGCTGTTTTGGGGGGTGTTAGGACAAGTTATGACAAGTCAGAACCTGCAGCCGCACGCTCCTGCCTCGACTATTTAAGAAGCAGTAGCTGATCGCAGATCGTCAGTCACAAATTTTTCAACAATGGAGAAAGTTGAGGACCGCGCAGTGATCAAATTTTTGACCGAGGAAGGCAAGAATGCAGAAGAGATCCATGAACGCATGGTTGCAGTGTATACCAACACTGCCCCTTCCTATGCAACCATTGCTCGCTGGAATAGGGAGTTCCGCCATGGTCGTGAATCCCTTGAAGATGACCCCCGTCCAGGACGCCCATCAGACGTGACCAACGCGAGAAATGTGGCCCGTGTGGAGAAGATGATCCTCAAAAATCGACGGGTGAAGGTCGAAGAAATCGAGCGAGAACTTAGAATATCACACGGAAGTGTTATCAACATCATCCACGACGATTTGGCTATGACCAAAGTCTATACCCTTTGAGTCCCTAGAAACATTACGCCCCATGATCGACTTCAACGTCGTCAAAGTCCACAAGGCCAGAGTTTCACAAGCTGCCCTGCGCGAGTGCGGATTCAAGGAGCTCAACCATCCCCCCTACAGTCAAGATTTGGCCCCTAGCGACTACTTTTTATTTCGCCAGCTCAAGGCTGCACTGCGTGGACGCCAGTTTGGGGACGATGAAGATGTCCAGCTTGCCATCCAGGAGTGGATTGAACAGCAGTCGGGAGATTTCTGGTTGTCGGGAACTCGAAGCCTCAGGGACAAGTGGCGCAAGTACATTGAAGTCGAGGGTAGTTATATTGAAAAATAATAAAACACTTTTCTTCATATATCGTTTCCTTATATCCGAATTGCAAAACTTATTGACCACCTCTCGTATTTATGGGTAAAGATCACAAGAGGTAACACGTGAATAAGTGTAAATATCTGGCTGTACCACGTAGAGAAAAAGAAAGATTGATTGGAGCTAGCACTTTCGTTATATTAATAACATTTTCAAACTCATAATGGTTTATGAAATTAAGAGAGACTGTATTTATACAAAGCAATGTTTTCCCTATAAAATCAGATGGTCAGATTTTTTATGACCTCTGATAAGTTTGATTTGAGGAAGAAAGATAGGACTAGATGTAAAGAAAACAACCCGGGGCTAATATTTACATTTCTCTCCTTTGTGCTGGCGAATAGGAACGATTCAAATATATTTCTGCTAATTCAGGGGCTTCAAACTTGAGCACCACACTATGAAAAAGTGCAGGGATCAGGAACTGACCTGCTCTAGATGCAGTGGGAAAGGGCATGGCTGGCGGGAATGCCCGGCAACCGAAGAAAAATGCCCAAACTGTGGGCAAAAGCACGGGGCAATGGCGATGTCCTGCTCAAGGAAAATAAGAGATATTATAAAGGAAGGCAAAGGATAAAAAGGCGGGTGGAATTAGGAGGGCTAATACCTCCCATGCCCAAGCTGCAAAAGCCACCTCTGCAAGAACCATCGACTGTGCTGCTTCAAAAACATACCTGAAGGTTGGTAATGAGAGTTCCTCAAAAATCCTCACGTACATTCTAGACGCTCACGTGAGGAACCTTACCAATCTGTGCTGCTTCGATACTGAGCTTAACACCATACTCAAGAAGAATGGTCTTGAGGAAATGTGGTTCCCGGACAACCCTCCATCGGGGGACGTCCTGTAACTACAATACCAGCCCGAGGAAGAAGCCCCCGCGATGCCCTTCCCAACAGATGAAGAAAGAGCGGAAGAGAACGAATCCCAGGAAATATCACAAGCCCCTCTGAAGTCCACAAATAGGGACCCTAAAATAGAAGGCAGAAGAAACCGGGAGATTAACGAGAAAAAAATCTGCGAGGAGAATAAAGCAATCTGAAGGTAACCTGTCAAGCTCCGCATCCTCCTCTGAAGATGAAGAATACGCCCCCCCACCACAAAAAAGAAAACAAGAGATCGAGGAGTAATAGCAAGGGAAAGGCTCCCCATCTAACCCTTAGATATGATGGAAAAGAACCCAGAATGCAGTTCTACAGAACTGATCTGACCCCATTCCCATCCAACCCCAACATTAGGGAGATTGTTGAAGGAGTAAAGACAGGACAACTAAAATGGACATACGATGCGCCGGCACAAGAAGCTATAATGGACGAGACGCGAAAATATAACTGTATAGGGACTCCTGCCTCAACATAAGTGAAGTAGAGTACGAAAAAATAAAAAAAATAGGAAAAAGAGACGCACCAAATGAACCAAAACATGAAGAACACAAAGAGCACATAAAAATACTCTCACTAAACGTAAACGGATGGTAAGAGAAATGCATTCCTACCGAAACATATTCCGTACAATGGATCCCGACCTGATCCTCATTTCCGAACACGGTGTAAACACAGAAACTAACGCAATAAAAATACCAAACTACCTGTGATCACAAAAAAACATACACAGGATCGATACGACAGCGCAGCCATCGCGATCCCCAAAAAATCACATACAAGATCCTACCAGACTTATAAGAATCATTCGTGGCTGTCGAAATCCCAACCCTGGTGGGAAGCCTAACCATGGGAACTGCCTATCAGCTGCCCGGACGAAACTACCTGTTGATTCCCAACTTCTATAACATTTTCGGGCGCAGGAAAATGACATTGCTGGGTGGGAACCTAAACGTCAGATGCAGAGCGTCTGGTTACGGTCGCACTGACTAAAGGGAAAGGAATCTGGAACTACTTCTCGAAGAGACAGACTCTTCCTAACGCATGGTTGGGCAACTAAACGTGACATAGTGTTAGCGAGCGGAAACCTCCCCTTTAACATCAGCAATGAGCCCAGACCTATGGTACTTAGCGACCACATCCCGATAATCACCACAATCTCGCTTGCTCCAATACTCAAGCCCGTCCCACTTAAGGAAAGTTATGAGAAAGCTAACTGGGAGCTATATAGAGATATACTTAGTGAATACTAACCAGCTGACCTGGGAGACGCCAATCTCGAAGAGATAGATGGGGAGATAAACACCATCACTAATTTCATCATTCAAGCTGACGAGAGGTGCGTGCCCAGAATCTTCTATAAAATGCTCCCACAACCTATGTAGACGAACAAGATGAGGAAAAACGCCCGCAAACATGGAGAAATCTATGAGGAAATCGGCAGGGTAGGCCCAAATCAGGAAAGGACAGCAATAATGCGACAACTAAGCGAGGAGTTAAAACACACAATCACAGAGAAACAGAAAGAAATCTGGAATAACATCATTGGTAGGCTGGACAGGAAAAAAAATCAAGTAAGTTTTTGGAATATGATCCGTAGACTTAGGAGATTGCCCACCAAAACCAGAACACAAATAAAAGATGGAGAAGATTTTACTGAGGATCCAGAATCTCGAAATAAGATTCAGGACACACTGGCAAAAGATTTTTGCTATAACCCCTGAGGAGAACGACGACTTCGACCAGGACTTGGAAGACCAACTCCTCGATGACTTCAGCACAGTGATACATAGAACCCACCACAACCAACAAGTATCTCAGGAAAGGGAGATAGTTAACCACGGGTGCCCAATCACCTTTGAAGAGACAATGAACACCAATCGGTCCTTCAAACAAAAGGCACCAGGCTGGTTTGGGCTCACAAAAAACAACCTCGTGAATGGCCCGAGGCAAAGTATTCAGGGACTGGTAAATACCATGAATGCCGCCCTGAATACGGGTTACTTTCCTGACGGATACAAGACTGCAAAAATCATCTTCATCCCGAAAGGAAACAAGCCCCCAGACGAGGTCGCTAACTATCGCCCGATCTCCCTTATGGAGATGAATGGCAAGAGATTCAAAAAGATTATAGCTAATAGGCTACAAGCTCAACTGAGCGAGTTAGGAGCACATACCCCCCAACAACACGGGTTCTGTTCAAAAAGGGGCACTGAAACAGCCTTGGCGCTCCTAACAGAGAAAATAGCTTATTGCCAAGTGAATGGGTGCTATGTAAACATTGTGATGAGGGGCGTGCAAAAGGCATTCGATTAAGTCTGGCTAGAAGGACTTCACTACAAGAACCTGAACCTCCAGCTGTACTCAATCTTGGAAAGGATCTTTTGTGACTTTGTCATGGAGAGAAGGGCATGCTTCATAATTGAAGGATACATGGGACCCGAGTTCGAACTCGAGGCTAGCGGCCCTCAGGGAAGCTACCTGAGTCTATTGCTATGCTTGATCTTCACCATCGAACTCCAAACTCTGGTGCACAGGGATAAGATGTATCTGCAATTAGCTGATTACATCAATCAGATCGTTCTCTGCCCAGAGAGGAAGCAAGGGCACAGAAAACGCGCACAATAGCGGAAATCATAACGTCAACCGATACGATATACGATGGAAAATTAGTACAAACAGGGACAAGTTTAAAATCGCCCCACTGAGCAGCAGGTCAACGTTGCCCATCACTATTGAAGGGCGGAGATTCGGCTACTCCGACAAAGGCATTGTCCTGGGCATAAAGACCTCCAACCACGGATATTCGAGACACTACACGGAGAGGTGAAATCTGGCAAAGAGAGAAATCTCCAAGCTATTCAGGTTTGGAGAACTTAGCTCGGCCAACATTAGGAAAGTATACTTGATGTACGTCCGGGCTAATCTTTTCTACCCCGCAGTAGTGACTCAAGCAGCCAGCAAGACTTCAATGAGAAAACTCCATGTCAAGGAATATGTGAGCTCCCTAGACAATACGTCTATATATACATATATGTATCTATTAGTTGGGAGGAAAGAGATGAAAGACACTAAAATATGTATATATATACAGTTATATATACATATATCCTCTAATATACGTACGCGTCCTTCGCTACGTACAAGTACGTTCACTTCGATAGCTTTTAATGAGTTTACCAAGTTACAGTTTAAGAGTATATTTAAAGATAGAAAATCAAAATATAATTTTAATAAGTCACTAGTTAACATGTATATACATATGGGAAATATTACTAATGTAATAAAGACAATTCTGACAAAATATAGATTAATTAACAATCGGGTAACTTTAATTACTCTTTAATGAGATTTTAAACGGGATACTATAAATCAGTTATACAGAGGGAATATTTATATATCGGAAAGTGGGTCAATTAACGGGAGATACAATCAAGGGTCGTTTTCCTGTAATGGGGTCACATCGATGAAAGGGAATCCCTTAGCGAGTCGGCGCTAAGAAATGGAAATGGACAATGGACGTAATTCTCGGCCGAATATCCTGACGGTGACGAGGACGAAGGGAGTGGGAGCAGAAGACGAGTTTACGATCCTACTTGAAGAGGGACGATGGCACCTCTGCTCCAGAGAAGTGCAACCTCCAAAACTCGAGACTCTGACGCAGCTCGGCGCTAAGTCTCACACAGGAAACTGGCGATCCTTGATGGGGGTTTCAGATGAGACGAGAGGAATCCCAGTCAATCCTTCAAGGACAAAACGATTCGATGCTTGCTCTGAACAAAGTAAGCCTTCATAAAAGAGATGGATCTGCCTGGTGAGATCCAACCTCGATGGTATAAGTGAATACCAGGGCCTTAGGGAAACAGACATACAATCTGAACCGAAGGCGACGGGTTCTCAAACTCAATATACCGATATTCGAAAGCACAGGGTATTTGTATGACGGCCATTATGGGGGTTTCTCCTCGTTGGCAGACTCAAACGACTGGCTGACCACTTCTGGCGGCCAGAAGGATTAGCGTTTGTCGCCTGACCCAAGTCTTAATGGCTTTTACGATGTGGGCGGGAAACTTTCGGCTAGCAGTTTCCTGACTACGGTGATTAGCGCTTCCTGGGCAAGGTAAAAGCTTTTAACACGCCCAACTTAATTAACTGCACCTGTGAGGCGGCTGACGGATATTTAAATTCTTTCTTCTTTATTTTTCTCTTTGGATTCAGAAATTACTCCACGTGGAGTTATACTTAGGAGAAAGAGAGATGGAAGTAATTCATGAAACAAATGAAGGGGGTATTCTTCTTGGCGTCCATTTCCCTTACACTCCAACGTCTCTGAAACTTCGCATCCCTAATAATCAACAAATCCAAAAGGCGTGACTACCATCGGCAAAGGGATGTTCATAGGAGGAAGAGACTAGACCGTATCAATATCTTCACCCCAAAACTGGGAAGAAAGGTTTGGTTCACCCTGACCAATGTTGTCATTCCGGAAGTACAGGAAATAGGTGGCAGACTAAGCATACCTGCAAGGCTACGGGAGAGACTCTCCCGTCGTAGCCACTTTCCGAGCACTAAGCTATGCTCATTTGAGAACATAGCACCAATATACACATAACAGAAACACTAAATTCTAACGCAGTAAGACTCGAAACAAACAAGAAAATAAGTAACAGGACACTAAAACAACAACCAACACGAGGTAAATTGCTGAGCCAAAAGCTAATAAAGGCTTTAAAGCTAAAAGATTTGGCCAAAAATAAGTACATCGAAATTTAAACACAAACAATAAGAAGAACACGCTAAGAGAAAATAAAGAAACACAAACTTGGGAAAACACAACATATCAAAGACAAACACAAAAAGGAAAATAAAAAATAAACGTAAAGTGATGCTCTCCCTACTAAGGCAAAATATCCCTCCCTCTTTTAATTTTCACCCACTATTATCTACCACTATACAACCATCTTAAAAATTGAGTACACCCTCATCATCATCATCACCATTCTGCCCCGAAGATGACCGACTGTTAAGTCGAAAGATGTCTAGGAGAATAAAGATATGCCTCTTCTGAGCAATTTTCCCCGCCTAGAGCCATCTGTTGAGACTATAGTTAAAGCTATAAGAAAGCTGCAGCCAAAAGTAAACAATGCAGCCGTTGCTGTCGACTTCAATGAATTTCTGCATAAAAAAATGGCCTCCTTCCCCAAAATATATATAGGTATTATTAGATAGGCTTCCTTCTCCATTGCGTAAACAGCATTTATTTAATATAATCTCATGTTATAAATGATTTAAATATATCAAGCAACAAAAAAAATTTTCCTTCTACAATATAAAAACGCCAAACATTCAAATATGTAAAGCATAAATAATGGCAAATTTTAATTAACCTCTAGTATGACCCCTTAAGGCCTCAATGACAGTCGTTAGGCTTTTCTTCTAAGAATGTACAAGATTTGTACACCTTTCAGAGTGATTTTAGGTCACTTCTTCAAAAACTTTCCCAATTCCACAAGGTTGCGAGGGTCTCTCTTGTGCATACAAGAGATGCTTGATGGAATTCAAATTATTGCTTTAAAAAGGCCATTTGGGTACAGTAATGCAGTGTTGTGCAAGGCATTTTTTGGTATACATTCCTGGTAGCTTTATGATCGTTGTCTTTTTGAAAGGTGAAATACCTTCCAAGTCCCAGTCTTATTGCAGATTGCTCCATTTTTTTAACAAAGTATACGCTGCTAGTTTTCAGTTTTTACGATCCCATATATCACTTTTAATGCACCGGGACCAGCATCAGCTATCATTCCCACAATATAATCAAGCCTCCATGTTTGAGAGGTTGGAACGAGTTCTTTTCTAAGAGCGCTTTGTCAGATCTGGGCCGAACGTACAGTTTATCGTTTTTACCAAATAGCTCGACTTTTTTAGCATTTGACGATCTTATTTTGTCTAATTTAGATTAGGATTGTTGGTTATCAACGTTTTACCTATGCGGTGACTAATTTCCATGTGAAAGCAAAATCTTGTCCGGAGTGAACGGATAGTGCTGCCTATATATGTTTCGCAAAGACACCGCAGACAAGTGAATCGGTAAACAACACCACTGCTAAACTCACGGGGAAGTGTTTGATCCCTCTGTGATTAACCATTGTTTCGTGGGATTTTAGGAATTTGATGGGGTTTTTTTAATAATTTTCAAACATTTCTAATCCGGAGCCCATATTAGTGCGTCTTCGTGTCAAGGTTTTGAAAAGGGCACTAAATAGCGATTAAATAGCTTGCCAATTTTGTATTATTCCTTTTACCATCTTCCTCGATTTCCCTTGTTGTCTGTTCACCCTTACCTTATCCATTCTCCTTGGGATCGAACCCTCACTTCATCACAACTGTTCACCAAATATCTCCAAACTTTGAACATTCTCTCAACAAGGAGGGACCTGGATTATACCCGGATCACTCTCAACCTTTCAAAATAATAAGGCTAATTTCCTTTCGCATCGAGGTCTCCGATTTAATAGGCAAATAGGACAGAAATCCCAGAATGAAAATCATGGAAATTAAATACATAAATGTTAACATTTTCATAATTTTCGCAATAATTGACTTGTATCGTGTCTTAATGACAGAGCTCAATATAAAATTTCTTAGATTTGAATTCAATTTCGGAGATATTAGAGCTTAAAGCCATTTTGATTACTCATAAATCAACATATCCATTCATTTTATCCAGCGTTATTATAATAGGATGATATGAAAAGGATGCTATAATAATATTAATTTTGTTGTGTATTTAAATTTTTTACAGGAGTGCAACTGTTAAAGCCGATTATTATTAATAATACTATTATAATTAAATACACTGAAATATCCAAAGTCATGGGTCAGCAGTATTACGTCATGTAATTTCTGGACCTGTTTCATTTGTAATCTGTGACCTCTCGTGGGGCAATGTGAACACCGGCTAGGCTGGTCATGGCAAGGCGACCTCAATAATTATCGGAGTTAGCTCGAATGGGAGATTCTAGTGATAGCCAGAAGGATGACGCATACCATTTCTGGACGATGTGGACGGTTAACATCGCTCAATCTAAGGTGTCACGAGTGTACCGAGGTAACCCAATGGGAGGCATTACCGCCCAGGGTGGACTGCGCAGTGGCAAGTTACATGTGCTTATGGTCGTAACCACTGACTTCTAGATAAAACTGTTCATGGCAGCAGACAATAACGCTTGATCAAAATGTATCCGCACGAAATGCAGGGAGGTTCCAGACGTACGCCCATCACGCCAGCCCAGCGTTGTTTCTATTCCAATGGGTATGGGAGCAGAAGATCCATCAGAATTTCCCTGATAAGATCACCCGACACAGCTCCTCCCCTGTGCTCGTGACTTAGGTAGCTTGACCCTGGAGAACAGGGACCATTTGATCTAGTCTGATGAGTCACAGCTCCAATTGTTTCAGACTGATACGGGGGCTCAGGTGTGGCGCTGATCCCATGAGGCAAAGGAACCCAGTTGCCACCAAAGCACCGTGAAAGCTAGAGATGTTCCATACTGGTGTGGGATGTGGTTAGGTGCCATCTGTTGATTCCGCTGGCTAGCCTAAACATGCCATTGACCGGTGACCATTTAGGTCCATTTAGGGACTTTAGGTACTCCAACAAAGAAGGGATATTCCCGCAGGATAATGAATGTACCGTGTCATCGGACCCAGGTTGCCCAGAATTGGTTCGAAGAGCTTACTTGAGAGTTACCACTAATGGTGTGGACACCACATTCACCAGACATGAACACAATTGATCATTTATAGGACCCAAGGTCCAGCAGCTACAAATATTAGGGGACTGCAGGCAGCTATTGGGGCGGTATGGGTCAACTTCAGTCCTGAGGTTTTCCGTCCACTTGTGTAGTCGATGCCAAGTTGCTACACTTCGCCGGTCTAGAGAGAGTCCTACACGATACCTTATACTTATTTCATGAATTTACTACTTCATTTTATCTTATATGTTATTGTAATGTCTATTATAGTTACTCAAAAAACTAAAATAGAGAAACTATTCAATTTCAACGTGATAGGATGTTAATATGAACGTACTTTTTCACGTTTGATGAAGCGGCGGCAAAAATACTCAGATCTTCGGAACTTCTCCGAATAACACTGATGCGATGAAATCTTACACATCAATTAGAGTCAATATTTAATTGAGGAAGACTTCTCACATTTTACTATAACTGCTGATATGTGAGAAAAGTGGAAAAGAATGAAATAACGGTGCAACGAAAGACTAGCGTTTTGATTAATTTAAATTGATTCATACGATTTTTCAATATTCAGTGTCGAAAATTCTTTTTGAGGTTAGAGCTTTTTTGTACACTTCGTATGGTTTAAATTAATTACAGGTTAATATTACAAAATTTCAAGATAAAATATGGATTCATTAAGAGCAGGGGTGGGGTAAAATTTTGAGCCGTGGGCTAAAATTTATAATGAAAGAAGTCGGCGGGCAATAAATAAAATTTGATAGTATCTTTGTAAATGTTGTTAAAATTGATTACATGGTGCGATAGACTCAGGTATTAATATATAAATTAATACAACGTATTTAGTGACTGCCACCAGTGTAATTGGACATAGTAATATTATTCAAATTTCAGTATTGAATATTTGTGCATACAAATATATCACTCGGGGGGCGATGAAAATTGGGCTCACGGGTGAGAGTTTTCCCACCTCTGCTTTAGAGGGACGAAAATATTTTTCAAACAGTCCCTTGAATCTTGAATGTGAAATGAACTGACAAATTCCTTGGAAGGTGATCCGAATAATATATTTTTGTTTACATCTTCACGGAATCTTTCTTCATGAGTCAAGTTTGGAGGCAATCAAGACATAGAGGAATAAATTGCTATAAAGATCTGATGTGTCCTGGTGAACAAGAAATTTGAAGATGTTTGCCAGATTGTTTTGTTTACCAAATGGTGTGGACAAAATACATCAATTTTAGGTCGACTCACGAATTTGAACTGTATCTAAATTACGCTCTGGTTTCAGTATAGTGTTCCTTTTATTCTTTTTTTTGCGTCTATCTGGCGACCTCATCAAGGTATAAGTCACCGTAATTATCTTATAGCCTAATGCTAGGCTACATTAAAAAAAACAATAAAACAAACGCAAAAAAATGAAGATGAAAAAAACAAGAAAGCATCCTGCTTCTGATGGCTGGGAGCGCCTTTCCCCAGTGCAGAAGCATGCGGCCAACGCTAAAGAGACTCAATGGAGGAGGCCAACCTCCTCTAGCAATATATTTGAAGTATTCATACCACACCTCGAAAAGGTTCTGTTGTTATGAGGCTTGATTACCATATCGCCTAACATTGGGGAACTAAGTTTAAGATTTATTTGAATGCCCCAAACTTGATTTGCACCTTACAGAACTTTCAGTTTCGTGAATTAAGGTAGTTTGTAGTTACTTATATGGTATATTAACTCATGACTTCAGCCTCTTTCGTATTTGATTACTCTTTGTAACTGGTGCAGCATGCGACCGCTAACAACCCTATAATGGCGATACTTGCAAGCCTCACGTCGTTCAAGGCAATGGAGCGATTGGTTATACAAATACGCTCATGATTAATATCATTTATTGTTAACAAGATTTTGTTAGAATTCTTCATGTTTGCCTTAAGTCAGGTGGCTCGCAGCTGGCGTAGGCGGACAGCTTCTTGGAGGTTGAGTGTAGGCTGGCACTCAACCGCAGCGAGGGTGTCAGCGATGGCGTTTTATGTATGAAAATTGATTCTCCTCTTATGTGCGACCAGATTATGTAGGCCTCGAACGGCGGGAAGTAGTTGCCAGGTGTCGCTATTATAGGGTTGCAACATAACCATACTTCACTTAATTACAAGTGATATAAAAGCGCATACATTAATTATGTTGTCGTCTATAAACACACTTAAAATGAGATTTACAAGAATAATTTTGAAGGAGAAAAATAGAAATTTTTTTTTAGTGTTCAAGGAATTGATAGCAGTGCATTTTTCTGTTGGGTAAAATTGAAGTACGCATTCTTCAGTTGATGTTGACGTGCGCATTCTTCGCTGGTTATATATAATTCAAAATTTTAGATTGATTTATTGATATGTTGAGGTGTGTGTTGGACTAAAGGATTGAGTGTGTTGACAAGCGTGGATGTTAGGGTGAGTGGGTAAAATAAGGATTGTGTTATATCGCCATGGTTGTTTAATATCTTTAGGGATGGAGTTCTGAGAGAAGTATGTTTGAGAATAGGGGAAAAAAAGTAGAGGATTGATGAAGGATGGGTTCTCTCAATGCTGAAGTTGTGGCTGAGAGTAAGATAGATTTGAAAATGTCGATTGTAACTTTAGACTGGGTGTGTGAGAAGAAGAATCTAAGAGTGAATCTAGAAAAGAATAATGTAGTGGTAATTGGGATGAAAATGTAATTAAGATCAGAGGCTGTGGTGTTACCCTTTATCAGATTGATACGAAAAGGTTTTAAATAGTAGGAAATTGTCTGGCGGCGATCGGTGTGAAAAATGTCTTGACTTAAAAGATTCCGAGATGGTAAAAACATGGAAGAAGAATGGACGAAAATAGACTTGTGAAGAGAATATACAAGAGAGTGAGTGTGAGGGTGGGAGAAGGGGTGGAAGATGGCGTAAAAGGAGATAGTTTGATTGTGTGAATTAATGTTTGAAACAGGGAAATAAACAACTGAGGAGGAAGTAGAGAATATTGTGCATGAAGTGTGTGGACGACGGCGGTTTGTGGGAAAGCAGCTTGTTTGGGGTCCTTCTGGCCAAGGGTGAATCCCGAGCGGAGGAGGTGCTACAACATTCACCACCCCGTCGCTCTGGAGGGGAATTTTAAAGTGGGAAAACTGATGACCAATCTTGTGCTTAAGATGGAATGGAGGAAGTGGGAGGGGCCAATGTTAATTCTAGAGGCGTTGAAACGAGACAATCACTCTTCATTTGTGTTTTAGATATCGAAGACTAAGAGTAGAAAATAACATTTGGCGGTGCGAAAACAATGTTAAGTAAGGTTAGGTTAGATTGATCGTGTCTAGTCACTTTGAACACGCTCACCAAGGAAGATCAAGTTTCAGTCACCCATTTTTAACGAATCCGCTAGAAACGGGTGAATGAACCTTGTTCTCCCCTGAAGGTGACGAGGGAGTCCCCAGGGTGCTTGCTTTATATTAACCATTAGCTCAATCGGTAGAGCACTGGTCTAGATATCCAGAGGTCTCAGGTTCGAGTCCTTGCCGGGCAATGTGTCCTTTTCTCTTTGCTTTTCCCGAGGTCCCTCCAGTAGAATCTCTTCTCTCCTCTTTCTGTGTATTACTTCTTCTCATACATTCCGTTATCAAGCTTTAAGCTTGGGGGTAGATGCGTGCTAGTTTGCACACGCCAACCACATACACGCATACACACACACATATATATATATATATATATATATATATATATATATATATATATATATATATATATATATATTGAAAAAACTCACAAAGTGGTACGTGAGGTACGAGAGCAAATATGAAAATTAACCTACAGGAAAATGAAAAGATGAATCCACGCACTTTCGAACTATATTTGCAAGTTCACTCGCATCATCTTTTCATTTTCCCTTGGGTTAATTTCATATATATATATATATACAAATTTCTGTTTTCATAGAACCTCATAATTACCAAAATATCTGCGTTTATTCACAGGAAAGAACTTTCTTGCTACGTGGGAGTGAAAGGTACACAAATTGGCCAAAGAAGCCTTCGAAAAATGAGCGCCGGGACAAATGAAGACCATTGATGCATTTTAAATAGGAGGAATGACTACTAAATAATATCTTCCATCCTCGGGGAAATTGTCGCCAATTTTGCCGTTTTCCAAATGAATAATTATTCATTGGCAAAACGAACTTTGCGCCATCATAAATTATAATTTATGATGGCGCAAAGTTCGTCTCAATTAAAAAGCGAGCCCGCAGCGACCGCTCCGAACTCCAATTGAGTGCTATTCTGCTCCTATGGAACCATCCAGCAATCCCTGAGGTGGGGAGGGGGGGGGGCTGTTAATTAACAGCGTTGGTCTAAAGACCCGAGGCCAATTAACTACTGACCGAAAAGAAAAAGTTATAAATTCCCCGCCATGAAATAACAAATCCTTGCGGCCTCCTTGACGGCAAGGGTCGATGCGCGATTTCATTGGGATGAAGGAATAAAGGAAAATCGATAAACAAATTAATTTTAAGGACACAACAAAGAATCGAGAGGAACAGGGATCCCGAAATCATCCTCAAAGGGTGGGAGCAAAGGAGACTATTCTAATTTCTCAGCAACAATAAAGTATGACCTTGAATACGAAAGCTTTGTTTTAATTGAAGTGGCACTTGGTTAAACCTCGGGAAGTAAGAAATGGGGTAATTAAGAACACCCTTCAAATATGGACTTCAAAATCCTAAAAATCTATTATTTTCCATGTAAAAAAATCTCTAATCTGGCCGAGAATTGGCCAAATCGGCCCTTAAAGAAAAAATGAATATAAATATATCTCTAATCTGGCCGGAGATTGGCCAGATCGGCCCTTAAAAAATATGCACATAAATAAATCTCTTATCTGGCCGGAGGTTGGCCAGCTCGGCCCCTAAAGAAAAGAATGAATATAAATAAATCTCTAATCTGGCCGGAGGTTGGCCAGCTCGGCCCCTAAAGAAAAGAATGAATATAAATAAATCTCTAATCTGGCCGGAGGTTGGCCAGATCGGCCCTTAAAGGAAAAAATGATAAAAAGGAGCACCTTTTTTTACGAGACTTTTGATTCATTTTTTCGAGCCCTTAAAATTGGCCAATTCCTTTTTGTTCTTCCACATGTCGTATAAGGGCACTCGGGCATACAATGGGCATGCAATGGGCATGCAAAAGGAGGATCTTGCTGACAGAGTTTTAATTAGGCAGTTAGGGTGGTGTCCTTTGTTTCCCTTGGAACTTGGTCACTTTTGTCTTAGGTGAAGTAGACCCTTTGGTAAAGGCGAAGAATATTCTCTACAGAGAAGTGTTGTGATGTGACATTGGTTAAACAATAATTTGTGAAAAATTAAGAATTTAAATATCTATCTTACTTGTAATTTCTTTTAAAGGTCAAGGCCGGGTATATCTGTGTTAGTATATCTATAAATCCCTAATCTGTTAGTTAGACTGGGGAACGTGACCTTGGTATAGCCGGGCACGAGACAGGTTCGTTTTGCCCTACATTGTTGTTCACGTGTGGGAAGCAAAAGCAACCTGTTTGTCCATAAATCACAAGGAAAGGCGAAGAATAATGTGTACCAAGAAGTGTCCTGATGTGGCATTGGTTGAAGAATAGTTTGCTATAAAGGGTGTTTTTTTTACATTTCCTACTTTGAAGTTTAATAAAATCAAAATTAATTTTGTGATCACAATCAAACTTTCAGAAGTTGTTTGTAATATTTATAAATTCCTTGTTCTAAAATGGCTAATTGATTTATTTATTAGTGTAGGAGTGATGTTAGTTTTAGTAAATCGGTCATTTTTTGCTAGAAACGGAAAGAAAGCCTAAAAGTTTTCCCGAAAATTGTGAAGTAGCAAATTTACTATCATCATAGTCATTCGTAGACTATAAAAGGAGAAAATGTTTCTATCCAAAATCATTATTAAGAAACGTTTCAAATTCAAACCATGGAAACACCTGGAAATGATCGGACCAAAATAACATGTTGAAACCTTCTTCAGATGCAACGGTTCAGTGGTTTCCACACAACGACGGTTGAGACGTGAAGGAGCACAAGACGTACCACCAGAACGAGTGCTATGAGGACTAATTAAAAATCTTAGAGACACAGGGAGTGTAGAAGATGGACAACAAAGGTGTGTTGGCAGAAAACGCGTAAAACAACATAAAATTGAAGAGTTGCGTCAAAACGTCGAACGGTCGCTGCAGAAATTATTGAAAAGAAGATCAAAACAGGTGATATAGTTAAAAAGTGCAACATAAAATGTAATGAAGAAAAAACTGAAACTTACGTCATAAAAGATTTAGGTTGTGCAAAAATTAGAGGACAACGATTTCGCAAAAAGAAAATCGTATGCAGAAGAATTTCGACTAAAATTTGGGGAAGTGGATGTACCGCCCGTCATTACGTCTGACGAAGCGCAATTCCATCTCAGTGGATACAATAATGAGCAGAACAACAAAATATGGTCGGATCACAACCCAGAAGCTATACACCAGAAATAACCCTATCCTGCAAAAACAACTGTGTGGTATGCGATAACACCTCAGAAGATTCATGGGCCGTATTTTTATAAGAATGAAAATGGAAATTCAGTCACTGTGAATGGCGAAAGATACTGACACATGTTTGGAGATTATTTTTTACCAAACTTTTAAAGGCTTCGAAATTGACGACAAATGTTTATCCAGCAAGATGGTTACACATCACAAAAATCGAATGAAACAGTGCAGTTGTTAAGACGAAACTTCAGAGAAAAAATCATTTCTCGAAACAGTGAATTTATGGGGATATTTAAAAGATCGTGTTTACCGTAAGAGTGCTAGAAGTACCCAACAACTAAAAAATATTATCATTGAAGAAATTAATAAATAAATGAAGAACTTTTGATAAAAGTGATGAGAGCAACTTCGTCACGAGTGAATGAATGTTATGAGGAGAATGGTCAGCATTTGAAAAAAAGAATCTTCAAATAAATTATGTTATGTTAATTATGCAAACTGTTCATCATCCTTTGTTTTTTTGTTAATTTTAAGCAAATAAAATTAGTTAAAATAAAATTGGTTTTAATAGTCGATAAATATCTGAAAGTTCAGCGAAAATTTGTTAAAAATCAAGGCTTCACTCAAACTGGCATAACTTTTTCTACCAAAATAAATGAATCGATAAGCCATTTTAGGTCCCAAAACTTACAAATATACCTAACAAATTTTGAATGTTTCATTATGATCACAAAATTATTCTTGATTTTATTGAAATTTCAAATGTAGGACATGCAAAAAAAACCCTGTATAACAATTTTAACCTGTATATTATGCTTTGGATTTTTTTATTTATTTTTTACCCGGGAAACGCTGGGTTGCCTCATTCAGCTCGCGAACATGTAATTATGGTTCGATCGTAATGGTGGGCTATTCCGATGGTTTGTATATCGATTCTTGGTGGTTTCTTTTTTGAGGAAATTATTCAATCGCATTTTCAGCGGGTCCATTGTTGCGGAAATTGCCTAATTATAATGTTATGTCATATTGGCTTATTTGTAGTTGATCCTCTGTTGGAGATTTTTCAAACTGTATATAATTGAACTACTGAAAATTGCTTTAATTACATTTATTAACCATTTGAATAGATCTACGCCGTACAGTTTACACTTTCTCCTCCACACAAACGGATTCCAACCTTGCTTCTACTGATATTTTATTTAATGCTTTTGCACCTGCGTTCTCTCTTTTATGTGTCACACGAGAGGGTCTGGGTTTCTGCAATTATATTGTTCTTGACCTAACATAACCAATAATACTCTAATTTAACCTAGGTTAATTTATGATTACGCAATTCCTGCAACTCAGGACTCAATAAGAATTGATAGAGACGTCATATAAAACTTACTCGATTTAATTGAAATCGGAATGGCTCATATTTCCTCATATAAAATAGTTGCAATTAAATTTCACTCGTCACCGGTTAGAAAACCATACGATTCATATTTAGTGCAACAAAACTCTTTTTTAAAATAATCTCAATTACTGATTTCTCTGACAAATTCTCTCGGGATTCTGTTTGGAGAAAAGACTGCTGCATCATAAGCCTTCCCAAGCTACCGTGTGCTTGGAGCAAAGGTGATTCATAAGGACAAATAGCAGTGCGGTATCGTTTCTTTATCCTTTTAAAGTAGTTTGTGAACTTATAAAGAAATTAGAGGAAAAGTGCAACTTTTTGAACCATTAGAAATTAAAATACGTTACTCAAAAGAGGAAAAGAAAACGTGTTTGCAAAATGAACCTCTGAAGTTTTCACCTTTTCCACATTGTAAAGCAATTTGAAGAGCAATCACTTTCATGTCATCCACTGCAGAAAACTAGGAAGTGGAGAACCGCGTCTCCTTATCACTTATTTGCCATTCGTTCACGTATTTTACTAGTTAGATAAATTGAGTGTATAATGTCCAGCTCATCCATTGCAGGGAGAAATATTACGTTAAATCCTGGTCATCTAACCACTGCTTTTGATACCGCTCTAGTTTACGCTCTATGAAATTTAGAGCGACTCTATACTGATACAGGAAGCTCAGTAGCATATAGTGAGTCCTCTGAGAGTGATGAGAGCATTTATTCTTCGAAGAATGCTCTCCATGAGGGATGATACCTGAAGAATATCATGCTGGCCAATTCCTCAGTGATGACTGCCTTTAGTTGTAGATTGGATGCTAGCTGACAACGTCATACGACCCCTGTAAGCTCTTGCCATAGGTTTTCGATTAGATTCATAGCGAGAGACTAAGAGTCTCAGTCTATCACCGTGATATTGTTGCCCCAGAACCACTAAATGGTGGACGTGGACTTTGTGCATTGTCCTGCTAGAAAATTACATTCTGGGTATTTCTGAAGAGGTTTAAGGCTGAGGGCAGCATGTAATCTCTCTGGACAGTTTGGTACTTCTCCGAATTCATGGAGCCATCAAAAGCCTTGAGACGAGCCACCCCTGAATTGACATGCAACCAAATACCATTACAGGGTGGCCACCATACTAAACCTTTGGCACTTTGTACTATCGATTCCACTGCCTTTCTGGCTTTCTCTAGACTACTGCTTGCTAACCTCTTTTGCAGGTGACCCTAAACATGCTCCTCCAGTGATAAACGCAACACTCACTGGTTTTATGCTGTGTATATAACTATATAATGTATGTGTTGCATGTTACTATATTACTACTGTAGGTCGTAGGCTGTAAAAGCAAAGAACAAGTATTTTTCTTGTAAGAGGTGCTGTAAGGCGGAAAAAAAGAGACAAATTGAACATGATTAAATTTAATTCACTTTACTATGAAAATTTTCATCAGAATTTCTTTGAATGCAGAGCAGATGATTTAATAAAATTCACTATTATAATCACTTCTTCCATCACAGAGTTAAGTCCAAGTGATAATTTCCTGAAGGCAAGGTTTTCCCGGTGGAGCAAACAATGGATCACTCTCACAGTAGGACTCACTTGCTTTACCCTAGCGGTGAAGCCTTGACGTGCCCCCAACATCGCAGGTACTCCATCCGCGCAGACCCTGAAGCATTGTTCTAAACTTACCCCTTGTTCTTTGATGAAGCTGTCAACCAACTTGAAAAGATCTCACCTGTTGTCATTGTCTCCAGGGATCTACAAAACATGAAATTCTCTTTCATGTCATACTTCCCTTGGTACCACACACACGTCAAGAGCTGTGCGTCATCACTGATGCGAGTTGATTCATCGAACTTCAAGCTAAATTTTCCACTTTCTTTGATAGCATCCACTACCTGTTCTTTGATGTCTTCTGACATTTCTTGAATCCGTCGGCTAATTATGTTGTTTGACAACGGAACAGCTTAAATTTTTTTCGCAGCCTCATCTCCGATAACAGTCCGTACCATATCAATGACTCTTGGCTTCACCAACTTTTTCCCAGTTGTGGGTGGCTGTTTGCACTTAGCAATTTCCTTTGCAATCAGATACGATGCAATCGTTGCTTCTCGAACAGAATACACTCCTTTGCTCACAGGGGCATCTAACCTTTTATTCTTCTTTCCTCTTAAAATACTGGCGGTCCTTCCCTACAAGGGTTGGGTGTTTTCCCTGTAGATGCCGTTTGAGCTCGGTTTCTGTAAGCGACTCATGGCTGAGCACTTCGCCACATATAACACACTGAGGGTTTTCGATGCCATGACTGAGGAGAAACGTGAACTTAATGTCAAGAAATTCTTCTCTGTTCACCCGCTTTCTGGACATCACTGAAGAATCTGAGAAGAAAATTCTACTGACTTAATAATAAATCAAACAAAAGATGTAATTTGGTACCACCCACCAGGAGGGGGAAGAGGAAAAGGGCAAAGGAAACAAGGGGGAAGTTGGCTAAGGAAAGGGGGTGAAGGGGATGGGATGCAAGGAGAGGAGGGCGATGAGCAAAAAGAGGAAAGGAGAAGTGAATAAAAAAAGGGAAGGAGGAAGAGTAAAGAAGAGGAAAAGGAGCAAGGGAAAAAAACAGGGGAAAAAGAAGAAGAAGAAGAAAAAGAAGTAGGGCTATAGGGGAGAAAGAGTAGGGGGTATGGAAAGATAGGAAGGGAGTCAGGACAAAGGGGAAGGAAGAGAAGGAGTAAAGAGGACGACGGCAAGGAAAGGAACAGGGCAAAGAAACCAAGAGAAAGAAGGGGGAGGACCCAACCAGTAGGACACTCAGGGACACCAGCAATAAACTCATTATTTAAATTTTCTATTTAGAAATCTATACATGAGTGGATTTAGGGAGGCAGCAAAGTTGCTTATGAAAATCTTGAGACAGTATTGGTGGTCAGGGTATTTGCACTCAAATTATAATACCCAAGAAAACCTTTCGATGCATCGTCAGCAGTAATATGCTCTATAATTATGGCAACATAGAAATATACCATATGCTGAAAACATCTCATAATAGGGAATTCATATTTGATGATGTTGTGAGACTTGTGAGTGCTTGGCGACCCCAGGGTTGGAAAAGGAGACCCTAGAGTCCAACGTTGCCTATTTTGGGGAAAGATTGGGACCTAGACTCGTCGGATCATAAGACACATCCTCACTGACGCATGGTCCAGTTGCGGTGAGCACTTGACCAAGCTAGTCAACGTCGCTTCTGCTGGAGGTTGATCAGTGGTTTGGGGCGGACTTTTATGACTTCAGGCTTTTCACAAGCATTCTGCTACGGTCTGTTCTGGCGGATACACTAATCAGGCCGACCTTTTGTCCATTCATGTTGCAGGTTGACTACAATTTCCTTAGGATCTCGAAGGCACATGAGAAGGAGATACCTGTCTTCCTGTTGCTTACTGACCGTGGGTCGTCTAAAAGGAGCTCATTCTTGAGGACTTTCATCCCATCGGATCATCTCTTAACATTTATGCAACCATGGAATGTAATAGGCCATCCCTCAGGACGATTTGTCTACACCAGAGAACCTCATCGTGCAGATTGCGTATCAGAATTATTTCTTCAACGTATAGTTATGTGTTTTCGCCATTTTTTTTTTTTAAGAGCTCATCTGGCGACTGCCTACTCGGGCATTAGTCGCCGTATTAAAACTGGCCTAGTTCTAGGCTACTTTAAAATAAAATTAGAGAAAAAAACACCCCAAAAAGGGGGAAAGGAAGCAAGCTGGTGCGTCGGGAAGAGGTCCCCCCGGCGCAGGAGCGTGCAACTAAAGGAAAAACACAAACAAAAAAAACAAATGCAAATAAAACAACAAAAAAAACAACAACAAACAAACCTTGCTTAAATAATAGGGAGAAAGCCGGCCTCCCCCAAGAAGTCAACAAGTCCACAAGTCAATGTGCACGAATCTGAACCGAGCACAAGGGACAGGCGGTAGCGAACCCGCCCATCCCGGTACTGGGAGAGGTATCGTGCGCGAAGATCACCCAGACTGGGACATTCGACAAGAATGTGCCGAACAGTCTGGGGGACGACGCAGTCGTTGCAATAGGGCGCAGGCGAGCGCTCCATCAAATAGCATTGCGTCACACGAGTGTGTCCAATTCGACCGTCTCCCGTCTCCCATCTTCTTTGCCAAGCAGTCCAAAGAGCTGCCCGTATTCCTGCCATGTACTCGGTGTGAGGAAGAGCGAAACGCTGGTCCGGTCGCAGAGTCCTCGCGGACTCTTTGGCGCCCTCATCGGCGCGCTCATTCCCCGCAATTCCTACATGTCCAGGAACCCAGCAGAAGATAATCTCGACATCTGCCCGGCTCGCCAAAACTGTGGCGTGACGGATATCGCGAACCAGGGGATGCGGAGATCCCAATGCCCCGAGAGCACTCAGGGCACTTTGTGAGTCGCTATAGATCACAATCCGGTCTCCGAACCGGGCACGTCGCGTAATCTCCCGTACCGAGTGGTGTATTGCCACCAGCTCGGCCGTGAAGACAGACGCAGCGCCTGGTAGACCCCCGCTGACTTCAAACAGAGGGGATACAGCGTGGAAGCCGACCCCCTCTTGGGACTTGGAGCCATCCGTATACACTGGCACGGTTCCAGCGTGACACGATGTGTGCTCCAAAAAGGTCGAACGCAATACTCCCGGCGCAGTACAAGCTTTGGGAGCAGAGGCGTGGCGACAAATAGCCAAAACCCAAAGGGCTTAGGGTATGACTGGCGTCTCTCGGCGGCATAGGCACCATCAAGATCAGCTGCGGATGCAGTGAGAGCTGTTGGCGACTGAGAGAAGCGCCGGGCTGGCGCGTACAGGCGAGTGATGCACTGCACGTAGCGCAGAGCGAGTGGCATCTCCCCAGCATCGACCAACAGGCTCTCAATGGGGGAAGTGCGGAAGGCACCGGTTGCAAGGCGAAGGCCGGTGTGGTGGATCGAATCCATCTTTCGCAATAAACGCTCGGCTGCGGATTCATAAAACTCGCATCCGTAGTCGAGCTTCGAACGAACAAAGGATCGATAAAAAAGTAGGGCAGTAGCCCTATCAGCGCCCCATGCGCTGAACGTCACGGAACGGAGAATGTCCATGGTACGGGTACAAGAGACCCTAAGGCTGCAAATATGAGCCTCCCAGGCGAGGCATCGGTCGAATACAAGACCAAGGAAACGGTGCGAATACACCACATCCAGGCGCACCCCATTAAAAAACAAATCTGGGTCGGGGTGAAGCCATGGATGGCTGCAGAAGTGCACCACCTTAGTCTTGGCCAAAGAAAACCGAAACCTGTGCGCTTCGGCATAGCGAGAGACGCGGTTCAATGCCTGTTGGGGTCGACGCTCCAGAGTTGGCATCTGGGACGCGCCAAAAGAGATCGAAAGGTCGTCCACGTAGAGCGTAGCGAGAACATCTTCCGGCAGCACCGAGATGACGCCGTTGATGCTCAGGGCAAAGAGTGTGACACTGAGGACACTCCCCTGCGGGACACCCTCTTTCTGCTCCTTTGGGCCGGAGAGAGCTCCCCCCACCCGAAAGGGGAATCGATGATCTCGCAAAAAATCAGATATAAACTTTGGGAGGCGTCCCCTCGCCCTCATCGTGTGGAGAGTCTCCATGATACCGTATCGCCATGCGGTATCATAGGCCTTCTCCAGATCGAAAAAGACCGTGGCGTAGTGCTGTCTATGAAGGAAAGCCTCGCAGACGGCATTTTCCAGTCGGAACAGAGCATCCGACGTGGAGTGGAACTTGCGGAAGCCGCACTGTGCGGAAGACAGATGGCCTCCGCTGTCCAGGAAAAAGGCTAATCTAACATTTACCAATTTCTCTATCAACTTGCACACGCAAGAGGTTAGAGAGATTGGGCGGAAACCGGTCGGAGTAGAGTGATCTCTTCCCGGTTTGCGAAAGGCGAGCACAGTAGCGATTCGCCAGGAGTCTGGGAGAAGACCTTCCACCCAGATCCTGTTGAACAAATCTAACAGAAAGGCCATGCCTCGCTCACCCAGGTGTCGAAGATGGCGTACGGGACATCGTCCGGACCATGGGTGGTGTACGTGCACCCAGCGAGGGCGGAGCGCAACTCACTCACAGTAAACTTGTTGTTGAAGGGTTCTCCGCCTCTGGAGGTAAAGTCCAGCCGGCGGCCTTCCGCGACATGACGACGTGCATTGAATGCTGGCGGAGCAGCATCACGGCTAGAGAATGCGGAAAAAGCGGTCGCTAAGGATTCCGCCACGGACGCGGGGTCCGAGATTGCGGTCCCATTCTCCTGGAGAACGGGAGGGGGGTCCTGCGAGAACTTGCCCCGAATCCTTTTGACTCGCTTCCACACCTCAGCTAAAGGGGTCTTCTCGTTAAGTGAAGACACGTATGCCCGCCAAAAAGAGCGGCGGGCGTGCTTCGAAATAAACATGAACCTAGCCCTAGCCCGACGAAATTCAGCGACAGTAAAATCGTTCGGGCGGTGCTTATAGCGCATGTAGGCATAACGCTTCTGTTTGAGGGCCGTCTCACACTCGGCCGACCACCATGGGAGTGGTCGGCGTGCAAAACGGCCAGACGTCCTAGGAATAGTAGTCAGGCCCATGGCGATGAGGTTGCCGGAGAAGAACTCAATGGCCTTATCTACCGACCTAAACTCCTCGACTGAGATAGAGAATTCAGTCATTTCCTGAAATAAATTCAGGCCACCTCGCCCGCGCCAAGCACCACCGAGGTGGTCTCTTAGGCGGCAGTTGCCCTGAAAATGATATTTGAATAGGAAAGTGATCACTACCATGGAGGTCATCCACCACCCCCCAATCAAAATCAGGCTGTGCATCCGAAGAGCACAAAGATAGGTCAAGGCAAGAAAATGAAGCGGTTCTCGGACAGTGATGCGTAAACTCATCCACGTTTAGGACACCCATCTCAAGCTCTTCAATCAGATCGGCAAAGACATGTCCCCTGGGATTTATGGAGTAATCTCCCCAGAGAGGATGCCTGCCGTTCAGATCTCCAAGCAAGAGATAAGGCCTCGGCAACCGTGCCACAACGCGGCGAAAGGCCCCCGCGTCGAAATCAGCTGACGGTGGAATGTACGCAGAAATGATAGTATACCTCCTATCCAGGTGCAGCTGCACAGCCACTGCCTGAAAGGAGGTATCTAAAGAGAAAGGAAGAACAGAGACATCATGCCAGGTGTAAACCGCGCATCCCCCAGCCCGGCCATCCCGCGGTGGTGGGGTCGCAAGACCCTTATACCACGGGAGGGCAGGCAGGGGGCACGCGCCTAGCATGGTCTCCTGCAAAAAGATAGCTAACGGGGAACGGGACGAGATGAGCCTCCGCAGCTCCTTCCAGTTGGCCCGGAGTCCACGGCAATTCCATTGAAGGAATATGCTCTCCAGGCCTAGCTCGGAGGAGACGCGGGGGAACTCCTCGAACTGAAGACCCTCACGGGAATGGCCGTACGCTTCCCGGGGGCAGAACCCCGGGCGCTGTTGGCCGGACAAAGCGCTGAAGGCGCTGTCGCCTTCAAAGACTTATTGGGGGAGCTTGGGCTTGCCATGCGAGTCTTTTCTTCCCTCCGCCTCGAAACCTTAGGCGGGCGTTGCGGCTTCGGAGGCGGGGGGCCCTCTTTTCGAGGAACCACCGTCTCCGAGCCACTCGCTCCACCTCAGGGCGTGGGCGAAGGAGCCGAAGCTCCTTTGTTGCTGTCCTCCTTTCGGGGGACAGAGTTAGGAACCCTGGAAGATGGCCTAGCGACCATCTTCAAGGGTGTTGCCTCCTGTAAGTCTAACGACTCTGTGGAGGCGCGTGGCCGTTTCGCCTTACGAGAAACGGTCACGCTGGGGGAAGAGGGGGGAGCCCTGGTTTTTGACGGGGCTGGGTGTGAACCCTTTTTGCCGCTAGCTTTACCAGGGAAGCGCCCGGGTTTGGTAGAGCCCGCAGAAGGGCTCCGAATGGGCGCGGAAACAACCATGCTCGTTGGCCTGGATGGGCCAGGAGCAGAGGGTGCTTTTATAACTATTAAGGCATATGACGTCCCAGGCAGAGCCGGGCGCGCCAGGACCAAGTCCTTAGCCTCGCAGGATGAGAGTCGATCCTGGGCCTGAACGGCCAGGATTTCTTTCTCAAGGAGATATGCACCACATTGCTTCGAAGAAGCAGGGTGCGGCTCTCCGCAATTGACACACTTGGCCACACACGATTTGGACTTATCGTGTGCGACCTTGGAGCAATTTACACAGACTTCGGGTGACCCCGATTTTGCACGTCTACATGATCGATTCGTATGGCCAAAGCGGTGACAGTAATAGCACCGCCGCGGCAGTTGCACGAATGCCTTCACGCGGTAGCGGTACCAACCGGCACGCACCAACTTAGGGAGCTTGTCACAGTCGAACGTGACGAAGAGTGTAGGGGTGGGTCTCGAGGCCCCTCCCTGTTTTCTCATCACACGTTTGACCTTGACCGCCCCATGGTCGGCCAGCTCTAGGGTGATGTCCTCAATGGAATAGTCAACGAGTTCCCTCGCATAAACTACTCCTTTCACAAAGTTCATGGTAGAGTGAGGCGTCACACTCACCGGGGTGCCATGAAGTGTCCGAAGAGCACTTATCTTGGCCGCCTCGGTGGGATTCGCCGCATTCGCCAGAAGGCTCCTGTCCGAGAAACGGGTTACCTTCGGCTCTCTACCAATTGCACTAGCTAATCCTCTCCTCTGATAAGTCATGTTGCCCTTGGACAACATGGGGCCATCAGTGAAGCGAATAACGAGGAAGCGTTTGAAGCCAGCGGGCTCGAAAACGCCAGGTAACCTCTGAATCAGGGGCCCCGATGATGTCGAGGCTCCTCCCTGTGCATTCTTGGTGTTAGTCTTAGTCAGGGGCTCGGCACACGAGGAGGTAGAGGGGCCGGATGTGCCGATCTTGGCTTGGTCGCCTACCAAAGTGGCAGCAGACCCATCCGTCCCTGCAACCCCGTGGATGGAGAGAAGCCCCGAGTCTTCTTCGTCTTTTTAGTCATTTTCTTTTTAGGAGAGGAGGGCGGGGAATGAACCCGCTTCTCACCTCCGCCGGCAGAAGCCCCCATGCCAGATGGGCCGGCCTCAGCCAGGTCCCTCTCCGAAATGGAGAAGGTCCTGGTAGTCGTAGGGGCACCTGTCGGAGGAGATCCCTCCCCTCCTTTTACTGCATCGGAGCCCTCGGCCGTTTGAGGGGAACCTTGCATAGGGGCGGATTCGGGTTCGGGGCTTGGCGCCGAGCCCGGATTCCCCCCCATGGAAGGCCCTACCGTCTGAAGCTGGGTCTCTTCAAGGACCATGTCTATCACAGAAGGGGCCTCCAGTTGGCCATCCCCTCCCAGGACATCGCAGGTCCCCTTGGCAGTGTCGCCAGTCTTGTGTGGGGAGGCACAAGCCTTGACCCCAGCAAGGTTTAAAATTCTTGCCAGCAGGTCTTTTGAGGGAAGCGACCGAAGGGGCCTGGCTTCCCTCTCCTCCCTAAGGGGGTTTGCCCTACCGAGCCGCTTACACGAGAGGCAGGCGGCAATGGGCTGCCTGCTGGCTTTCTTGGCAGTCCCCTTAGAAAGCAAAGGAGGGACTGCCGCTGGAGTTAGGGAGGTGCCCGAAAGCACCTCCAGAGAAGGGGGTGAGGGGGAGTCCCCTACACCCGTAGGCGTAGGAGAGGAGTAAGCCTCCTCTCCGGTTAAAGAATTATGGAGGGTCCCTTGCGCAAGCACAAGGGGGCTGGGACCTCCATTTTCTCGGTGGAGCTGCCCGAGGGCGGCTCCGTTGATTTTCTCGGGGAAGTTGGGGGTTGTTTTTTGGGTTTTTTTTTGTCATACATGGGCATGGTGACCCTCTTTTTAATACGGGACGCAATAGCTCATCACCTCTTGCAGTTGCCCGCACTGCGAGAGGTGCTTACAAGCCCGGCAGAGCCAGGCGCCGCCATTCGGGACCACCCCTCCCGCCTGGTGGCATGGCAGTCTATCGGCATGGCAGCTCCACCTTGGACACGGCGTAAAATTGATAGAATGTGAAAAGAAGAGGAAAGGGGATGTGAGGAAGGTATGGGTGGGGATGAAGCAGGTTGTTAAAAAAAACCCATCCCGAACCGGAGCTCAGGGGTTAGGGAACAATGTCCCCTCTCCCCCCAGCCCCGATCCGGGGTGGTTGGCTTGAGAAGAAGGTCAGCATCTACCCTGTGAAATTAGAGGCTGACCAGAGAAAGTTGTGGGAGAGGTTGTATGAAAAGCGACGAGGTAGGGGAGAAATCGGGCTATCTGAAGGAAGGAAGAGAGGCTAAGCTGGGGCCGGATGGAGTGCTGGATCCCGTCAGCACGGCGGCCAGGATGGCAAATCGCCGCGCCCCTTACGGGGTGTGTTTTCGCCATTATCATATGCGAGCCTGCCGACATGAATTATCATATTAATAACAAACATGGTGTGTTATATGAAGACACTTTGACTGTAACATCTCGTATAATGATACCAGGATTTCCTTCATTTAAATACGAGGGGCGCTCTATAAATAAAGCCTCTTATTTTTTAAGTCAAAGAGTTTAAAATACCGGAGTAGAACCATTGAAACGAGCGGACATTTTTGCCTCAGAATTTATTTTTCCACGTAGCAAACATCATTGTCACCATTTCCGCCAGTGATGAGTAAGGGCCTGAATGTCGCGCTGGTAAAAGTTCGCGCTTGTTGAGGCGTTCTATTTCTTCACGGTGGCGATGACGGCGTCGTTGTATGGAAAACGCAACCCGCGTAATCCGTCTCTCAGAGGCCTAAACAAGTGGAAGTCAAACGGTGCCAAATCGGAGTTATACGGTGGGTGCGGATGCACTGTCCAACCGAACTTTGTCACACATTTTGTGCTCTTCAAACTCGTGAGTGGTCTGACGCTGTAAACAAAATGCCTCTTTATTCTCAAGCCTTTTACGAGCAATTCAGGCCTTCAACTTGATCAACGTTTTCAAAGTAACGGTGAGATTTGACAGTATCCCCTGGTTCCAAGTAATCCAAGAGTATGGCGCCATTTTTGTCCCACAAGACGGTACACATCAATTTGCCTACTGATGTCTGCATCTTGAACTTCTTCGTTGGGGAGACTGAGTGGTGCCATTGTATCGACTGCCGTTTGTACTCCGGTTTGTAGTGGTGACACCATGTCTCGTCACCAGTGACAATGCTGTCCCAAAATGCGTCACCTTCTGTCTCGTACCGGTCCAACAGTGATCTTTTTTCTCCTGCGTGAGCATCCGTGGAACCAACATGGCACACACTATGCTGTACCCATGGATGACATCGTTTTAAGTGCACCGACACCCAATTCCAACTCTGCACCCATTTCATTCATCGTTATCCGCCGATTAGCGCGAATGAGCTGATCGAGGCGCGCTTCATTTTCCGTAGTGGCGGCTGTGCCTGGGCGTCAGGAGCGCGGTTTGTCGCTCACATCTCTGTCGCCACTCTTGAATCGACGAACCCATCTTCTAACCGTGTTGACATCAACTTCATCAGCTGCTTTAACCTTAACAAAGCGTTGGTGAATGTCGATTGTTTTAACTTCTTCTGCATGGAGGAATTCAATGACGTATCTCTGCTTCTGACGCACGTCCACGGTAGGGGTTGCTTTCTTAGACCGTCAAACCATCAATATTTGCAACAGAGAAAGAAAAGTTTCAGGTTATTAGCGCAAAGTTTCATTCATCATAATAATGTTATAAACAATCTCGCACTTTTGGGGTGGAATAAAAAATTAGAAAGCATTACTTTCGGAACGACCCTCGCAGCATCGCCATTTTAGATATTTCCAAAATATTTGTAAACAAGTTCGTACTTTATTTTGCTTTCTAGATATATTGGACACATGAATGCAAACCTAAACCAACCTAATCATGTGTACCAAAGTTTTGGCCTATCCTGAATGCTCAACAAATACTCGATATTAGGCCCTAATAAGACTAAGAATTATGCAATAATTTTAACTTATTTTAATCAATATTTCATTTAAATCATTTGCTTTCCTACCCTTCGCCATTTATTCACTTATAGGCATAGATAAAAAGAGTTTAATGAAGAATACAAAGTTAATGAATTATTTACCTATGTTTTGACTAAATTTTATTTTATTTAATAAAGAAAAATGTTGTAAAGCAATTATTAAGACCGTCAGCGTTGAAAAAGCCTCTCGTGTAATGTAATGCAAATGGAATTTGGTGCATTAAAACGAGCAATTAGGAAAATCTGCTTTTGTAGCCATTTCATCCTATGTTCTATTTGTACCCTCTAACTAGGGTCTGAGAACGACCTTACGTGCCATAATTTTAAAGTTTTCCAAGTGGCTACTCGACTACAGATATGAGATCAAAATATAACTTATTCAGTAATCTGGCTAGCCACTTACCAGGCAGCCCTTGTTTATACTGTCGTACTTAAGGTCTTTGTACTTGGCTTGATCTTTTAAATTTCATTCTCACACGATGGAACCGGTATACTGGGGTCTTGCATTATGTATCCCATTGCAAGCGCTTTCAAGGCGAACTAGTACCTAGTTGCCAGCGCCCCCTGCATGTATCATTCGGAAATCGAAGCCTCATGAGTACAAATGGCATCCCTATTTTCGAGGTTTATTTTCCCCGCTACACAAGACATTCTCGTCCTCTGGAGTACTAAGAAAAAGTTTAGTAGTTTATTACACAAAAAATCAAAGCTGAATTCAAATGATTATATGCTGGTTAAGAAAGACATTCCTCTGTAAGTGGATTAAAGAAAACTTGACTCCCAGAAATGTCACAGCAACGTTCACGCGCCGAGGCGGTTATGTATACATCAATGGACGCTCACATGTTCTGATCGCCGAAACGCACGGAATATGTACACATTTACTTGTGGTAGGGTTGAACGATTTACTGTTGTTTTAACCCTTTCAAGAGGAATTTTCAAAGCATTAACGGTATGTTGGGGATAATATGTTTTAATTAAGCACGATTGGTGTCATTTTATTTGAAATATCCTTTCATTTTATTAAGAAAATTTTTGGTAATAGAACCTGTCCCATTAATCTTTTGGACTAGGAAAACTTTAACTCAATAATTTAATGGAAACTTTTCTAGGACATATATATCCCATCAGACTTAGAAGTACATTGAGAAATAAGATGAATCCATTAAAGGAATCGCAGGATGACAACGCCTGCAAATATTAGCGAATGAACAGCCGATGAGAGATTCCGGCTTCAAATGAATCATTGGGACTGATTGTGGCAGGTGGATAAAAAGAGCTGGTTTGTCCTTAAAGGAGAGCTGAATTTGTGCTCTTTTTTGTGAAAGAAAGCAGCTGGTGGCGTTGAGTCGTTAGATTAGTTGCGTTCATCGATACGACGTCGGTAAATGGCAGACGCCTATAAAAGCTTCAGAGATTGCAGTGAATCGTAATCTTTATCTGTAGCAAACATTACTGCCCATTTACCCTCGGGGAGAATGTAGTCTGCCTCTAGTGAGGAATGGAGAGAAATATTGATCAACCCCACGAGGTTATGAATGCAGGACCAGCGAGTGAGAAACTGTGGGTTTCTATGACACCTTCTGGAGATGATTGTGGCCTTTAGAAAGGTCTCGATATTGATTCTTCTCCCTTTTTGTGTTTAGCGGGCATATCCTTGCGTCCTCTTGGTAAACGAAGGGGAGCTGCAGCGAAGTATTTGGATTGAAAAATCCTGGCAAGAAACGTTCCTGCCTTTGTTTTAGGGGTTCTTCTGGGCACACAATGACCCATTGAATTCCTTCGCCTTTGATGTGGTCCGGCATCAGATCGAAATAAGTATCACCGAAATACCGTGGATTAAATAAGGATTTAACAATAAAATGTTCCATAGCCTTAGATAGCATAATTCCAAGAGAACCTGCGTTATTCTCCTTGCCTCCTTTGCCAAGGCTACTTTTCTTTTTTTTACCTCTGTAATAACATTGGTTTTCACTGATTTGAACTTACTTGCATAGGTATCTGTTTTGTGAACAAACCTCTTAAATATTTTACCCTGCATTTCCCCTAGAAGGATTCCGCATTCTCTGTTAGCCATTCCCTTCGTCACCATTGGTCTCAGATATACAACAATTATTGCACTGTTTGTCAGAACCAATACATGGTAATAATAAATATTGTTAATTGTCTGGTGATCTTTTTCATGTGGCATATTCGCTTCTTTGCTCAGAAGCTTAAAAGTAATAAATGTTGCAGGAAACATAATGTCACCATAACTACGTTACTTAGCTTGCTAATTTAGAGATTTTTGCTTTTCCTATGCATAAAACCTTAAAGTTTTATTTAAGCGAAGTCTTTAAAATGTTATTTAAGAAGACTGTTAAAATTTAGAGGAATATAAAATTATTACGACTATTTAAACTGTCCAAAATCATTGCTACTTACCAACCTGTTATTTAGCAATTTTACAAGGAAGAAGGGCGGATAAATGAACACATAGAGTTGAAATTTAGAAACTAGGGCCTCTTTTAAGTGAGTTTGTCAATATGATATACTAGGGGATTCCAGAAATAAAGATGAACAGGGTCAGTAGTTTTATCTCAACCCCCGCCTCTCTCAGACTTCCATGCATTGATCAAAATGGACTAAAACATCAAAATAACATACGTTGAGGTGACACAAGTATTTACATAAATAAATTTTTAATATTTATGAAATATCTCTTACCTTTGTCTGGTTATAAAACTAACGCGAAATTTAGTAAACATATATTTAACATAAGAAATACATATAAGGCGGACTTTTATTGTTTGTATGTATGTATCAACAATTGTTAATAAAAAAAATTATCAGGTGGAAAAAGTATTCAACCCTTCTAATAACATGCGAGAATTTTGTTAGTAAATAAAAGAAATGTTAAAAATTCGATGAAAAAGCTAAGAGAGAAGATTCGAGAAATTTCTAGAAACGGATAATGGAATATTAGAAGGACGTTTGCTTTGAGCGTTCCCGAAATTTGAAGACGTTCCTCAAGCTATTCGACATCAAATAATTAAAATTTATTTTAAATAAATAATTATTATATAAAACTACCAGGCAATGGCTTCGCCACTACCCCCTGAAGGGGGAAGCTTAAACATCGCTGCTAAGATTAAAATTTAAAATCTAAAAAAAAGCAGCCATGGTTAAATATTTATAAACTTTCTGAACTTCGCCAATTATAATAATTTTAAAAAGGAACAATAAACTTAATTTTCCCCCCTTTCAAAATAACATGTTGCTAAAATTTAGAGTTATAGAAGAAGAAGAGATATAAAAATAAATTTTCTGAACTTCACTTTCTGTAAGGAGGAGTGGCGAAGCTCTCCTCTTGTTATCTCAATTTTCAAAAATCCACAAAACACACCAAGTCATTTCCAAACTAGGACAAAAGTTGTTTACTATTTTCCCCCAAAACCCGTTCTTAAAATAGAGAGTTAGTGATTATGATGATGATGATTTCTGAACGAGTTAAAGTGCCGTATGCAACTTTAGGGTCTATAATTCGAAAGCATTCCGTGGCTGGAATCACCTCCAAAGGCCGGTGCTCCACGCAAGATTAACAATCGGTCTCGCCATCAAATGCTCCGAAAGCTAAAGAATAAACTAATGATTACTATGAAAGATTTACAACGCGATCTGGAATTGTTAAGGGAGATTTGAGTAGAGGAGTGGAACAAAATATCAAGAAATGATTGTGAAAAGCTAATATCATCTGGGAATAATCTTCGTGCTGTTATTAAAAAGGTTATGCCACGAAAATGCTAATTTTTTTTTATTAGCAACTGTTGTTATATACAAATAAAATCTTTTATGTGTTTTTCTTCAGTTAAATATAGGTTTACTGAGTTTCCTGTTAGTTTTGAGAATCAGACAAAAGCACGAAATTAGTTTTTAGAACCAGACGAAAGTACGAAATATTTAAGCGTACAAACACTTGTGTCGTCTTAGTTCAGTAATTTTCTTTGGCCCTTGTTTTCAGTGGTCTGCAAAGCTCCTTTTCACCCTTATAATATATCTGGCACATTTTTATAGAAAATTCTAATACACTCACCATGAAGCTGCTTTTTAATTTTATTTCTCCCCCTAAATTGAAACTCCCCCTGCAGTGAAAGGCCTTACAAGTGCTGAGCTATTAACAGGGATATAAAAAAGAATAAGAACACTGATTGCTAAAGGGCCCCCCCCCCAAAAAAAAATTAAAAGATAATTTCAAATCGCCAGCTGAAACCTCGTAATTTTGGAATTTTATTAACGGATGGAGTATTTAAAAACGCCTTCTTGACAGAGTTCTCAAATTAAAGTAGTGAAATGCACACCGAGTTACCAAGGGTACCATTCTCCTGCCTTGATATTGATTTACTTTTTTGCATTTAACATAACATAACATAATTTCACGAATGAAAAAAGCCACAAGGGCCTATCAAAGGTCATCCGCCTCTGTCAAAACCCACCCACAAAAAGCATCATCACCAGGGGAAGACAAAATCAAAGTCCCCCACAATATAATATAACAGATGACAAAAGCCACAAGGGCTCATCATAAGTCATCCGAGTCAAACGGCCTCTTTTTCAAGGCATCCAAACTCCCAGGATAACTACATCCAGAGGATTGCGTCCACAAACAAGGGTATCACCAGTCATAGCTTATCAATTGTTAGGTTTGTCTCCACTTTTACACTCGTTACCACGCTTTCAACAAAACACACAATGATATTTTTGATGTAGTTAGACACGTTTTTATTATTCTAACATAAACAGGTGTTTAAATTGTGATACTAATCAATGAGGCTTCACTCAGCGGCGAGTACGCGCTCCAGGCGAGATCTGAAGGCCTCGCACACGTTGCAGAGGAAGCCTTCCTCATGGTGGCCCACACGCGGTTGAAGGAGTAATTCAGTTTATTGATATTGCTGTAAGGACCTTGCAGGCCTTCCCTCGACATGCACTCATAAGGTGTAGGCAAGGGGATTGAGGTCGAGCGACTGCGGCGGCCAAAATTCCTTAGATCAGAAGTTCATATTCGACCGCAACCACTCTTGCACGGTCTTGTCGTGTGGGCCCGGGCAACGTCCAGCTGAAAGACTTAGTCCGGTTTCTTCGTGAGCTTTTTTACGCAGGGCAGGAATTTAATGGCCAAGATGTGCCTGTAATTGCCCGCGATGAGCCTGTAACAGGCAGCGAACCACACCGGCTGCATCTTCTTTCCATTCGAAGCCACGACGCCAAGCCTCATTACAGAGGCTTGGTGCTTGGTCGTGGACAGATAGCGGAGCTCGAAGACGTCCTGTCCCAGGTCTACCAAGCGGGCGTTCTGTTTGTTGAAGACCGGATCGTCCGTGAAGGTTTTTCATCCTAAAAAAATGAGAAGAAGGCAACGACAGCGCTACCGACGTTGTTCTTGCATACGATCGGTGAGCAAAGGCCTTTCCACGCACCTCAATCTCCTGCACCCCCTCCCCATCCCTTTTGACGGCCCTGAATACCGTAGCCACCGAGATGATCTTCTTCGCGAGCGCAATCATTTTGAGCTCCCTATCACTTTGGAAGGTCTTTCTCACAGCCTGGACGAGGTGGATCTTTGAGGTGTTACCCGTCCTTCAACCTCTCCACTATTCTGTCTACGGTCATCTGGCTGACGTTGAGCCGCTTAGAAATATCGGACTTGTTATGGCCGGCATGCAGGAGAGTAGATATCTCGATTCTCTCCGCTTCCATCTCAACAAACCTGCGCACAATGTGGAAAAGAGATATTAGTGATACGTGCTTAGAAAGTAGAACTTTAAGTTTCTTTGACTGATCTTTCTCTACCTGACAGATAAACCTCTCGAAAAATAAAAAAACGTGTAACAGAAGTTTTAAAAAGACCGAGTATTGTCAAAATTTACCTATGCCATAATATGTAAAAATGTCCCACAGAAAAGGTGAAATAAACTTTACGATTTGTTTATGATTTTCTTCAAGGGTTTCGAGCTAAATAGTGTATATTAAAACCATTGTATAAAACCAAAGAAGGCAGAAAAAGAAAATTAATTAGTGATGAAAAATGGGGTAAATATTACGATCGACGGCGCGAACGATGGGACGTAAACTATTTCGTCCATGTTCCAATATGTTTTACCTTTTTGGACTAAATTCAAGGGGAGTGCTCGTGTGGGGTTTAAACAGTGCGGGGGGACCCCTCTACAATGAGCCTGAGTTTCAACTAACTGGGGGAGGGTCTGATGGGCACAGCCCCCCAGTATATAATCAAAATTGTTTATAGAATAATGTTCTAACGTTTTTATTTAACCAAAGGCACCTGAATATGCAGTCGCGAGTGAACGAAACATACACGCCAAAAAATAAACTTTTTGGGGCGCGCCGCCGATCTTCATGTTTACCAAAAATGGTTGGCAAACTGATAGCTAGACAATGGATGCAAGGCATAGAGATGATATTGCCACGAAATTTAATATATAATGAAGGAAGAAGTCATATAAAAATAAAAACACGAAAACACTCATATAATATATAAAAAAAATTATATACCAAATTGAAAATATCTATGAGTTACAATTAACGACGATATCAATTAAATAAGTTATTTAGTAATAGAATTAACTTCGAAAATTCGGGGGTAAATATTAAAACTAGAAATGGGGCTTTAATAAAAGAACTTTTAATTTTTCTTAATTCTTTAAAATAGAATTAGGTAAAAAAAACACAAGAATACCCTCTATGAATTGATCTAAACTAAACAATGGATAATTCTTGATGGCAAGGAGGAATCGAGTTTAAAAAAATAAAATCGAACTAAAAATTAAACAATAAACAATTTTGCATCTCTAAACCCAACTTTTGAAGGGAAATTTAACATTAAATGAAAACTTTCAAGTTTCATTATAATTCATAGGGGAATTAGGTCAACATAAGTAATGACTGCCCGAAGAAGGTCCACATCAGACGTCAGCAACTTCTGGGTTTTGCGTCCAATTCCATTTAAAAAAATGAATTGGTTTGAGTGACAAGCATCTATAATGCTCAATGTACGTAAGCCTTATGTGTATCAAACTTGAAAGCCTCGCCATGTTTCGTTTCAAAGGGACGTTTTACACTCGACGCTCTATTACCAACATCTTCCAAGCAGAAAACACATAGAGCTCGATTATATTTTTAAATAATTGAAAGGGTTGATAATTATCTAACTTAGGTATGAAATCTAAATTAATTCCCAACCACATATGTGCACACACATGTACTCCATATTTTGTAACGAAAATCCAAAATCTAATATCCATGATGACTAAAATGCATGATTATCTATTCTACCTTAATTTTTCGAACTTGTCATAAATACTCGCTCAAAAAAACTATAACTTGAAGAAAATATGATATTAAAATTAATTCACCACTATATATATATATATATATATATATATATATATATATCAGAGGCGACTCTAGTTCATCAGCGTCACTCGGGCTCATCACAGATTTCGCAAGAGACACATGTATAAAAGAAGGTAAGAGACGTAATGCACACCGCAGACTTATGGATTTATGTGTGCACTTATAATTTAACAATAAGAAGGAAATATAGTTTTAATATAAAAATTAGTCACTTTATTTATACATGAACTTCAGTGGTCTTGGTTTGATGGCGAACTCGTAAAATATCCTTTCGTGCAGCTCCTTCTTCTGGTCGGAGTCATTCAAAATGCTCTTCACGATGGAAATACGACCACTATATCTTTCTCCATTTCTAAGTTAAGGGTAAAAATAAAGCAACCCTGAAAAACACAACTGTTCTTTATACACAGATGCAGAAAATAACAACAATCAAATAACGACAGCGGCGTGCACAACATTAATAGCCAAAGACCGATTTGACTGTCGCCTGTTAGTCTTTTACGCCTACTAGGTTCGTTTGTATTAGCCTGAGTTTCTGGATAATTTTTCCTTCTTTCAAGAATATTTTAGAACGGAAACCTTTCATAAATTGTAATTTAAATCCTATTCTCTATAGAAATCCATTTTTTACGATCATATATAACAACTCGGGCTGTAACTTCTGAGCCCGAGTCAAGTGCGTGTGAACGATGTCGAGAGAACGTTTACTACGGGTGATATTTTTTTGACACAGAGCACCTATAAGACGAACGCCAAACGCTGAATGAAAATATATGAGCTGCGACCAGGCTTAATAAAAGGAGCCCAATTTATTAGCTGCAATTATTTACTTCACGTCAGTGTTGACAGAAATGAAATCAGTTTGATGATACACTTTCACTTTACTAAATTTATACTCGGACTAAGCTCGAACAGCCCGATTACCAGAGTCGCCATATTTATATATATATATATATATATATGGAATGAATACGCACAAAGTAGCACATGAGGTTCGCAATGAATGCAATGTCCCGCAGGGAAAACGAAAAAGGTGCTTCCAAGTACTTTCGAACTTTATTCAGTTCATTCTCAAGCATAATTACAAAAGAAAATAATATAATAAGGGTATATATAAGCTAGGTAAAAGATAAAGGACCGCCTCTAAGACAAGAAATCACCAATGAGGTAGTAGGAAAGTGATGGGTACAATTCACATTAAGATTTAGCTATAACAAAGGTAGCAAGGTCAAATCGAGAGGCAAGAAAGAGTCAAGAATAGAGCCAAAAGGGTTAAAACGATTAAAGGTTAAAGCAATAGTCTAAAAAGGGAGATTAGGAGAGACACGAGAAGTAAATTGAAACGAAGAGGAGTGGGACAAAGAGAGAGGAAGAGAAATAAAATGATGTTAATACAAAATCAATGCAATAATTAAATTGACACATCGGATTCCAATAAAAATGAAAATTGAAAAAAAATAGGAATATAAGTCAAAGATAATTTCTTTAAGAATGTGTTTTTTCATAACAACATCAATTTTAAAAAGGCCAGGGGAAATATTAAAGTTATTAAATTGGCTTATTAAAGGTGTTCCAATAACTTGGACCGATTTTAAATGTGAGTTAAGTTCAAGCGTCTAATGATGTTTTTTATTTTTCTTTCAGATTTAAGAACGTCAATCTTTTGCAATTTGAACCATAGAAAAATTAACAATCGAACAACGTGTTAAAGTTATCGAAGCTTATTACGAAAATGGACGTATAAACAGAAACGCATGGCTTTATTGAATGAGAAGTTCCCAGGTCGCATCATCTCTCGAAACAGCGAGGTCAATTGGCCACCACGATCGTGTGATTTGATGCCTTAAGATTTCTTCCTTTGAGGTCAACTCAAAAGTAAGGTCACCTCAAAAGCCAAAAACACTTCAACAGCTAAAGGATGACACAATAAGGCATATTGGTGAGATCGAGGAGCCATTATGCAGAGAAGTCATCAAAAAATTTGACCATCGGTTGGAGGTGTGCCGCCGAAGCCTTGGCGGACATTTAGGCGATATTATTTTTTCGCACATAATTGCTATGACTCAAATAGTATGATCCAATAGTGAAATCAATAAATTTTCACAAATAACGCTGTTTTATTTAGTGCTTACTTCGATCCGTCTTAATAGAACACCCTTTACATGAACATTCAACAAGGTTTCTTTTAATTGAGTCATTTGAGCGAAAAATAAATTTTGTACCCAAAATTGTAAGTTTTCGTTATATGGCAAATATATTCTTCAAAAGTTTGGATTGGCAATGGGTGATTAATTGCCTTTCACCTGTTCTCTCTAACTTATATATGGAGTTCTTTGAAACAAAAATCCTCCCTACTATCTTTGACTTCCCTATGTTTGGTACAGGTATATTGATGATATCATTTGCCTGTGGCCTAATTCTAAAGATGTTAATAACTTTCTTATCAAACTTAATTCACTTTTCCCTTCCATTAAATTTACCCACGAGATGGAAAATAATAGAACCCTTCCCTTTCTCGATCTTCTTATTCATAGAACACTCCATCTATCTCAAACCTACTAATTCAAACTCCTATATTCTTTTTTACTTTGCGCATAGTCCTAAAGTCAAACGTTCCGTTTTTTCCCTTTATGTTTTTACGGGCTTTACGAGTTGTTAGTCCTGAATATATGGATTCTGAATTCTCCAATATCTTTGAAATTGGCCATAAACTATGTTACCCTTATCCCTTTCTTCTAAACTCTCTTTCCTCTGCAAAAAAGACGTTCTATAATACAGCTCCTGCTATTACTTTTAATGTTAAAAACATTTTGGTTTTACCCTTCTCTGTTTATTTCATTGACCTTTCCCGTCTTTTAAAAAACTTTAACATTTCAGCTGCTTTCAAATACGAGTCAACTATAAAAAACAATCTAGTTCACAATAATTGTAATAATATTGGGGAGTCTATTTGGTCGAATGTTCTGTTTGCCCAAGTAAATATTTTGGACAGATATCAAAGCAATTATCTCTGTATTAATCAGCCCAAATACAATGTTAGGAAAGCTGTAAATAATAGGGCGTTTTTTTGTGCATATGTCCGAAAATAACCACCTAATTAATTGGAATTCAGCCAATTTTATTTTTCGCTCAAATGATTCTGTTAAAAGAAACCTTGTTGAATGTTTATGTATAAGCCAATTTAACAACCTAAACATTTCTTCTGTCTTTTTTAAAATTGATGTTATGCAAAAACTCGTTCTCAAAGAAATTATCTTTGACTAATATTCCTAATTTTTTTCAATTTTTACTTTTTTCGGAATCCGATGTGTCAATTTAAAAATCGCAGTGATTTTATATTAACATTATTTTATTTCTCTTCTTCTCTCCTTGTCCCTCTCCCCTTCGTTTCAATTTACTTCTTGTGTCTTTCCTAATCTCCCTCTTTATACTCTCGCTTTATCCTTTAATCGTTTTAACCCTTTTGGCTCTGTTCTTGACTCTACCTTGCCTCTCGATTTGACCTTGCTACCTTTCTTATAGCTAAATCTTAATGTGAATTTACCCATCCCTCTCCTACTTCCTCATTGGTGATCTCTTTTGTCTTAGAGGCGGTCCTTTATCTCTCACTAGCTTATATATACCCTTATTATATTACTTTCTCTTGTCCTTATCCTTGAGAATGAACTGAATAAAGTTCGAAAGTACTTGGAAGCACCTTTTTCATTTTCCCTGCGGTACATTGCATTAATATATATATATATATATATATATAATAAATCTTTTAATAATTTATCAAAATATTCATAAATATGGATATTAATAATATAAATTTTGCTAATTATTTGAATGTGTGTAATTAATAAAATGATACGTTTCAACGTGAATTATCTGTATTGGGTATTCAGTATCTTTCTAAATAAGAAATCGGGCTAAAACTAAAGAATCTCAGAGAGAAAAAAGTCCAACGTTTCCATAGCCAAAGATTATCGCAAGTAGAAATTGCTAAAGAATAAAATGTTCAATATTTGGTGTCCAAAACAGTATGAAACGATATGGAGCAGCTAAGAACTTTGTACCATTGAAGAGAAGTGGCGAAGAACATCTTAAAACACATGGAAGACCTCTATCATTTAGGCTTCCACCAGCCCCAGATAATTTACCAGTTTAATAAATTCCGTAACATAAATGTTGATAAATCCACATTTAATAGAAAATCGGAATTTCAACCTCCCGCAACACTAATTTAAATGCAGCCCTTACCTGAAAGACATTCACAATGACATCAAATTCACACCTCTTGATTAGGAAATTTGATCGGATTTTTACTACCTTTTTTATGTTTGGTGAGTGGATCCATTTTCACTCTAAGATGGTATGGTAAACTCCAGGTCAAAACACACACAATCACACACACACAAACACACACACACATATATAAATATATATATATATATATATATATATATATATATATATATATATATATATATATATATATATATATATATATATATATATATATATCGTGAACCTTGCTACCTACTCCTGATACGCCTCTGAAACGCCTTTTCCTTTTTCCTGCGGGACATTGCATATATATATATGAGAGAGAGAGAGTAAATTAAACATGAGAATTATTTTTACCCTGTTAGGAGAAAGACAACTACAAAATGAGAATGAATTAAAAAGAGCCAGAATAAATGAATTGAAATAAAGTGACAGGTAACGAACGCCACCAGATTCGTCTAAATTGACAGTCTTAGTTAGTGACACAATGGGAGTTCTGAAAGTATAATAGAGAAGTTTTCAACAATTTTAGATAGTGCAACGATAGTTTCATCAAGTTCTCGCTAAAAAGGGTGTTTGTATATGCGTGTGAATAAAAGACGAAGGAATGTTATTTCATTTGCCTAATGGATCTGTCACGCTTCAGATCTGAGAACAAGTTCCTGGTTTCGTCCTCATTTGGAAAGCTTCAATTCAATTCTTGTTTTGCCCGACATTGACATCGCCGATTCCATTATTCTTCTCTCGCCGCCGTGTGGCGCTGTTGTTGCAAACCGAGCCTGCGATAGCATCTATTGCCGTCTTTCCGGCTTGATTGAAATCAATTGCTATCTTTATTTCCCTTTGCAGAGGTAAAAGGTAGGGGAAGCGACCGGTTTGGGCAGGAAGGGAAATAGAACAGGTGAAGAAGACAAGAAGGCTCCCTTTGGATGGTAAATGCATAATTCACACAAAACAACTGAACGCTTACAAGGGTGGGCATAATAATAGTTATTTTTACATGGCGCCTTCCGAAGCAACACGCCTTCACAGAACGCCCGTAAACCAAGGAAAGCCATGAAATGAGGTGCATCTTTAAGCACAGACGACTATGAACAAGCACTAAGGGGCAGGGCCAGAGCGTCGAGTCTTCAGTGAGGAAGACAAATATGGGGAGGGTATCTGGTGTTTTAGATCTTATATGTAAGAAAGACCTTAAATGAGGAAGTAGCGTAGATCATGGGATGAGGTTGGTGTAGGTGCAAAAGAGAAACGTCCGTGTTGAAAAAGAACAAGGACTGCCAAGTTCAAGAGTTCAAGTGTGGAAGTGTTGGATGCAGCCAGAAAGGAATTAGAGTAATCAAGACAGGAGGAGGGGAACAAAAGCGTCGACAGTAATCTCGAATCTCTTGTGATGGAAATTGGGGCGAATTCGGCTGAAATTACCGAGAAAGGAGATGACTCCTGGAATTCCAACCTTTTCGGAAAAGGGCGCCAAGGGTGGGATTAAGCATCAAGGTCTCTAGCTTTCAGCTTCGTCTCCTATGATGGCATTCCTGCTATAAAACCCCCTCAACTTTACATTTACCTTAACTTCACAATTTTCGATACAAACCAGTTGGTTTAAAATTTATCAAAGTGGACCCAAATAGAGTTGTTAGGGAACTGTGTTCAAAATCCAAAATCAGAAGGAGTTAGTAGTGCAGCTGCGAATTTTGAGATCACAAAAATAAAATATTCTCAGCTTGAAGAATTCTGTGAACACTCTTCCATACAGTGATTAGTACTTTCTACCAAACCATGTGATAGGAAGAAGACATTTTAACAAAACTGACTTAATACTTATTGAACGCTAGGTGTAGTTCTTACAGTATCTATCATTGGCGTCTTTCCCCTAGCAAGATTTCTGTATGATAATTCCCATTGTGCAAAATCTGAGCGTGAATTAAATACAGGCAATTTTGCTGGTGATTTTATGTACTCATAAATTCACGTATCGTGAAGTCTATAGCTATGGCTTATGTTATGACTGACGTCTCGGTGGCCTAAACAGTATCAAAATCCGCTGCGGATGCAGTGAGATATGTTGGCGACTAAGGGATGCACCGTCCTCGCGTCCACAAGTGCATAATGCCGAGGGCACGACGCAGAACGAGTGTCATCTCTCCAGCATAGAAAAGTAGGCTCTCAATGACGGACGTGCGGAAGCCACCGGTCACCATGCGGAGAGTGGTGCGGTGGATCGAGTCCATCGCCCGCAATAGACGGTCGGCTTCGGATGCATAAAACTCTAACCCTCAGTCAAGCTTCGAATGAACAAAGGATCGCAAGAAAGGCAAGGCACTATCCGTATAAACACTCCAAGTACTTAAAGTTACGGAACAAAGGAGGTCGATGGCGCGGGTACAAAAGATACCAAAGTTGCGAATATAAGCCTCCAAGTGAGGTGACGGTCAAAAACAAGACCAAGGAAACGGTGTCAATCTATCATGTCCAGACGAATCCCTTTAAGGAACAAATTCGGGTCGAGGTGGAGCCGTAGATGGTGGGAGAAATGCACTCCCTTAGTCTCAGCCAAGAAAGACGAAACCTGTGCGTTTCAACATGGCAAGATTTGCGGTTCAATGCCTAATGGAGTCGATGCTCCAGACTTGGCATCTGTGCCACAATAAAAGGGATCGAAAGGTTGTCCACGTTGAGCATATCGAGAACATCTTCCAACAGCACGGAAGTGATACCGTTGATGCTCTGGGCAACGAGTGTAACGCTGAGGACACTCTTACTCATCGCGAAATCGACGATCTTGAAGAAACTCAGAAATTAAGATTGGGAGACATACCCTCGCCCCCATGGTGTGGAGAGTCTCCATGATACCTTCTCGAGTGAGACAGAGAAATCAATCATTTATTGAAATGTGGACCGTCGTCTCCGCGTCAAGCACCATCAGGGTGGTCTTTCAGGTGGCAGCAGTCCATAAAATGATATTCGATTGGTAAAGTGATCACTATCATGGAGGTCATCCACTATCATCTACCCCCAAATCTTGCTGTGCATCCGGATAGAACAAAGATAGATCGAGAGAGGAAAAGTAAGCGGTTCTAGGGCAGTGATACGTAAACTCATCCCCCTTCAGGACACCTATCTCCGGCTATTAGATCAGGTGGCTAAAGACCTCACCGCTGCGATTGATCCTAGTAGTCTGCCAGAGGGGGTGTCCCTCTTCCAGGAGAAGACTAGCGGGAATGGCTGTACGCTTACCAGAAGCAAAGCTCCGGGTGATGTTGGCCAAGCAAGGCGCTGAAGGTGCTGTCACATTCATGGACTTATTGGGGAACATTGGGCTAGCTGTGCGAGTCTTTTCCTTCCTCCACCACAAAATCTTGGGCGGGCGTGAGGGCTTCGGAGGCTGATGTCCTTCCTTTGGAGGATTCACCATATCTGAGCCATCCAGTCGAGCCTTGGGTGCAGATATAGGAGCCAAAGCTCCTTCTATACTGTCCTCTCTTATGGACGGTAGCTTTAGGAACACCGTAAGACGGCCTCACCCCAAATTTCAGTGGTGTTGCCTCATGTGAGTCTAACGTTTCGGTGGAGGCAAGTGGCCGTTTCGTCATACGAGAAACGTTCACGCTCGTGGATGCGGAGGAGGGGGCTGGAACACGGATTTTTGACGAGGCCGAGTGTGAGCTCATTTCGCAGCATACCAAGAAAGCGCCCTGAGGTGGAGGGCGAGAACCAGCTGAAGTGTTTCAAATGGGCTGGGAGCATATGACGTCCCAGGAGGTACCAGGCTGGCTAGGACCAGATCTTTAACCTCGCGAAATGAGAGACGATCCGGAGCATGAACTGCCAGGATTTTCTTCTCTTGGAGATACACACCACAATGCTTTGCAATTGATACACTGGACCATACAACATGGGGAATTTTCGTGTACGGCCGTGAAGCAACAGATACACAAACTTCTGGTAAACCAGACTTTTAACCTCTACATGAGCGATTCGTATGGCTGAAATGGTGGCAGTAGTACAACCTCCACGACAGTGGCACGAAAGCCGTCACACGGTAGTGATACCAACTGGCGCGCATCAACTCACGCAGCCTGTCACGTTCGAACGTGACGAAGATTGTAGTCGTGTCACTCTAGCCGACACTGTTTTCTTGTCATACGTTCGAATTTGACCGCCTCATGGTTGGCCAGCTCTGAGATGATGTCCGTCTATGAAGTAGTCCAGGAGTTCCCTTGGATAAGCTACTCCTTTCACGAAGTTCATGGTAGAGTGTGGCGTTACACTCACCGGAGAGCCATTAATTGTCCGAAGGGTACTAATCATTGCCGCCTCGGAAAGGTCCGACGTATTCGCATTTTGCCATCATGTTGGTGTCAGTGTAGCGGATAACTAGAAAACGCTTCAATCCAGCGGGATTAAAAGCGTCACGTAATCTCTAAATGAGAAGCCCTGTCGTAATCGAGGCTCCGCTATTTGCACTTGTGAATTTGGTCCTTATCAATGCTTCCTCGACAAAGGGCGCCCAGAGGCGGACGTGCTAATCTTGGCCTGGTCAATTGCCGAAGTAGCAGCGGACTCGTCCTTCTCTTGAGCCTTCATTTAGGAAGAGGAATCCCTAGTCTTCTTTGTTTTCTTCTTCTTTTTCTTTCTGTGTCAGTGGAGGTTTATGAGTGAAGCCGCTTCTCTCAAATCCCGGAAGGCACCCCTAGGCCAGATGAACTGTCCTCAGCAACATTCGTTTTCGAGAGAAAAGCTTGGCTATCAAGGGGGCACAACGAGTCTGGGGCGAAGGTCCCTCCTCTCTTCTTTTGTCTTCGGGACCCAAAGCCGCATGGCAGGAAGCCTGCCCAAGGGCGGACTCAGGTTCGGTGTCGGAAGATCCTGTCATCAGGGGGGATGTCACCTTCGGAACCCTGTCGATCTCAGGATGGGGGGGAGGCATCGGTATGCTCCCCAACCCTACCAATGTATCACAGATCCCTATCAAGGGCTCTTCACTTTTGTCTTCGGTCGGTAGGCTGACCTCCATAGGGAAAGAGAGGGTAAAAGGAACTCCGCAAATTCCATATACATGACTAGAGGAGGCACAGCACGACGGGCTCCGCTTTCCCTTGCCCCTATCGAATTGGTACAACCTGGAGTGGTTGATTCCGGGCTGCCGGCCTGAGTCCTTAGCGGTCCCCCTGGGGAAAGAGAGAGGAGACCACCGCTGATGCAGAAGTGGAGTCGTCCATGGGCTCCACAGAAACGGGTAAGAGGGAAACCCCGTAGGACCCGTAGGCCTAGGGGAGGGGTAAACATCCTCTCCGGTAGGAGTGGGTTGGAGGACTGCTGAGTAAACACAGGAGAGCGGCCCCCTTTTTTGAGGTCAAGGTACCCGTGAATAGCTCCAAAAGTGGTTTAGGAGAACCCCTTTGTCGCATGGGGATAGTGAGAGGAGAGCCCCTGCCCCGGTTGAACCAAGGCCGCGCTCGGGGGCAGATTTCCATGCCCCAGCCCCCTATTCTTTAAAGATGTATTCACCATTAATGTTAAAAAAGAGAAGATGGGTGGAACGGAGGTACTAGGACTTACTAGTGCCTTAGAAGGTTAAGAACAACATCTTGGCAGGTTCAGGAAATTCCAGAATGTTATCATGTACACATACTCGGCCCCCAGTTCCAGCTAAGAAGGGCTTTGGCAACCCGGCTCATCATTTAATTGAAAATGTCATCGAACTTTAAGCATGAATGGTTGTGTTGGTTTAGCCGCCTCATATGCAAGAAGGTGAGCAGAGTCAACGGCCCAGCACACCCCGCACCTAATACTCACCGTAGCCAGCAGGCTTTCGGCAGTCGCATCATGTAGGGAGACCGCATTGCTACTCGACTAAGGCTCATAAGAGGACGAAAGGTCGATGGGTAGCCAGAACCAATGTGGAAAGAAGTACAAGTTTGGATACGGCTTTGGCGGGTATGGTAATAAAGAGAAATAAAGAGAGGCGATTTTTCTTTTAGGAGCCCATCTGGCGACTGCCTACTTAGGCATAAGTCTCCGTACTCGACCCAGTCTATTACTAGGCTATATTAAAAAACAAATGACAATATGCAAATAACAACGCTAAAAATTCCAAAGGATAACAAAATAAAAAACCCAAAGAAATTACAAAAGGAAGCGCGCTACGGCGTTGGGGATAGGCCCGCCCCCCAGCGGTGTAGGAACATGCGACCCAAAACAAACAATCAAAAAGTTGTAAAGTCTACAATTCAACGAGGACGAACCCGCTCCGAGTACAAGGGACAGGCGGTAGCGACCCCACTCGTCCCGGTACCGGGACAGGTAACGTGCACGAAGATCACCTAGAATGGGACATTCAACAAAAATGTGCCGAACAGTCTGGGAGACAACGCAGTCTTCACAAAAAAACACCATAAAACGGTTTGGGAGGGAGAAAAACGCTGGTCTGGTCGGCCAGATCTCGCGAACTTTGTGGGGTCCTCATCGGCGCACTCATCCCTCGCAATTCCTACATGTCAGTGAAGTCAGCAAAAGATAATCTCAACCTCCGCTCGGCTCGCCAAAACCATGGCGTCACGGATATCGCGAAACAAGGGAGGCGGAGACTCCAATGCCTCTAGAGCACCTAGGGCGCCTGGTGAGTCGCTATAAATCACAATCCGGCTCCGCAACTAGGCTAGCAGAGTTGGAACCAGGCGCGACTTACCGCTCTTCTGTTCTGGTTAATTATTTGGATGATTTCATCATTCATTTCTCGATAAACCAATTCCTTCATATTTCCTTTCCGTTCTTCTATGCCTTTGTTAATGGGACTTAACCCCGCCTCCCCCTGCAGTGCTCCTTGGCGTCTTCTTTCTCGCGGTAAAAATAATTATCATTAAATATAAACAAAAATTATGTAAATATATTCATTTACATAGATTAATGTACAGGTGCATACATAACCGTGAATATATTCATATATTTTGAACATAAAGCGAAGAAACGAATGTTTGCACTTTAAACTTGTTTTTTATTTGAAATTCCTCAAGTATCTTCATAATTCGGGCGTCGAAATTGTAAAGTCCTTCTCTCTAATTGATGTTTGAGCATCATGTTGGTCTATCACGGCAGAATCAATATTATTTCTTCATATACGAGAGCGATTATTAAAAATGGCGGCCGATATTTTCCAAATCGTTTCTTCTGGAGGAAGGAGATTTCTTTATATGACCCTCAATATCAAAAAGCAATTTCACTTTGAGGACAAAAGTGATCGATCTTTTTTGTACATAATTAACTTTGATATTTACATTCGAAATACCTTGTACACACATGTTCGTTTTAGCTCAAGGAAGAAAGTTATTCCAAGATTAAAGGGAGCTAATCCGATATTAATGGCATCGCTTCGACATAAAAGAGACATGCGACGAAGGAACTAAATTTGTTTTCATGAAGATTAGGCCAAATCTTATAAAACCTTGGCATAGCTTTGATAAGATGGAACATTTTTTTCTCATTTTCTGTTGCATGAGATTTTGAATTGATTCTAATTAGCTTTCCAAAGTTGATTTCAATTTTAGAATCAATTTTTGTCTGTATGCTCTAGTTTTTGATGCTATTTAAATTTCTGATCTTTTATTCTGAAATTAATCCTATTCATGTTTTCTTTCAGATTCAATTATGACTGATTCAAGTAGACATAATTGCATACATGCGCCAGATCCATTATGTTACATCTGTGGCTGCTACACACTTCGCCAAAGGCGTATTATTTCAATGTGTGCGCATCGTATATATATGGTCTATTTTGACGTTCCCTTGGTGACCAAGACAAGATATAGGCTCCTAAACTCTCATAATTGCGAGGAAAGTATTCGTAACTGGAGAAAAGGAAAACGAAAAGGTCAACCTTTTGAAGCCCTTTTGGTTTGGCGAGAAACAAAGGACCACATAACTGACTGCTATTTTTGTCTGGTTAACACTAAAGATGGCAAGAAAAACCGGTATATTATCTGCTATCACAGGATTCCCTCTGTAATTCGACCTAGTCATCATTCTGAGGAAGTTTCAGTTCCAGTTTTTAATGGTTATCTCTCCTCTGAAGATGAAAACAGTAGGACCTCTTTTGATTTAGATAAAATAACCTTACAGCTTTGTGTAAAGCGTTTTTAAAAAGAGAGTCGGTTGAAGACATAAGACAAGGGAGCAGAGAGAATTTCGTTTCCTGGGCTGATTGGAACAACTCCTGTTCCCTTAGAACGAAATAATACCTCAAAGTGGTGTTGCTTTCTTCTTTCTCACACGTATTCCGTCTTAACTTTAATCTTCCACGTTACCTTGCAGGAGAACCTGATAGGGGGCCCGAAAAGCGGGGGTAGGTTATCGACCAGAACCTGAAACCATCTGTAGATTTCTTCCTTGGATAGGAATAGTTCGATAGGGTGATCTAGAAGTGTGCAAATAGGTAGGAGAGATAGGAATAGGTACAAATAGGAAAAGCTTCCGATAAAAAGAAAAAGAAATAATAATTGAGGACACCGATTTTTTTCATAGAAAGAAAAAAACTAAAGACAGAAAAACAAATAATAGGAGCGCCTCAACGCTCCAGGTTAAAAATGGAGATGGAGTGCAAACGAGTCTCACTCCGAGGGACGGGAAAGCTCCGAAAGTGGATAGGTGCAAAGTGGAGCAAACATTGTAGGGAGAAATGAAGTTTGAATTAGTATAATTGATTGATAACCGCATAGGGTATATCGCCATTAGCCACCAAGAAAGAGATGTGGAAAGATTAGTTTCACAAGGAGGAATCGAAACCCTTAGGAATATTGGACTAAACCCATCAATTCCTCCTCAAATTCTCTCGAATCGAAGCGTAATTTGCAGGAAAGTAGATTTATGGGTTGGATCACATTCAGCCGAACATTTGAAACCAGAATTTGAGAACAGCAACCAAAATATCAAAGTGCACCAGATAATTAAGTTCGGACAAAACACCCACGTATCTAAGGTGATGTGTACAAAGAGTGACATGACTAAAATGCTAGCCACAAATGGATTACTCTCATTTAACATGAGAATACCAGCAGAAAACATTGAAAAGGAATGGTATCTATGAACAAGCAAACAGTGGAAAATTCAACCCCAACAATAACAATGTCGAAACTCTGGAAACAGTAGAGACAGGAAGGAGAACCACGCAACAATAAACAAAAATCTTTTTTACAAAATCTAAAAAAAAACATTTATGGTTAAATTTTTATAAATTTTCTGAACTTCGCCAATTATAATAATTTTAAAAAGGAACTCTAAACTATTTCCCCCTTTCAAAATATCACGTTGCTAAAATATAGTTATAGATAAAATAAAAAAACAGCCATGGTTAAATTTTAATAAATTTCTGAACTTCACCAATTGTAATTCATTTTCTTTCAAAACATTAAAAACCATTGGATAATCATATTTTCTCAACTAAACTATTTTGTTTTTTCAAACTCTAAAGAAAGTCTTTGAAATTACCTTGCTAAAAATTTAAAATATACATAAGTCATAACCAAACTAAGATGAAATTATTATTAAAATAGTCCAAAAAATCCCGTTCTTAAATTATAGATGATGATGATGATGAAGCAGTTAACGGATGCCGTGGTGAGCCGCAAACTCGAAGAACAGCACGAGTGGATAACAGAGATGAAAAATAAAACAAACAAATTAAAAGG